>WPIO01000107.1:0-370000 GCA_009760855.2 Cristatella mucedo | reverse complement strand
GCGAAGTTGTCCAAGTCAGCCAGCAAGAGTTGGTTGGACTGGGTCAGAAATGAAGTCCCGATCTCGCATCTGCACACAGTGAAAGTAGGCCGACTCAGTTTCCAGGGCCAGAGGCATCTTGAGTAGGGTACCGTGAGTGCTACTCGTCTAAAAAGGTGCGCTACTCATGCTGGCACATGCCTGGTCAAGGCGATGACATGCGATTCGGTGCTCGCACACTTGTCAGTGAACACAGCATGCAAGAGGCACTTCTGCCACGAAGAATCTTCACATTTGTCGCAGAGTGCAGAGCCTGCACCAAAGGAAATATTAACAATAAAACATTAGTTATAGGAAAAGACAAAGCCCAACATGCATAAAGAAGACCATCACGGCTCAGAGAGAGCCGTATTGGCTGGCTGATGGGCAGCCTTAAGCACCAGCTGAGCCTGTCAGGCAATCAAGCTGTCGCTTGGCAAACGTCAGCAAGGCATGTGGCTTTGTCTGGGGGTAAGAAGGCTTGCCTGCAGCGAGTGTAGATCCCCATTAAGGGAGAGGCAGGCCGACTTAATCTCAACCCTAGGCTGATAGAGACAAAGCTCAGCTCCTAAGTAGGCCATCAATTTGGCCTGAAACCCAGAGGGAGCGACATGGTATCATCTTGTCGGAGATTACGGCCAACTTCCGCGAGTGCGCATTAAGACGGCGAAGCAGGAATTAGGCAAGGACCAGCTGTGCAAATAGCTTACGCAATCAAGAAGCAAATGAATGGTCCAGAGTGGCGGTGCCACCCCCATCCCTCGTCAGCCATTTAGCCATTCCCCACGCCACCCTTTGAGCAGAACAAGATGCAACAGCGGCTGCTAAGGCAGCAAGAAAGGATCAGGCAAAAGAAGCCACCGTTTTCACGGAACAAGTAATCCCCAAGTTCAACAGACAGCAAGCACACCTCGACCAGCCTATCATCTACAGACATCATAAAGCCTTCGGAAGGCCTGCAGCCGATGCAGTTTGATGCAAAATGGGAAGGAAGCCGAAAGCCGGCAGCTTCCGGATGGCTGAACCCCTTGCAAAAACAAGATGGCCCCAGCTCTGACGGGAGAGGGCAGTGAGCAAGCCAGCGAGCAGGCCTCAGACAGCAGCAAGAAGACAAGCACTACTCACGCTGGTCGGACTCCTACACGCAGCCACATTGTATTGCCGTGGTACGTTTGATGGAGTACAGTGGCTGTAGTTGTGAGACATTTCTCGGTTCTCATGGCAATGGCCCTTCTGGAAAAGGCCTGTCCGGCCAAGATGGAAAAAGGTTTGGACCGGCGTGGCAATGCCTCTGCTTCAAAGTTTCTGCAACGACGGCGGATAAGAGACTGCCACTCTTTGCTGAGGAGAAAAAAGCCCTCGAGCTAGGATAGTCGCACGTTTTCATGTTGTCCTGTACGCGACACAGCCAGAATTCAACGAAATCACTCAAGGCAAGAAGGGCTGCTGGGAGAGCTTGGACAGGTCATCCGGTGTTGCTAGAAAGAGAGGTGAGGCACAAATAGCACAGCTCGTGGGCCGGTGGCAACGTTGAGGATGACAGAGAACAATCGGGAAAGTGCCAACCTATAGGCAAGCTGGGCTCCTGGGGAAGTCGGTGGTGGTGGAAAACGAGCCCCTGCAGACGAGGTGTGATGAGCACTGAAAGATGCGAGTTCAGGACCAAAGCAGACCAGCAGACGAATGATTAAAGAATGCATTCAATGAGAAGCACCTATAGTGGCAGCGACTGAGGCGAGTACACAGAGCCTACAGCTGGCTCAAATGCTGATGACAGAAACCGCAGTCGGTAGGAGTACAAGGTCAGGAATATGAGTACCGTATTGTGCCGGGCATCACATTAGTGCAGCAACAGCCGTTGTAACTTCTTCTGCCTCCGACCTGCTGCGGTTTGCGGCATAGGGGCCTTCGGACTGTTTGATTATGTCATCAAAGCATTTTGTAGCAGGTCCTTGCTCCGAAGAAGCGAAATATTGGGTCATGAGGGCTTACAGTTTAGTTAGACTGATGCATACAATTTAAGGTAACATCACTAGTAGCAAGCTTGAACTTGTATACACAGGTTCGGCAAGGAACTGGGGGGAGGATCTTACAGTGGTTGTGTTTGAGAGGGAGAGGAGTAAACTTGAGTTTCCGATCTTCTAATATCTACGATTTCTGTCTATCAAAATGTCAGAGAAGGGTTTGCTAAGATCGACATGAGAATTATATGGTAGATTTAAACCTGGGAGTGTTTACATGTACGGCATATCGTAGACTATCAGTATTTTCGGCATGCTCACCTGTGATTTTGAAATTGGACTTGGCCTTTGTTAAGGTGTATTGGTTGATCGTGATTAGTGTGCATGCATTATGTGTGCATTAATGTCTGTATGTATATTTGCATGTACGTATGTAGAAATTTCCGGCTATGCAAAACGTGTCTTCCGTGCGATACGAATCTCCATCTTAGGAACAGCTTGCATTGTCAACAGTCTTTAAGCAAAGAACATGACAGCTAATGTATTGCCCACAGATGATCTGAGGGCATGAAGGAGCTGAAACTGGTGCAGTAGTATAGCTAGGTATGAAGGAGCCAAGTAATAGTTTGTATTGTGGTTGGGCCTATGTACCAGTGTACTTATCGATGCACAAATTGAGCTGATTGTTTAATTGCTTTCATAGTATTTATCTGGCAGGCTTAGCTAGTTTGATCTCTGTAACAGGTCATCCTGGTGATAGCACACAGGCAGTCAGAGGAAGAAGCTCGTACATAGCATCGGTAAGAGTCGTGCTGTAACGTTCGAGCAGTGAGGGCATGTCGAAATGGGTATTGAGCAATATGGCAAGACAAACAAAACGTGTAGACATCGTCCCTGTCAGTGATCTTAAGGATCTGTGACTGGCAGATGATTCGTGATAGAGAGGGAGGTATAAACTGCAGATTAGATCAGATCCCAATGAGATGAAAGACTTTCGGAATTTGACAATAATGAAACAATAATTCATAATAGAAAAAATAGAAAGTCCTTCAATTATTTGAATGTTCATCGTTGTTAAAGTATGCCTGATGTCTGCTGCGACTAGTGGAAAGGTAATGTGTGAAGCATTAGTTTGGGAAAGTGAAAAAGGCTTCATAAATTAGTTGGTTTTAGCATTTAATTATTCTAGAACAAGAACGTTACATAGTTCCTATGGCTCAGCAATCATTCAAAAGGCTATCCTTTTGATAAACACAGTAGCCATAAGTTGAATGTAGATGTGGGCCAGTGTCATTCTGGTACATACGGTTGCCTTACTAGATGAGAAGCACAATCGTAACTTTGCTACATTCAATGACGTATTGGGATTCACAGTACACATTCTCGATCAAGTAATTACTAAAAGATTGCACCAACCATAGTAGCAAGCCGATAGTGCCTCATTGCTCAATCCAAAATTAGGTCGAGCTCACATAAAATGTTTTTCCTTTACGTATATGTAAAGTGCCTAGACAGAGACTGAGTTCTCCTAAGACAATGATAGTAATAATAATAATGCACTTGATAAAGCGCCCTCAGAGATCTCAATCTCTCTCTTGGCTCTTCACATTTGCTGCGAAGGGAAGTACGATTGAACGGTTAGTAATATCATGCTTGATAAACCTGAATAACATGGTTAGGGGTGATATGCTCAATGTCAGCATGCTAATGTGGTTAGTGATAGCATGCAGTGTCAGCACACATGAGCACATTAAGGACGAATCGCAGGGACTCACTAAATGCTGTACTAAATAGGTATGCTTTCAAGTTCTTTTTTAATGTGGTCAAGTCAGGGGATATTCTGACGCAAGTTGGGAGAGAGTTCCAGGCTTTGGGACCATAGGAACTAAATAAAATAAAATAAAATAAAAGGAGGCTATATTAAATGCATTATTTTTATCATTATTAATACCGAAAAGCCTGTGCCTGAGTTTGCATTCTGCAGTTAAGGAAATAATTAGAATGCAAGGCAAAACTTCGCTCTAATTTCCGATAAATACCATGTATGGGAGCATATAATCAGAACGAAGATCAAACAATTAAACTAGTATGGACAAGGTAAACGACAACAACGAACGCGCTTCAACATAAGTAATGCATCTTAAGCATTGATTACCGAGGTGCCAACGCATCGCACCTTTCGCAGCAATTAAAGCCACTTTTCATTCCAGCCAGCCGAAAAACAGCTACGCCGGCTGTTGGCGTGCACTATTGAAAGGCCAAGACGTAAAGCTTACCTCTCCACAAGCCTTCCTAATAATTACGAGCCCTGCATGGTTCAACCTTTACATGAATGGGCGCCGAGATGCAAGCAACTCTTCACTGTGACCGTAAGTGGACTCCGGCACAGTTTGCGGGAAATCTGACATACTAGGACCACGTCGGTAAGTGCTCAAGCTAAAGCGGTGGGATCGCACAGCGAAAGGCACAACTTATCTATCACTGTCCTATCAATCAAATAGCAAGCATTCCACAAAACTACGCGGAATCGGACTCACGTACTTGGAACGGGCGACTCATGACGCGTAGCATCAGTATATTTACGAGGAATTCAAAACTTTACTACGGCACGTGAGTTTCTTTCTACAGCCGGCCATCAGTCCGGATGTGCAAGCCAGTAACAAGGCGAAGGTCGGACGCATGCCCAGACTACCAAAAGGTTTCAGCTCGAAAAAAGGACTCGTCTTCATTTCCGTACAGGATTAAAAGCCGAAAAACTTATGATTTTAATTTCTATTTTTCCATAGATCGTGCCGTGGTGTGTAAATACAAATCGTTTTTCAAGAAGTGGTGATCGGCATCTATAGCAGCTGCAGTCGGGGTACAGGAACTTTCTGGTGGTTCAACCAGCTCCGAGTGTCTTACCATTTCCGATTCTATATAATTTGTCTCCCACAATAAAGTATCACTTTATTCAAATAAAAATGTGCTAGTTAGCACTTGACATGTTTCCAATAATTTTTTTTAGAAACGACCGAGCTCAAACATTACTGGTCTCTTAACCCCTGTATATATAATTCATTTGCATAGCACCTCGAGAGGGCTTAATCTTTATTTAGGCGCTTTATGTAGGCCACTGGCACGAGTTCATGACCTCAGCCAGACCAGGGCTAGGGTGAGCACCGTAATCACTCAGTCTAACCAATCCGGCAAAAGTAATTAGGAAAAATGTATTCAAAAAGCTGTAGTCAGGCCACTTCTCAAGAAACCGACACTGGACCAATAGAACTTGAGCAACTGCCTCCCAGTCTCCCTTCTACCATTTCTATGAAAGACATTGGAATGGGTTGTTGCTGACCAGCTTAACTTCTATCTTGGAACTTCTAATCTTGCTAGTAAGTTCCAGTCTGGCTTTAGAGCTAATCCCTCTACACAGTCAGCATTGCTTAAGGTGTACAACGACCTACTTAGGGATGCAGATATAGGTAGAGTCTCTCTACTTGTTTTGCTCAATCTTTTGGCCGCTTTTGATACTATCGATCACCAATTTCTTATAGAGCTTCTCTCATCTCGCCAGGGCATCACTGACACTGCTTTGCAATGGTT
Source organism: Cristatella mucedo (assembly GCA_009760855.2). Taxonomy (NCBI): domain Eukaryota; kingdom Metazoa; phylum Bryozoa; class Phylactolaemata; family Cristatellidae; genus Cristatella; species Cristatella mucedo. The sequence continues at coordinate 364,436 of WPIO01000107.1, read as the reverse complement.
CAGGTCCTATCTAATTGGAAGACTCCAGAGTATTGACGTGAATGGACGAAGATCATCCGAGGTACCTCTGAAATATGAGGTGCCTTAGGGCTCCGTGCTAGGTCCGGTTCTTTTCACGGTTTATACTCCCCCTCTTGCTCATGTGATTGCCAAGCCCGATCTAAGCTTTCACTTCTATGCAGACGACACTCATTTGTACCTTTGTTTTGATCCCTTCCAGCCTTCGAGCACCTCGAAATCTCTCAACTCACATGCTGCATGTTTTAATGACAACCACACATGGATGGCGGCACATTTTCTAAAACTAAATGATTATTAAACCAACTTACTAATTACGAGCAAACATAGTGTGATGCAGAAATTGGAAAGGCTGACGCTCGACACTCAAAATTGGCTCTGCCAGGATATCTCCTGGTGAATCAGCTCGACATCTAAGCGTCACATTCCAAAGTGACCTCTCGTTAGACGACCACATCAGCTTCACAGTCAAGTCTGCCTACTTTCAGCTACATAGAATCGCTAAATTGTGTGCTTGTTTAGATCAGGATATCGCGTCTAAGTTAGTTTAGGAATTAGTGACATACCGTCATTACCGGTACGTGCAATCAGGCGCATACAGATGGTGCAAAAATCGGCAGCTAGGCGTGTCTGTCGTGAGCGTGGGAGTTTCCATATCACAACACTTCTCGCCGACCTGCACTAGCTACCAGTCAAGCAAACGAATCGACTTCAAGGTTTTTTTGTTTACTTTTAGGTCAATACATTCTTTGGCTCCAGCCTATCTCTCAGATCTACTCCCCCACTAGGAAAAGCGCCGTACCACTTGCTTTTCGGAATACAACTGTTTACCCATACCTCGTAAAAACGTCAAATCCTTTGCAAACCATGCATTAAGTTCTTATGCTCCCAAAGCCTGGAACTCCATCCAGACTTGCGTCAGAACATCCTCTGACTTGACCACATTTAAAAAGAACTTAAAGACCTACCTACTTAGGACAGCATTTATTAGTCCCTGTGATTCGTCCTTCATGTGCTTATGTGTACTGACACTGTGCATGCTGCCACTAACCACATTTGCATGTTGACCGTGTGCATGTCACCCCTAACCATGTTATTCATGTTGGTTTACAAGCATGATATTACTCACGATTCAATTGCAATTCCCTTTGCAGTAAATGCGAAGCGCCTAGAAAGAGACTGAGTTCTTTGAGGTCGCTTTATCAAGTCAATCATTATTGGCAAAATATTCGTCTTAGGTCTCAATGGAAAAAAATATTTTCGGATACTTGTGACCATATTGAAATCCATTTAACACTGAAGCTTATCACAACCGCAGACATTCATAATTTTTCTCTTTTAGAAACTAGTGTTTTAGCAAGACGAAACTGGTCGTCAAAGCCAGGCTGATTTCCATTTAGAGACGGGTCGGTATCTAGTGCAAAACACTACGTGAGTGTTCAGCTAACGCTAACCAAAAGTCTTGGAAAGGCTGTGCAGAGACTTCCAGTGGAACAGAATTAAGTGCACTAATTACCTCATCTGATTTGACCCGATGACTATCCATCCAGTCGATCTCTAGGCTAATGAGGTTATTCGGGCGACTCATGTGCAGTATATAATTAGGACTACCACTCAAATCGGTTAGCCAGTTATAAGGCACGAGAAGTCTATAATTAAGTATAAAATCGTGGCTGTTGGTAGCATGTTTGTGCCTGTAACCAAAGTTTTGATCTACATTATGAGGGCTAGAGTGACTGTCCTTCATGAGCTGTTAAAAGAACTGCAGAGCTTTTGACTGATGCATGTTCCATGAATATTGCTATAGCATCAACTGTTGAGGTTTGTCTGTGCTATGAAAAATATTAGTGTGGCCAATTCTCACCAACCGACCAAAGAGAGCTTTTAAAGCCGAAGCAGATATTCTCAGCAGTAAAACTTCTTGGTTTGGCATGCAGCTGCATTTCGCTGAAGCAGAGGACTGCTTACTTATACTAACGACCGTATGCGTCCGCCAAAGCTGCATCCTAATAATGGTTTACTTGAACTGCCTTGCTTACGGTGCATGCCATAAGCCCTCTGAGTCCTTTTCTACAACGAATCTATTGAATTTGCAACTTAATGATGCAATACCTTGTGCCTGAAATTGCAGTAAGTTTCTTCCTTTGCAGCACTGCCAGCTGAGTTTAATCGTAGTAAAATAAATGCAGCCGTATTGAAATACCCGTCACGTTTTTCCATAACCTAACCGTTAACTACGTTTCTGACACATCCGCGTGCATTTATGTGCCTACTGACGGAGATACACACACTAAGCAAAGATCGACGCCGGCTGCTGGCTCCCGTTTCGCTTCGGGTGTCTTGCTGAATGGCTAGTTTACCAAGCTGCACGTGCAAGCTGTACCTGCACGTGAATACAATTACAGAGGTGCCAGTCATGCAGTTCATAAGTTGACTGTGATAGCTCGAAAGTGCAGGTTGGTCTCACGGTTCTTGTAGATTATGGTAGTGGCGTTCTATTCTGAGATAGCAGCAATATTTTATTTTTTCAATACCTAATGCTGAAGCTAAGCTTGTTGCCTGTGTTAGTGCAACCGAATCACTTATGATCGGATCATAAAAACAGCCAAAACATTTCGGGACGTTTTAAAGCCCTCCGCATGGCAATGAGGCGGTTGGCAACAAATTTAAATATGCCTCACTGGTTTGGCGTTGTAGCTAAACATACGAGGTCACCCAAGATCATTAAAACTTGCTTGACCACCGAGGTTGTGATCTCCAGCCCTTGGCATATGTGACTATATGCCTATGCTCCTGATATGGATGAAGTGTTCTTAGGGTACTATCCAAAGAATTATATATATATATATATATATATATATATATATATATATATATATATATATATATATATATATATATATATATATATATATATATACTTAAGAAGAATACTACAACGACGTAGTTGACGAAGACGACTGAATAGCATCTGTATTTATTTCTATTAAAGCCCAGCAAGAAGGTGAAGCTAAAAATCAATACTCTCCTTTGGGTTGGTCAAGTTTCTGTCATATTTAAGCCTAATAGGAGCTCAATTTGAAACTGCAATTCACATTGCCATAATATGAACCGTGGTTTCTGAATTATAATGACAAGTAATTGAATACGCGATATTAATTAATAATAATCTTAGCAGCCGTTGCTATGACGTAATAATAATTATAATAATATTGCACTTGATAAAGCGCCCTCAGAGAACTTAATCTCTTTCTAGGCGCTTTACATTTGCTTCAAAGTGATACGCAATAGAATAGTAAGTAAAATCATGCTTGAAAAACAATCAAAATGAATAACATGGTTAGGGGTTACATGCACTGGGTCAGCATGCAAATGTGGTTAGTGGCAGCATGAACAGTGTCAGCACGCATAAGCACATCGAGGACGAATCACAAGGACCCACTAAATGCTGTCCTAAATAGGTATGTTTTTAAGTTTCTTTTAAATGTGGTCAGGTCAGGGGATGTTGTGATGCAGGTCGGGAGGGAGTTCCAGGCTGTGGGAGCATACGAGCTAAATGCACGGTCTCCAAAGGATTTAAGGTTTGTACGGGGTATTTCTAGACTGTTGGATTCCGAAAAGCGAGTGGTACGATGCTTTGCCTGATGGGGTAGTGTATCTGAAAGATAGGCTGGAGCCATAGAATGAAGAGACCTAAAAGTGAGCGACAAAACCTTGAAGTCAATCCGTTGCTTGACTGGTAACCAGTGCAGGTCGGCGAGAAGTGGAGTAATGTGGCAACTGCGATGCTCACGACAGACAAGCCTAGCTGCAGAGTTTTGCACCAGCTGCAATCGCCTGATCGCACATGCTGGTAGGCCAGTAAGCAGTGAGTTGCAGAAGTCGAGACGAGATGTCACGAATGCATGGACCAACTTGGACGTGGTATCCTTATCTAAACAAGCCCTAATTTTAGCAATGTTATGAAGCTGAAAATATGCTGATTTGACTGTGGAGCTGATGTGGTCGTCTAACGAGAGGTCGCTTTGGAATATGACACCTAGATTTCGAGCTGATGCAACTGGAGATATGCTGGCAGAGCCAATTTTGAAAGTCAGCCTTTCCAATTTCTGAATAACACTAGGTTTGCCCATAACTAGTAAGTTAGTTTTATCATCGTTTAGTTTTAGAAAATTTGCTGCCATCCATGATCGGATGTCATCAATGCATGCAGCAAGTGAGTTGAGAGAATTTGAGGTGCTCGAAGGCTGGGAGGGATCAAAGCAAAGGTACAACTGAGTGTCATCCGCATAGAAGTGAAAGCCTAGATTGTGCTTGGCAATCACATCAGCGAGAGGGAGAGTATAAACGGTGAAAAGGACCGGACCTAGCACAGAGCCCTGAGGTACTCCATATTTTAGAGGTACTTCAGATGATCTTTGTCCATTCACGTCAACACTCTGGAGTCTCCCACTGAGATAGGACCTGAACCACTGCAGAGCAGTGCCAGTGAGTGCCACGTAGGCGATGAGTTGAGCAATAAGTGATTTTCCTAATGGATGTAGTGCTTGAGGTTAAACCAGGATATTTACAGCAAAGTGCTCTCGCTAAGCCTGGTTCAAAGCTTCAACATAAGCTCGTGCTCACTTCATATATTTCAGGATAAAGGCCAAGCTTTAACGCTTGTGCCTGCTGTTGTATGCCGGTCGGTGAGCGGTTTGATCGCTCGATACTAGTACGTGGACTACTAGAAGTTGTCCCCTGTTCTGTCGTCCGTAGATTCAGGGAATAGAAGAAATCCTAGCAGGGCCATTCCACTAGCACATTGGTAACTAGCAGACGAATTAATCCAACGTGGCCCTCACATTGGCAGATGGAAGTAAGGACGTAGTTTCAAAGTTAAGATCAGTCGAATGCCATGGTAAGTGTCAGTGTGTATTGAGTATAATGATGCATTTCTGCCGCCATGCCCCGCAATACTTCGGAGGCATCTTGGGCGGGTACTCATCTGCGAGAGGCTAAATGGCGGATGGAGACTATGCGTGCAGAGCTTAGACCTGGTCGGCTTCACCATTAGCGCATATTCTACTCACCGAGCGACAACCTTAATCGCGTCGCCGACAAAGATTTCCGCTGAAGCTTCTAGTAGTTATGTGGTGAACCAATGTAGTGAAAGTGCTATTTCATAGGATGACTTTCCTTAGGCAAGCCAGCGGTTGATAGCAGCACTACTGCTTCTCTACGTCACAGCTTCAACACCTTCGGCAACAGAAGCTTTAACTCTGCACGTCCTAGACTGTGGAACTCACTCCCACAATTCTTACACAAAGACAACTACTCTCCAACTTCTGACTATGGCACGTCCTTTTCAGCAGTCCTGAGCTGCTACTTGTATGCTATTCACTACCTCAACGGCTCTCCTTACTCTGCTATGCTTCCCACTTTCTTTTTGTTGCGTGAGACAAAGTCTGTTGGCTACCGAATGCGTACCAAAGAACCGCTTAGGCTGTGAGTGCGCTATAAAAAACTCTCCCGCGTAACACCCACATGGTCTTAATGACTTTGTGGAGTTACAGACGGAGATACATCACATCACAACGAGACCAACGATATTCTGGGTTTGTGCTGCAAAAATTGCCGCACTAGAATCCTTAACGGAGGGTGAATATGTGGTTGACAGCGTACTCTCCAACCTTCCCTTCAACGTCTTTCCTGGGCTCTATCATTTTCCAACCCAGTGGTCAACTATGCAATACCGGCCACAGCCCGGCTGTTAACCACAAACGAAAAGTTGCTGGCCATATTTTGCTTCCGCACATTTTTCCAAGGTCAACAGTTGAAGTACCCTACATGCGAGTCATTTAGTAGGGCTGCAGCTAAATCTCTCACTGACAGTTTGTGCCCGGAACAGAAGCAGTGCAGTTGAGGTTGATTGATCTTGCACTGGCTGCAGAATCATGCACTTAGACTTACGTATGAAGTAATGTAATGTATCTCTGTCTGTAACTCCACAAAAAGTAAAGGCTATGTGGGTGCAACGAAAGGAGAGTTTTTAATAGCACACTCACCGCCTAAGCGGCTTTTGGTACGCAATCAGTAGCCAACAGACTTTACGTCACGCAACAGACTGAAAGTGGGAAACTGTAGAGTCTGGAGAGCAGTTGATGTAGTGAATAGTATGGACGTGCCAGCTCAAGACTGCTGAAAATGAAGGGGAAATAGTGGGCAGCATAAGAATAATTGTCGTTGCGTATAAATTGTGGAAGTTAATTCCAGTCTATTACCTGCATAGCTATAGCTTCTGTTGCCAAAGGTGTTTAAGCTGAGGAATGGAACAGCTAATTTATTGTCCGTGAGGGACCTGAGATCACGAAGAGGCTAAAACTAGTACAGCACTTCAGCTAGGTATAGAGGAACCAAACCCTGGCGGGCCTTGTTGATCAACCTAAGAACTATGTGCTGTGTCCATTCATCAACCGGCATCCATCCTAGCTCTTTTAGCAGACACATGCTCCAACCTTTGGGAATTGAAAACTAGCCTTGCAGCAATATTGCATGCTGACCATGTAAATATCACCCCCTAACCATGTTATTTATTTTGCTTGTTTATCTAGCATGATTTTAATCACCGTTCAATTGTGGTTCCTTTTGCAGCAAATGTAAAGTGGCTAGAGAGAGATTAAGTTCTCTGAGGGCGCTTTATCAAGTGCATTATTATTATTATTATTATTAATATTCATAGCCATCTGCAGTTGCATAAGTGGTTTCTTTGGTAGCCCAGCCAAAATGGATTTACAACAATCAATCCGAGACAGAAGTAAGATTATCGTTTATTTCTTGCAAGCCACTCTGGTAGACAGCTCTCAATCTTAGGAAGGGATCGTACGTGATGGCTAGCTTTAGAAGCAATATTCTGAATGAAGCTTTTGAAATTTAGGCAGATTTCGGAAACGACAACTAAATTTCGAGCATGTGGTGACGGTCGCACAACAGCATCACCTATTAGAAGAGCAAAGCCTTTCAATCCAGCCACACGTTTAGGATGTCCAATAAGCAGCAGTTCTGTTTTATCGTCATTTAGTTTCAAGAAGTTTTCCGATATCCAGGATCGAATGTCAGGAAGGCAAGCACCACATTTATCAAGTTGCTGCAACAGATTGAGACGGTCGGAATGACAAAGACAGCTGAGTATCGTCTTCATTAAAGTGAACTTATTGCCAACAAAGCATATGCTCAGTGTCAGCATAGTTTGAAGGTCATTCAATTAGTGCGACACACAGACCCTGGCTTTTGAAGTCGTTCTAAGGCAAGTACTGCAAAAGTGGTCGTCAATGCTGCATTGCTGTAATGCTTAGCTTCGTATGAAATGCTCTTTTCCACAACTGGCTGATCGCGATGTAGGTGGAAATTGCTCGAGACCACCTCAATAAGCAAGTAAGAGAGTTGCAATATGTGCACCCGAATGCATATCGGGTGCTGATTCTTCGACTCACTGAGGCAGCCAAAGCTTTCGCAACTCAGCTTGAAGTTGGCATGACAGCCTGTGTATGCAATGGAGCAAAATTTTATGGATACATTTCAAATGAGTACAGTCTTATATGCAATGTAAATTAGAGCTTCACGATGGCTATTTAAGGATGGTTTGCTGTGGAATTAAGATTGCCGTATCTTTCCAGGTAATTTTGAGTAAGGGCCGGGCGTGGCCCCGACAAGGATATACAATTTGTGTTATTTTAGGTGGGTCAGCGAGCTACACATGCTGTTTTATATGCAATTTAGAGTCGGCTGATTAATTTCCAGTAATTTTGGAATAGATTCCGGGATGGGAGTGGATTAAAGAATTGGTCGGACTTTTGCAGTCAATTACAGGGTCTAGCAAGAGAGCTCCACGTGTCAATGCAAGGCAATTGTATATTTAGTGCAATTATTGCAGAGCGTATTGTCGTTTATCTACAAAAAAGAGCGTCCTGAACAAGATTTCTTATGTTGGGCGATGGAATGCAGTAGATTGTAGTGGACTGTGTTTGATTAAACAATTGGCGAGGAATCTGCAGTCGTATTTCAGTGCACTCCCCGAAAAAGCTTTATCGGAATCGCCAAACAATTTCTGGGTACATTTTGATTATGGCGTAGCTTAATATTATATACTTTTAGGAGCTATGGACAGTTGGCCTGAGTTAGGGAGCTACAGTGGATTGCTGTGGATTGCAGTAAATGCCTTGTGGTTGAGGCTCATTTGCATAAGTTCGTGTGCACATGGTGATATAAATGTTTATTTATACTACAATCAAACCTGACTACACATCAGCTCGAAATTCGACCTCGACAATGCCAATGTGTCCTATAGATTCTAGACACATTACATCGGCTGGCGATAAAATGCTGCCTATTGAAGGGGCATCATGCAATTGGTCAAATCAGAAAAGCCTGTGGCAAAACCAAAGCACTGGGCGTTGTTTTTCATACGCATCATTCGCTTCAGTCGGAGTTTACAGATCATATTTTTCAGCCACCACTGCTCCTCACACATTGGTTTTAGCATCAATTGAAAGTCTTTTGACTTCAAGATAGGCAAATTCAGTGGCCTTTGCGTTTCTGTTTCTTCGTCGTCTACTAATTCGGCATTTACTATTTCTGTATCGACTTCCAAAATCAGTTCATTCACTATTGTCGTCAACTTTTTGTGGCGCTCCTGTTTAGTGATGCCTGCAAACATTTTGCTTTCAATTAATCATAATCCAAAAGAGGTCTAGCGTTTTGAAATACCAAGTGGTTCATTTGATACGAGGACATTCATAATCAAAGCTGCCTATTAGGCAGAGCAGCATTCCATAATGGCAAGTGAAAGGAAACAAGCATTGACACGACAGCCATTAATAGGGCTAGTAAATTCAGCAACACGCGATGGCACGCTTGTAAAAGTGACCGATGGTGAGTAAGAAGCATCACCTTTGCTCACTAGACTTTGGATAGAGAAATGGATGAAGGCAGAGATCGCATACAGAGATTTCAGCTTTAAAACTCCTTATTAGTATCAGCTATCAAGGAGAAATAATCAACGTGTATATCAGTCCTTGTCTGAGATTAAATATTAGCCAGTTCGTAAATTCAAGGCAATATGAAACTGATGATCTGCAAAAAAATTGCTTTCAATAAATCAGCAAAATAACTTTTAATCAATTCATGCAGTTGAGAGAAACAATCATACAATTCCTGTGATTTGGATATGGAAAGCCTGATTTTAAATTGAATTTTAATGTTCAGACCACCTGCTGACGAAGGAATCCTGAATCAGACTGGCCTCTCTTTTATTAGTAACTTTTTCCTCCTTTGGAAGTATGTGGAAGATTTGGAAAAGCACCTGCCCACGACTCATATATATATATATATATATATATATATATATATATATATATATATATATATATATATATATATATATATATATGTATATATATATATATATATTAGTTGAGTACATGACTTTAATTTATTCACGAATCTTCACATGCAAGCATGTAAAATAAAATATTACTTGATGTAACAACTGTATTTACGTGGCTACAAAAGATTATTCATGGCAAGTATCACCTGTAAGGGCTGGGAAATAAGTAATTTCAGTTTGCAAGTCTTCAAATTACTAACTGAATTAAAAAAAGCTAGCTAATTTGAAACTCGCCAGAATATTTCCAAAGTGAAAAAGTAAACTTCTATATTAACATTTAAATGCGAGGATACATCAAAGTGACTCGCAGGTAGGTGACATCTTTTTTAGGGTTGGCTGACTCCTGCACAGAGTGTCACACTAGAATCGATGACCTCCGTAGCCAAGAGCAACCCGTAGACAGGAATAAATTAAAGACACTTGCTTTTCTTAAAGAGGTAGAATATAGCTTTTACGTAACACATAAAAAGTCATCATCAGAAAGTTCATTCAGCTACAGCTGCTTTTGGCCAAAAGTTGAAGGTGCAAGGGTTTGCGATTCACGGTCTTTACCATTTATAAAGCGCCGTTAAATGTGAAAGGTAGCTGATTTGACAGCAGCATTCATAAAGTAACAAGAGAGCCTAAATGGCTGTCGATATCACTCTGATGATATCCAAAGTGCGATCGAGCTAACACCATTGTCCAAGTGAGGACACACCCAATAGGAGAGTAGACGTTTCCCTCCACAGGAAGTGTAGCTACCTGTACCTTCGTCAGCCACAGATTCCCAACTTCCAAGTTCTATTTTGGCAATGATCAGCATTATTCAAAGCAAAAACCAGTTGGTATAAAGCAGCAAGAGCACGGCACAGCCATACCTCATCCAGCATTCTGGCTTGAATAATTAGTTTTACCTCTCCATACTTTGCAGATTTGAGTCAGGAGTGAATAAGCCACGAACACACGATTGCTTCAAAAAGCATACTATTGCCTTAACAAGCTTTACAGACGCATGCAGCTACAGCATATCCTATACCACCAGTCTCCTCTAAATCTATCTAGTGCTCTGCTGGAACGAGTAGGTTATTATAATACTAATCTCAAGGTACCGGGTGTCGTATCAAGTCAAAATAGTTCACCTCTTTGTCGGCATATGAATTGGGCTCACACTCATAACTCAATCTCACTATGACGTAGGCCTTAGCTTGAATAAAAAAGCCCCAATAACCGCTCAGGCATATGCAAAGTATAAACAAATGCAGCCTACTCTTTATCACATGTTTTCAGTGGATTTAGGAAGCTCACTCTTTCTTACAAAAGTTATACTGTAAAAATGTGTGCCTTATATGTCTTTAATTATAGCTGGATTGGAAGCCACTAAGGCTTTCCCACGAGTCTTATGAAGAAGATGCAAAAACTTAGCTCCCCATAACTTAAATTCAAGTAGGAGTGTCAGTAGGCTTGCTTGTTCCAAGGTCAAGCTCTTTATCCATGTTGCACATGCTGATTGCTTCTTCAAAGTTCCTTGCATGCGACTACTTTCCTCAAAATACTTCAAAGTACTATTGCATACTTAATCACACTGTTCACCAACCGACACAGGGAATTTCGTGATTCGGCTATTGCGAACTTGAAGAAAGATCTTATTTATATATGGGTCGCCATTAGAATTTAAAGTCAGTCTGCTGTTTTCTAATGACTATGACAAACAAATTCAAAAAAGGCAGCAATTTAGTTTCGAAAAACCAGCAGGTACATTTTGAAGTTTCAAATGATCGAAGACTTCATTGAATGGTAAATTTATAATATTTCACTAAATAAGAAGCTAAATGTATTTATTTTAAAATGTCTGCTAAATGTCCGAGAAATCTTACTAGCTGTTCAGCTCTCTTAAGCTAGCTAGCTGGATACTGCTATTACACTGCAGAATAAGCCCAGGCTTTTGATTAGGTCTTCTTGATAGCTGCTGGTATATTGCAAAAAACTAAGGCAATTTTACACCAAATAAGTAGCTTTGCTGTAAGGTAGCAGAAAAAAAATACAATAGCCAAAAACCTTTTACAACTCTTAAGTGATTATCACAAAACTATTTATCAGTTTAAAAGCTTCATGGAGACAGTTACACATGGTTTAGAAAAAAATAATGCACTTTGTCAAACGAGCTAATAGGTTTCAACGTGCAGCATTTGAAATTTAACAAGATGCCTAATACACAAATAAAACTACTGATGCCAGACACACCATTAGGTCAGATTTATTTGAAAAATATTGGCACACAATACGTTGTGGAATACTTACTCAAATCATGTAATGCCTTCAAGATATCTCCTCGAAATTTTTCGTAACCTCCGACCTTGCTGGAACAAAATCGAAGATATTCCTTGACATGGGTAAAATTACTGAGCCTTATATTTGATCACTTAGTCACCGGCTAACATTTAGCAAAGTTTTTCACAAGTCTACATAATTTCAGATATGAAATGTTGGAAGAATAAAGGTCAGATAAGACAGTATTATGACTGCACGACCAGATCACCCCAAATATATAAAAAATAGTTCCAATTAACTTTTAAAGGCACTATTACAAGCACTCTTATTCTTTTCCAACTGGCAACAAGTTTGCTGACATACATTTCCAAGATTTATTTTTAGGGTGCAATTTTACTTCAAGGCAATGAATTATCTTGAGTTAGTGACATCCAGATCGCTGTACTGAAATCCACCAGACCACCTATCAAATTTCCTTTCGTCTTTGGTGTCATACAAGACGTCTACCAGTGAGGGACTTCAAACCCTCGTACAGATGTATCCAGGAAGGGGTTAGCAGAGCAACCTTACAAAAGCTGATCTTTCCAAAGTGATGGCATCCCGGTTACGCTTCACCACTAGCTGGACTATGTTGCCTGATACAATGGAAAGTCAAATACAGAGGTCAACAACTGTCAATGCTAAATGCGATCGTGGATCACACAAAAACTCATGTTAAGCAGCTATGCATTTGTAAGTTTCCGTGTGTACTTGCAGTTGACAGCAGTATGCTAATCCTCTATGCAAGTGTAACTGCAAAAAGCTTGTTCAAAGAAATTTAGGCAATACACCTAGCAATATACCTTTGCTATGATAAGTGTAATCGCAAATATTGATGCTCAGCCTACAGTGTGCATACATGTAGATGGGCTCAACAGCAATCCTGAAAACTAATTGCATATTTATCCCGCCATTAAAAATGTCATAAGGCAATGGATTTAAATTCACCCAGTTGAGGGTCGTGACAATCGAGAAAGTTAGTACCAACTCACAAATTTCAACTGACTCCCAAATGCCTAAAAACCATTTTCAGTAATTGAATGTAAAAGGAAGGTTTATAATTTGCAGCTTTCCAGGATTTTATCCAAATTTGTCAAATGCAAACACATTCTTTATGAACCAGTCGCTTGTCCACCAGGTGGTCATACAGTAATTGGTTGGATGTGGGATGAAGCTTCAACAAAATTAGCAGCTAGGCTACTATGACATGCAAAATTTCACTAAATTTTGGAAAGCGTTTGGGCACAATCTGAACCATCCAAGCCACATGTGAGGAACTTTGGGAGTTCCACAAGAAAAACCGAGTGCCAGACTTACTTGTACCAGATTAATCCAGACACGGCAAAGAGGAAGTTATTAAAGGAAAGCTAACATTAGTCGAGCAGGCTGTCAGCATTAAAGATACAAAACCATATAAGATGCAGAACGACAGACGCTAGTGGATAAACCAAAAATTCTGATTACACATATAAAGTAAAGTAAAGGCCAACAGATCTAACTGTCGTATTTTATGTAGAAGCAAGAAAGCTTTAAAGTCTGGCAGCGCTTGCAGCGGGCAAAACAGATCCCAGGCTGGCAGGACCTATACCGGAAATGTCAGTACAGCATGGGATCCAGTAAGGTCTTAGAGCAGTCAGCCTATAACTTAACAGTCATCCCAACTAGTAGTAGCAAGAGGCAACTTCGAGTTTCGAAATTAAAGAGTCCGGAGTGCTAAAACTGACTAGGGGTAGCAGTGTATAAACTTAAGAAGCTGTACATTTACTATGCCAGGAGGTGGAAGCAAATCACGGACAAATGAAATGCTGGGTTCGAGTGGATAGGCGGGCAGGAAAACCAATCTAAGTGGGTTTGCCCTATTCAGAGGGCGTAGGATTGAAGGAGTTATTATCTCGCATAACCTAGAGGTGTGGGACTGAGGCCATGATAGACACACAATAATTCACAGTTACTCAAGCAATCAACTGTCAAAGAAGCGTGTATTCTAACGCATGCGAGTCTTATTTTGATGAGTTTCTCTGCAGTTTATTCAAAAGAATGCTACGAAGGATAACGCAGGATTTTTATAAGCAAAGAAGGATAGATGAATAGGAATCGTCTAGAAGAACTAATTTAATAGATTTTAGCCTACAAATTGGTATCTGCAGTAGTTTTAGCCATAACTAGGAAAGCAGACCATCGTAACCTCTAAATGAGCATGCCATGAACTGTTACAATGCAGCAGCACAGAAGAGCTTCAGGTTAATGTGGTCAATTCAATATATACGTGTCAATTGAAACTGTAACAAACTCGCTAGGTCGCCCAAGGAAAAGTAGCAAGCTCTTAAACCTGGTTGTCAATGAAAGCGTTGTGCAGTTTTGCTAGTTTGTTCACGTGTAGGTCGCTTCACCCTCGGTGTTGTATGCACACTAAAAGTCGATCTTAGATATGATTACCGATTTCATTAACAACTATTGCCATTTCCACTTGCTCAGTCCTTATTAAATACTGCAACAACTTATAGTAAAAGAATGAATGCCAATGCACTTGGCGTACAGGTGAAAGTAAAAACTGGCTTTTGGAGCCGGTTTTTATGTGTCAAGTCAATTAATAATCATTGCAGTCTCATACTAAACATTTGTTCAGACACTGTACGTCCATCAAATTTCTCAGTGCAAGCACGCACAGTCAGGAGAGCTGGATCAACAACGCATAGAAAGGGTTCGTATCGGATCTATTCCTGCCTCTCTGAGGTGTAAACATATCTTCTTAGTTGTTCCTACATTGGCCTTGGAGAACTCATTCCTTATCCAGGGATTTTAAATATTGCTTTCTGCTAATCACAAGTAGGGAGCATTTAATTGGCATCGGTCTAGGTGAGGGTTGGTAGTAAGGTTACTCTTGTAAATTTGAGTGAAGTACTCAAATAAAGGAATTTCAGATGAGGTAGAATGATTTCAGACTCATGCCGTAATGGCACCCTAGGTGATGCCTGTGCTTTTTACGACCTTGGTCCCCAGATTGTGGGTTCGATTAATATGGTTGGCCATCCATTATCGCCGCTTGAAGCGATGGTAGTAATAATAATGGCTCTACTCGCGCAATTAAAAAAGAGGCTCATAAATCATCCTTTGCTTTTTACTCGAGCCAACACCGAGCCCTGAGCAGGGCTTGGCTTCCAGTTAAATGCTTGCAAGACCAACTTAATTACCTCCAAAAATATATTTTTAATAGTCAATTTTACTTTCACCAACTTTATTGGTTCATTTTGCATAATTGTGCAGAAACAGCTGCATAGAAAATGCCTAATTATTCAACATTTGCAACCGTAGCTTCTTTTTCAGCAGCTAATCGTTCGACAGCCAAGCCATACCACCCAAGCTCTGGTAATCCATTAGAGGCTATACATTTTATTGGTTTTTATGGATGGTGACATTCTTAGGAAGTAGCTGCTTAGGGAATGTGTGCTACAATAAAAGTTTTCCATGCACTATTCTTAACGGAAAGGACCCACCCACGAGCAGGCCCCAATTTCCGGAATCCCCCACCTTACCTGCAAAAGAGCTTCCTGCAAAGGCCCGCTACACTGAGCGCTTGCATTTCCGATGCCTTACTTAAATAATGCAATTTTACAAGAAAGTAGCCTCGTGCATTTATGAGAGTTTAAAATGCCCGACCTCGCCAACGCATGCAGGGCGAAGTGGCTACCAAGCGCCGACTTCCCTGCAAGAGCTCTACCGTACAATGCGAAAACTTACAACACCCTGCCAAGATAGCACTCTGCCTGATGGTAGCGCATCAAAGTAATTCAAAATAAGTGATACAAATTAGATACCTTAGACTCATAGTTCAGTGTGACTGTTGCCGGGAGCAGCGTCGAATCGAGTAAAGACTGAAAATGGCGTTAAGTAGTGGCTACCTCCTTTGGCCCTTTTCATAGATATATGTGAACTGGCCATTAGGCCAGACTTCCGGAAGCTACTCAGTTACTAACGCGGCTTGCGGATTCCTGTCCGGTCAGAGAACGCGGCACTGGTAGCCGTGGTAGTCTCAACCAACGCGCGACGACTCACCTTGACGTCTGAATGTAGTAGCGCGGCTAGCTAGCAACTTTAAGACGGTACTCGAATAAACGCAGGTACGGCGACACAAGCTGCAAGTCTAAACAATGCTCATAATTGAACATATCGAGTCCGTATCCTTAATGCAGTCAAGTCTTCGTGACAAAAGTGGAAGACTGTGGGCAGTAAGATGTGTCGCTGGTGTACACCAACGGCCTTACGGCTAGGAGCACAAATCAGCTCATATACCAATGCCGCTTCTGCATAACAACTACCTGCCTGCTCGAGGGCATATTTCTACGTGTCTAACTATACATTATCCTATGGCAATAGCTTGCAAGAAAAGCCTATGGGAAAAGTGCCGAAACACTTGGGCGGGTGCTCTCCGCCCCTAAGAAGCTCTGAGGCTGACGTCGTGCTCTCGGGCACTCTTTGCATCCGAAAAGCTCTCCGCCGCTACCCACGATCTCCCTGCTGCACTTCAGCGCCAAGACGTCGATCGCTTGGGCCACCTGCTCCTTTTCTCCGGCAGCTATCGC
This sequence comes from Cristatella mucedo, assembly GCA_009760855.2. Classification (NCBI taxonomy): domain Eukaryota; kingdom Metazoa; phylum Bryozoa; class Phylactolaemata; family Cristatellidae; genus Cristatella; species Cristatella mucedo. The sequence goes on along the minus strand of WPIO01000107.1, from coordinate 348,125 downwards.
CTCGCCACTGACCACTAACACCTCACCGCCGGAGGCCGGCATATGCGGCACCTTCTTCGTTACCGGCTGGTGCCACTTCGCACTGACGTTGTTCTAGCGATCTTCGACTTTTTCCTCTAATCGGTCGGAAGCGGTCCCAAACCCACTTACTCTGCCAGTATTTCCGCGAGATATCTGCGGCAGCTGAATTTGTTCCATTCATCTGTCTGGCTTTTGCGGGCAGTTCGCGGTGGGATCGACCGGCGATGAAGCTGGCTCGTCGCCTAGCATTGTCCCGATCTCGGCTCCGGCGAGCTGCCCCTGCTCCAGCCGAAACCTCTCGGCCTTACGCTCGGCTTCCTCATCCGTCAACCATGAGAAGATCAGAAATTAATCTTTTCGCAGCTTTTTATATAATCTTGCCTTACGTCGTGTTGGCACACTAGGTAAGGTGGTTGCTTTCACGACTTCGGTCCCGAGGTCGTGGGTTCGATTCCTGCAGTGGGCGATTCTTTATCGCCACTGCAAGCGGTGGTGACAGCAGTAAAGGCTCTTCTGTCGCTATACAAAAAGAGGCTGTTTAATCAGCTAGGATTTATTTATTTATTTATTATTACGTGGGCTGGCGGATCCCCCAACCGAGTATCGCGTTATCGCCATGAACACTAGCACAACATGTTGTAGCCACATTTTAGCAGCATTGAAGTCGTTAGCCTGGCTACGGCCTCAATAGTTGGAAGCCAAGGCATATAGTTTGGCCTGCCGTTAAACATTTTTAACCTCAGGATAAGCGTCCCATCTAGACCATACAAGGTCTGGTACTCTTTTCTCCTCGGGTAGACCACTCTATGATGCTAGCGATTGTATGACAATGTCTCTGTTGTATGACAGCGGTGGCTGTTCTAGAAAGAGTCTCGCGGAGATACAGCATTCGGACGTGCATGGTAAAAGACACTTTCCGTTGTTCCTCTCAACCGGCAAATGTATGAGGGCTAGATCAATCTCAGCACACCACAGGAAAGGCATCTGGTTTTAGTCTCCCGACGCTGTGCTGCTTCACCGGCTTAACTATTTACCATAGGTGAGGCATGTTCATTAGTATCAGACGCATTGCTAATTACGGCAGAAGCCGCAGGCCCACACAACTTATTACAGCCTGATTAACTATGAACCTGCTTGCTAAGGGTCCCACAAGGTTACCTAAAGCAGGACTAAAACGTTATCTGTTGTGAGCTGTCCTCTCCTAACTCAAGGTTACCTCCCGAACGCTATTAATTTCGTAGTAAGTTCCAGTCTGGTAATAGAGAAATTTCTCAAAAAAAATTAATTTGCGTGTATAGCGAGATTTTATTATTGCACAGAATTAAGTAGATTCTCTTTCTTGGTTTGGATGATGTTTCTACAGGTTGTGATACTACCGATCTTCAAGTGTGTCCCAAACGCTTCGTATCTCTCGTCACGCTCACACAAGGACTGTACTGCAACTATTAAAGCCAATTATTGTTGGAAAAAGCAGATTGTTGACCTGAACGGCCATCAACCATCAAAGAAACCACTGAAATATGATTGCCTCCGAGGTCCGTGCTTGATCCAGTTCTTTTCGTTTTGGTAATCTCCCTGTAACTATGTAATGGCCACCGACAATCTACGATGTAACTTTACATCAGAAGTTGTATTGTCTCCGGTATTAATTTAAGCAGTTTCCACTATTAAAAATTTGCAAATATCGGGACACATAACTGCTATTCTTATGAAAGGAGTAGTGTGTGGAACCAGTCACTTGAAGACTCCCTTAAGAGTCTATCCTCATTCCGTTGCTGTTCTCAGTGTATATCCAACTACAGGGAAATGGATTAAGGACCGTTTCGTAGGATATCGCTTTTACCAGACGATAATCAGCAGCGCTTGTCATTTAAAATGTCGGAATGTGCTACAGCAACTGATATAGTGAATATTTTCTTGCCTATCATGCAAAGTGTAAGCACGCATATGCACGTGAACGAAACATCTCAGGGACCCACTAATTGCTTTCCTAAATAGGTGTCTTTTTAAAGTCTTTTTATATGTGGTCAAGTTAACGGACATTCTCACCCAAGTCGGGAGTGAGTTCCAGGCTTTGGGAGCATGCAAACTGAATGTAGGGTCTCCAAAGGATTATAGGATAGGACGACGTATTGGCAAATTGTTGGATTCTGAAAAGTGGATGGCACGATGCTAAGGCTGGTGGGGAAATAGATCTGAGATATAGGCTGGAGCCAAAGTTAGAAGTGATCTAAAAGTGAACGAAAACAACTTTGAATTCAATGAGTTGCTTGACTTGGAGCCAGTGCAGGTCACCGAGAAGTGGTGTGATATGGCAACGGCGACACTCACGCGACAAGCCTAGATGCACAATTTCGCAGAAGCTGTAATCGCCTGATTGCACATGCAGGTAAGAATTACAGCACCAGGCTACAAGAAATAAGAATGCTTGATAGCAAGAACTATATAAAGTAGTGCCATGAAGAAGTAGCTGGTGAGATGACGGGTTCGGTGGCAGCAATAGAAAATTGCATACTGAATTCAGTTGGTTTCGCTAATGCAAGCAACTCAAGTGAAAAAGTTTAAAGGGAAATCATGAAGCTGACTTAATATTGAGAGAGAGTAAAATTCTCCAAGAAACGTGCTAAGACGCAACGTTGGTAGCTCATGGGAATAACAGCTATTCGCTTAAGTTTGAGTTTATTAACAATAGTGGTCATGAGTCTTCTGTAGAGGCTAGCCTAGTCATCTAGGAATTATATTACAATCGCAATAACAATTGATGAGAGGATTAAATGGAACAATTTTAGCTAATTCCAAAAAAGCTAGTGAACCAACTTCTTAAAAGAATATAGGGATATTGACGTCATTCCTGTCCGATTTACCTCTGAAGTATAGGGTATCTCTGGGTTCCATGCTAGATCTGGTTCTTTTCATGATTTATGGTGATATACTGTCTACCAGTCAAGTAACGGATTTACTGTCAAGTTTTGGTCCTATCTTTTTACCTATTGATAACAAAATTTAGTGAGTCATGGTTATTCGTATTTCATAGGCTTATGCGTGCTGACACTGTTGCATGCTGCCACTAACCGCAGTGATTAGCTGACCTTGTGCATGACACCCCTAACCATGATACCCATGTTGAAATATTAAGCAAGATATTACCACTTTCCGTTTGATCAGGTTTCTTTTGAGGTAAATGTAAAGCGCCTAGAAAAAAGGATTGCGTCCTCTGAAGGTGGTTTATCGAGTATATTATTATTATTTTTATTACTAGTAATATTATGTTTTAGTTCAGTGCATGCGTCAGTAATGCTTGATGACTTAAATACTTCTTGACGAGAATGGGCGAAGGGTAAGAAAATAATGATAATAATTCACTCGTATAGCGATATCAGAGTACTAACTTTCTTTCTTAACATTTATGAAAGTGCTTATTAGCATGGATACAACAGACTATGGATTGTGTAATGAAGTGGAACCACCGCCGATCTCTTTAGCACCACACAGCTCGTTTTTGCTGTTTATTGAGCATGCTAATACAAACAAACCTATCGTGATTACTTTGCCGCAAATGTAAATTTATGGAAAGAGATTGAGTTCTCCGAGGGTGCTATATTAAATGTATAATCTTTATTATTTTTGTTCGCAACACAAAATCATTTGACGGAAAGACCGACTTGCAAAGTCTGAGCAACACTACAACCGTACGCCGTCAAAGGTCCTGTTAGCTGAGTAACTTCTTTAATAGTCAAAGTCGACATCTACCAGTGGAGAGCTTTCGCCGAAACAGGGAGACTACTGTACAAATTGCCACATAGGGATACGTGGAGTATACGGGTATAACAACTAGCGAGCTATCCAGCTCTGCTCAGGCCTCGGGCACTCGTTGCAACCGGGCGTTGCCGTATCGCCGGAGCACGCCATCACCCATTCAGATGCATAACTCATTGAGACCGACAGCGTCCAATTCCATGACTTAGTCGGCCTACTTCTGCTATCCAAGAATCCGGGTGACCTTACGTCACTGCTTCTTCGGCCAAGCCCTCGTAAAGCGACACAAGGTAATGTAAGGTATCTCCGTCTGTAACTCCACCAAGAAATAAAAACTATGTGGGTGTAAGGTTGGAGAGCTTTGTATAGCACACTCACTGGCTAAGCGGCTTACTCATACGGAAGCCGACAGACTTCGTCTCACGAAACCGAAAGGAAGTGGGAAGCCTAGCAGAGTAAGGAGAGCAGTTGAGGTAGCGAGCAGCATGGAGGTAGCAACTCAGGACCGCTGCAAAAGATGATCCATAGTCGGCAGCAGGAGAGTAGTTGTCGTTGCGTAAGAATTGTGGAAGCGAGCTCCACAGTCTAGGCTCTGCAGAGCTAAAGCTTCTGTCGCCAACGGCCTTTAATGAGGAGGAATGGAACAGCAAATTTATTTGCAATACAGGGCCTGATGCACGAAGAGGCTGAAACGCGTGTAGCAGGTCAGCTAGGTACGGAGGAGCCAAGCCATGGCCCATAGGGTCAGCCGCTGGTCTAGCAGCTGACCCTTACACCTTTCCGGCCGTCTTTCCTTCCCACCGAACCACGCCCGGATGCAGACGGATACAGCTATGAACTTCAATGCGTTGCTATGCAACTGTTGGATTGGAGTGCCAAAGTATCTCAACTTAAGAGCGTAGTGCGTATGTGTCTAAAGGCAAATATATATTAAGTGCATGACGAGTTAGGACCAGCAACTCAACCCTCTTCCTTAACAAATTTATATAGGCAAGTATTTGAAGCAGGTAGAAGCGATTGATATTAATTCTTGCATGCTTTTTATCTACTTAAGCATTTCGTTCATAGGTTGGTAAAATTGTCGGGGTCGGCCCACGACTTCGGGAAAATTCGGCGTAGACTCAGAAGCCAACGCAGCTCTACTACCTCAGCCGAAGCTATGGCGCGACTTAGCAGGCTAACAGTCTAAGGCACCCCCACTGGCCACTACTAATTCGTCACTTAAAAAGAATTGGCTGAGGTCTCGCTTGGCGGAATCATTGATTCATTTCACGCAAGTTCAAGTCTATGAAGCACTGGCACATCGAAGATTCCAATGTAAGTACGAACCGACGTGTGGTAAAGAAAATAGCGGAAAGGTTCCTTTCTTCTAATGTCTGCGTTAGCGAAGCTTAGCCCGTGAGGGATGCTTGGTGGACGGCCATTTCTTACCTCTCTAATGAAAGAAATTTTGCAGTCAGCGTTCAGCTGGCAGAGCGACTGGGACGAGTTACAGCAAGACTGCCGTGTTAAAATACAGCAACAATTAAGAGCGAATTAAAAATTGAGTAGGTAGGTAGCAAGAATACCGTGTAAATACGGCCCGACTAAAGTAAGAAGGTTGGTCTATCTAAGGTCGCTATTTAATCTAGGTATTGCCTATGTCGCCATGTGTTCACAGGTTCGATAGAGAAGGGCAATATGTATGGGCCTATGATTGCTCTCGTCGATTCGATGGCTTGTTCACCCGAGTCAACGCACAAGACAAGTACTCGCCTGTCTTGCTACTTCTTAAAAAAGCGTATTGGAATTATCCAGCTGAATGCAATGTCTTGATCTTCAGACTGAATGTCTATCCGACTCAAATAGTTAAGAAGTATTAGAGCTACGGTCGTATAAGCTGGGAATCGTCCCAGCAGCTCTCCTGATTATGTTGTTCAACTGTGACCTATTTAAACTTGAAGCTTTTGGAGACTTATCATTTGGTGAGCGGTGATGGCTCACCGGGTAAGGTAGTTGCTTTCGAAAACTAGGGGTCTGAGGTCGAGGATTTGAAGCCAGCCATCAAAAACCCATAGCCATTATACACAAGAGGCTGCTTGAAATTGTATGCATTTTTTGTGTTTCCATGCTCCTAATACCGTGTAGGCACTATTTATCCTTGAATAGCAGGCTAAGAAGGAGTTAAAAACATAACTGCTCAAAACAATATTTACTAGGTTATTATTAAATATCCTTAAGTGAAATAAGTGCATGCCGACGCTTTGGAAGTAATCATAAATTTTATTGATAAGTTTCTTTTCCAGTGTCCAGAAAGCAATCAGGAGATACAATTTTTTGTGATATATCTGCAGTCGTATAATTATGGTAAACAATTTAAAGTTCAATCTGAACAATTGCCCAGTCCTGCTTATAACTTGCCGCTAGTGCTCAAATTCTCCGTGAAATCTATGCAACAAATATTGGCATAGCATAAAAAATATAGCATAACAAATACAATGCTTACTTAAATCACTAAATATTACTAATGTATCTCATCTGAGTTGTTTGCTAACTCTCTTCTTACTGGAAGAACATAGAACTTACAGTTTGAAAGGTCCGCCGTTACTGGACAATTTATTTGAGCACTTAGTAAATAGTAAGCGCTGAGCAAAAGTTCTTCTTAATTTAAAATAGCTCTAGATAAGGAACGTTGGACGAATACAGGCCAACAAAAACACCGATATGAAAGCACAGCCAGATCGCCGCCGACATCTCAATTAACTGTCTTAAATTCGCTTTTCTGGTATTATGACTAGCACCGTTATAATCGCGCCACAGATACCTAACTTGCTTAGAGGCCACACTAAGATTTAATCTTTCAGATTCAATTTCCCTTCAAAGAGATGCATTATCTCGACTTGTTTACCTCCGAATCAGTTAACTCAGATGCACCAGCCTTCCTACCCACATATCCTTGCTACTCTAGTGTGGCCAAGAACACCTGCAAGTGAGGGACCAAAAAGCCATTTACAGAGGCACCCCGGAATGAGTTACCAGAGCGACCCTACGAAAGTTTATCTTCCCAAAGTGACGGCATGCAGTCACGTATCACCACAAACCGGGCTGTAATATGATATAGCTGGAACGTCCAATAAAAATATACAATCACTGCCACTGCAAAAATTGACACGTGGGGCTCAGGAAAGTGGAATACCAAGTAGTTATGCATTTCCAAGATTCCATGTGTACTAGCTAATCGACGTCAGTGTGCTAATCCTCAGTGCAAGTATAGGTGAACACAAGATTTTATGTTCTCAGAAAATTAGACGTTACATTTAGAAAAATATGTTCGCTTAATGATCTCAAACGTAAACATGCATGTTAAGCCTGGAGTGTGAGTGGAAATAGACATCCTTAATAGCATTTAACATTTAACTAAAAATAAATCCAGATTCAATCAAACCATTAAAGATGAAGCATGTAACCAGCAATTACAGCAACATTCATCTAGTTGAGCGTTGTGAAAATCGAGAAAAATACTATCGACCTATAACTTTGATGTAACAGCCAAACGCATAAAAGACTGTACTCATTATTCGAATTCGAGGTAAATTATGAGTAGCTGTCAGAAATTTACTGTTGGTATCATTCATTAATACAGCAGTTTGCTATGACTGTGATTAAGCTATAGCAAAATCAATAGTTAAGTACACCAATTGTCAATAAATATTCAGATGGCATTTCTGGGCAGCATATTAACTTTCAAAGCCACCTGTAGGTGGCCACGTGAGTTTCACGAGAAAAACTTAAGCAGGATAAATCGTAACAAGTTAAAAAATGTTAGTCAATAAATGCTAATAGTTGTCTTGAATGCCGTCAGCAGTAAAGATACAAAACTACTGGCACTTATCGATGAAGTAAATATTCTGAATACGTTTATAAATTGAAGTAAATATCAGCCGATTTCACTGCAAAAGTTACGTAGTAGCTGGAAAGCCTTAACCTCTATCACCGCTAGCAGTACAGATCGCCGGGTAGCAGAGCGTATGCCAACGACAGTCATTCATCGCGGGACCGGTACTGTCCTTAAAGAGTCAGCCAGACTCGTAGATAAAAACGTAAAAACCGGTTTTGCATTTAAAGATCATTACAGCTTAGACTGCCTGAGGTTATATGTATAAAAGCTATGGAATCTGCACCTGAACTCGGCCAGGAGACGGCCGCACGTCAAACACGAGTCTAACGGGGAATTCGAGGAGCTAAGCCGGCTGAAAACAGTTTTAAGTGAGTATTCTATTCAGAAGAGTCAGGGTTGAATTAGTCAATACGTCGTATAACCTAGAGTTGTGGGAAAAAGGAAAGCATATACATGAATTAATGCACGGTTTAAAAAAAGATCAAACGTCACAGAAATGCATGTATTTATGCATCAACGAGTCAAAATTGATGAACAGTTTCTCTGCAGTATATTCAAAATAGAACAACAAGGGATAACATCCGATTTTTCAGAAAAGTATGACTCATGAATAGGAATCATCTAGAAGCACTAATTTCAATAATTTTAACATGCGAATGGATATCTGAGGCATTTTTAGACGCATATAGGAAAGCGGAAGATCGTAAAAGTTTTGATTACTTTGTGGCTAACTGTCGAATGGAGCAGGACACAAATGCTTAAGATTAATGCAGTCAACTCAAGCTTTACGAGTGAATAAAAACTGCAAACAGTCAACATAAAATGCAAGAAACCCACCGTGTGATCGAAGTAGCAAAACCAGCTCTTGAAGCAGGTAATCACCGGAGGCTTAATCCAATTTGACCTACTTGTTCCAGTGTAAAGAGCTTAGTCCTCCGTGTTACAATGCACACTAACAGTTCATGTTAAATTTGATTATTGGTTTTATAAGTAACCCGTAAAAACTTCACTTGCTTACTCGTTATTAAATACTGCAGCAAGTCGGAGCTGAAGGAAATGACTATCAATCTAATCAGCGTCCTCGTGAAGCTAAAACACTTTCAGATGTAGCAACAGTTTATGTGTCAGATTGGTTAATAATCAATGCATACTTTAGCCACAAGTTCATTCAAATTGCATACCTGTATGATGCTTCTAGTGCAAGGATGCACGGTCACGTAACCTGGAACAACCAAGCAAAGAAAGGGTTTGCATTGAGGCTATTTCTGCCACTTAAACGTCTAGATTCGTCCTAATTAGTCATTCGTACGGCCCTTTAATTCTTCATCCAAGTGCTTTACATATGGAATTCTGCTCGTCAAATATAGAAGCTTAAAGCCCGCATTGATCTGGGCAAGGGATATTGTGGTTATTCTATTCTTAAGAGTAAGTTAGTCAAATAAACTTTTTTGAGGTAAGGTAGAGTTAACTCACGTCCCTGCCGTGATGGCATACTATAAACGGCCGTTGGTTTTCACGACCTTGGTCCCGAGGTCGTAGGTTGAAATTGAGTTATGGAAAGTGACAAGAGTCGAAAATAGTCTTCTGTCGAAATTCAAAAGAGGCTGATAAATCAGCTAGTAAATTATTTTCCCGAGATATCACTGAGGCCGAAGCTTGGCTTGGCTCGCAAAAAACGCTCAAAAGACCGACCTAATCATATTCAAAAGAGTATATCGGAATAGTCACTTTTATTTTTATAGACTTTATGGGTTTTATTTTCATGATGTGCAGCCACTACTTCATAATATAAGCCTACTATGCTAATGATCGAAACCGCAGCTTCCATTTCAGTGGGTTATCGTGCTATCAGATTGGGTCTCAAACCGACTCTGATAGATAAGATCTGTTTACAGCCACTCTCGATCAAGCTGTTCATCGGCAATGTTAAGCACCTAGAAAGAGATTGAGTTTTCTGAGATCTATTTGTCAGGAGCATTACTATTAATACCAGCAGCACTCCTAAATATATGGTATGACTTTGATTTGAACAAACCTAAAGCATCTGGAGACTGTATCTTCGTGGGACGTAAGGCCCGTTAGGAAGGAAGTCGCTTTTTAGGACCGATGACCTAAGGTCGTTGGTTTGAAGCAAGCCTTTGAAACTCTCTTGCCGATATATAAAATAGGCAGCTAAATCATCTTGTATTATTTTATTTGCATGCTGCCGTAGCCGTTTGTGCACTCTAGACGGTTAAACAGATAGGCAAATGTAGAAGTTAAATCCGAAATTGCTCAAAACGGATTCAACTTGGTACGTTCAAAATATTCTTGAAGTGAAAAATAATTGCATACAAACTGTTCGGATGTCACTAATAACAGCATGGCTATGTTTGTCTTTGAACGTACAGAAGGTTAATGAGAAAAAGATACGATTTCTTGAGGTCTGTATACTGTCGTTGTATTACTGTTGTACTTTATATAATGCTGATTCTGTACCATCTCATGAGCATACTTATCTCGTGCTGGTAATACTATAAATCAGAACGCCCTGTTTAAGAAACACCTCGTGAATTACGACTAACTTAAACTCAAATTTTAAATCAGCATCTTTTGTATACCTGTCACTGCAAAAATAATATCTAAACCCTTAGTACCTCATCCAATCTTGCCCCTTGTCTCAGTGGCATTCCGTGTGTCATCACTTACAAATTGGAATTTCTATTACCTTCAAAGTCATACGTGCATCGCAAAATTAAGGCAAAAATCCAAATCCAAGTATGTGGCGACAAAGAGTGAGAAAATTATAAATATAAAATCAGCTAACAAAGTGGTTTTTCTGTACAGCTAAGCCTAGAATATAGCTGTAGAAAGGCAAAACTAGAACTGATTGCGTAAAAATAAAACAAAGAGCAATATGATACCGATATGGACATTACTCGCTACTTCGCTCTCTTATCTCACTCTCAGTGACTTTGAATTGAAACAAGCTGCGAGACTACACGGCATACAATAATATAATGTAATGATTTATTTATATCGTGCCCCAAGAGAACTCAATCTTTAATCAGGCACTTTACTTATGCATCGGGGCTCGAGCCGCGACCTCAGTCAGACCTTGGTCGGGGCGAGCACCTTAACCGCTAGAACGAACCAGCTCGGCGGGTGAGGTTTAGGAAATCTTGTGCTTTTCACTGTGGCACTGAGTCAATGCCTAGTAATTTCACGTGACCAGGAGAACTAGTTACAGTCTCACTTTGTACGTTGTAAGAGCAATGTAATGTAAGGCAATCCATCCCGGTCTGTAACTCCACGAAGCGACAAAGACTATGTGGGTGTTAGGCAGCCAAGTTTTTGTAGCTCAATGACAGACTAAGGGGCTCTCGGTATGCATTTGATAGCCAACTGACTTCACCTCACGTAACAAAGAAAGTGGAGGTATAGCTGTGTCAGTAGAGCAGTCGAGGTCGTCAGTGGTGCGAAGATAGATGCTCAGGCCCACACAAAACGATGAGCCATAGCCGGCAGCAGGAGAGTAGTTGTTATTGAGCGGGAATCATGGAAACAAGAGCAACTTTCTATTAACTGCAGAGCTAAAGCTTGTGTCATCAACGGCATTGAAGCGGAGACATTCAACAGGTATTTTATTTTCCGTACAACTGACGGCATAAGGAGGCTGAAACTAGTGTAATGGTTTAGCTTGGTACGAACCATTCAAGCTGTGGCAGGTCTTGTGGGTCAAAATAAGATCACTGCTCTCTATCCGTTGATCAACCAGCTGTCATTAAAGCTCTTTTAGCGAAGGAGACACGTGATCAATCCTATGGAATTTAAAGGCAGCCTTGCAGCCATGTTCGCAACCATTTGCTAATACCCAGTTACTTTTTTGGTAGCCCGCCAAAAGAGAATCACAGTAATCATGCCAAGACAAAAATAAGCGGCCAATAACTTTTTTGCAAGTTACTGTCGAAGACTGCTCCTGATCTTAGACAAGGATCCGACGTGATTGCTAGCATTAAAGCAGTCTCCTGAGGAAAGCTTTTACTATTTAGGCGTCGTTCTAAAACGACAACTAAATTGTGAGCTCGTCATGATAGTCACAGAACAGCACCTACTATAACAACAGCAAAGCTTTTAATTAACTCACAAGCTATAATTGCCTCGCCAATTCTTAGCAATACCCTGCACTAGTTTAACGGTATCACGACAATGCCTGTCGATCCCAAGCCGCTGCAAAACGACCAGAATGCCTACAGTTTCGACATTATGGTGATTTCAGGTCGAGCTAATTTTTGTTGTCGATTGATAGCACAATTTCAATGCAATCGTACTTACTATTATCAAGCAAAGCACACAATCGACTGCATTCACCATGGTAAACATGGCTGTATAGAGCAATACTGTGCAATTTTCAGAAAAATTGGTAATACAGAGGCCAAATTTAAACGCATGTTACAGAGCGTACTAAATAACTTCAGCTACATCACGTTAAGCAATTGTGCTAGTACAATCTCAAACAACGCATGTCCACGTACAGCTACGGCTAGGCTCAAAGAAACTGGCTACAGAAATCTGTGGCAAATCAAAAGCAAATCGGTTGTCTGAGTCGCCGATTTTTATTTCAGTTCGAGTTTTCTGTAATCTGACTTATTCTGTAAAACTGTTATGCTAGATTGCTGGTGAACTAACAGTAATACTAATAATAATAATGCACTTGATAAAGCACACACAGAGAACTCAATCTCTCTCTAGGCGCTTTACATTTTCTGAAAAAGGAAATGCAATTAAATGGTAAGTAGTATCATGCTTGATAAACAAACAAAATGAGTAACATGGTTACGTGTGACATGCACATAGTCAGCATGCAAATGTTGTTAGTGACAGCACACACAGTGTCAGCACGCATAACCAAATGAAGGACGAATAACAGGGACCCACTAAATGCTGTCCTAAATAGGTGTGTTTTCAAGTTCTTTTTAAATGTGTTCAGGTCAAGGGATGTTCTGACGCAAGTTGGGAGGGAGTTCCAGGCTTTGGGAGCATAGGCACTAAATGCATGGTCGCCAAAGGAATTGAGGTTTGTAAGAGGTATTTGTAGACTGTTGGATTCCGAAAAGCGGGTGGTACAATGCTTGACCTTATAGTTGAGTATATTTGAGAGATAGGCTGAAGCAGAAGAATGAAGTGACCTAAAAGTGAGCGACAACTCCATTGAAGTCAATCCGTTGGTTGACGAGTAACGAGTGCCGGTCGGCGAGAAGCAGTGTGATGTGGCAACTGGGAAGCTCACGACAGACAAGCCTAGCGGCCAAGTTTTGCACCAGCTGCAGTCGCCTGATCCTGTGGGCCAGTAAGCAGTGAGTTGCAGAGGTCGAGACGAGATGTTACGAATGGATGGACCAACTTGGACGAGGTATCCTTATCTGAACAAGCTCCAATTTAGCCATACGATGAAGCTGAAAGTAGGCTGATTTGACTGAGGAGCTGATATGATCATCTAACGAGAGGTTGCTTTAGAACATGACACCTAGATTTCAAGCTGATTTATCAGGAAATATCCTGGCAGTGCCAATTTTGATTGCCAGTCCTTCCACTTTGTGAATCCCACGGGTTTTGCCCATAACTTGTAACTTAGTTTTATCATCGTTTAGTTTTAGAAAATTAACTGCCATCTATAAGCGAATGTCAGCAATACATGCAGCAAGTGAATTGAGAGAATTTTATGTGCATGCAGGCTGGAAGGGATCAAAGCAAAAGTACAACTCCTTCTCATCAGCATAGAAGTGAAAGCCTAGATTGTGCTTGGCAATCACATCAGCAAGAGGGAGAGTATAAACCGTGAAAAGAACCGGACCTAGCACGAAGCCCTGAGGTAACCCCTATTTTAGAGGTACCTCCGATGATCTTTGTTCATTCACGTCAATACTCTGGAGTCTCCCACTGAGATATAATCTGATACTTTGCAGAGTACCAGCGATGCCCAGGCGAGATGAGAGGTGCTTTAGAAGAATTTTGTGATCGATAGTATCAAAAGCTGCCGAAAGATCGAGCGAAACCAGCAGACACACTCTACCCATGTCTGCATTCCTAAGTAGGTCGTTGTAAGGCTAAGTAATGCTGACTCTGTGGAGTGATTAGCTATAAAGCTGGACTGAAACTTACTAGCCAGGTGTGAGGTTTCGATATATGAGCTAACTGTCACGAAAGCACGGAAGGCAATAGCAAAGGTATACCGGCTTGTGCACTTAGTTGCTGACAGCTGTGGCAAAACTCTGCAGCTATTTCAGTTTGCCGTAAACATAGCAAAGATTTAGCGTTGAGGAAAGTTCTCGCCTTGGATTATCGTGAATTGCAGTACAGGCCTTGGGGTTGAAGGTCATTGGCATAAGTCCTTGTGCACTCAGTGACAGGAATGTTTATTTATACGTAGAAGCACACGTTCAATACAGATCTAATCCAATGCTAATGTCAGCTCGTTTCTAGCAATACTATTTTGGATTGATGTGTAATCCGGAGGATTGAAGGTGATTGCTTCATTTCTTGAAACCCGAGACTGGCTGTTTGAAAATGTGAGCATTGCTCTGTAACATACGCAGCAGTCGTTTCATTCTGAGATTGCATGGAATTTCTTTAAGCCACCACTGCTCCTCAAAAATAGGTTGTGGCCGCGTTTGAATTCCTTTTGCCTTCAGCACAGGCAATTTCAGGGGGCAATATGTCTGAGTTTTTGAAGGCTCATTTTTTTGGGCATCGCTTCCGTTGAGTGCTTTGTGGGTCAACGTCGACATCTTGTTGACCCTTTCCTCTTTAGGGATACCTGCAAAAATATCACTTTAAATTACGCCAGAATAGGGTGAGCGTTGCCAAGTATTCCGAGCTTATACCTGTACGAGGACATTCACAGTCAAAGTAGAGCATTAGGCAGAGCAACTTCAGCTTACGGCAGGGAAATGCCCAGAACTGTTGACATTACAGTTAATATCGGAGGAGGTTGGTTCGGGAAAACATGACGGCACGCTAATAAAAGTAGGGGATGACAAGTAAAAACTTCAAGTTGGATCGTTTAGACGTTGAACTGAGGAATAAGATGGTGGCAGTGGACGTTTTAGGAATTCAGCAAATTTAGGAATTTCAGCTTTGCCCCTCCCTATGCGCCTCTAAATGATCAGCTTTAAAGCTAGAGTAATCAATTAGTGAATCGATATTTGAAGAACGTGGTAACTAAGTTCGTCAGTCGATGCAAGCAAATATGAAATGTTCTAGCTGCAGAAATTGCTTGCATAATATTAGGACAACAACACTATAAATTTGGCAGTAGATAAATGCAATTTATGGTGCATAGGAGGAGTTAGTCAACAATAAAAGGTTATACAAGCTTTAAATGAGGAGACAGCTACTGGAATTGGGCATAGGTCATCTCAGCTTCAATCAGTTCATTTTTGGAGCTACGGTTTGCATTGCAAGAGGGGGAATTTCCTTGTTATTTGTCATAACACTTTCACTTGCTTCGAAAATACGAGTTGATGGTACTGGTCTCAAGGTACCATGTTTCGTAAGCAGCCAAAACAGTTCACCTTTTTCAGTATAATAATAATAATATAATAATAATATTGCACTTGATAAAGCGCCCTCAGAGAACTTAATCTCTTTTTAGGCGCTTTACATTTGCTGCAAAGTGATACGCAATAGAATAGTAAGTAAAATCATGCTTGAAAAACAAACAAAATGAATAACATGGTTAGGGGTTACATGCACTGGGTCAGCATGCAAATGTGGTTAGTGGCAGCATGAACAGTGTCAGCACGCATAAGCACATCGAGGACGAATCACAAGGACCCACTAAATGCTGTCCTAAAAAGGTATGTTTTTAAGTTTCTTTTAAATGTGGTCAGGTCAGGGGATGTTCTGATGCAGGTCGGGAGGGAGTTCCAGGCTGTGGGAGCATACGAGCTAAATGCACGGTCTCCAAAGGATATAAGGTTTGTACGAGGTATTTCTAGACTGTTGGATTCCGAAAAGCGAGTGGTACGATGCTTTGCCTGATGGGGTAGTATATCTGAAAGATAGGCTGGAGCCATAGAATGAAGAGACCTAAAAGTGAGCGACAAAACCTTGAAGTCAATCCGTTGCTTGACTGGTAACCAGTGCAGGTCGGCGAGAAGTGGAGTAATGTGGCAACTGTGACGCTCACGACAGACAAGCCTAGCTGCAGAGTTTTGCACCAGCTGCAATCGCAAGCAAACAACTCAATTTCTCCTTCACGTAGACCTTACCATGAATAACACAGCCCTTATAAACCCATGCAAATGGAAGCTATACCACCAAGCTAGTGTGGCCCAGTGATTAAGGTGCTCGCCCCGACCAAGACCTGACAGAGGTCGTGGGCTCCAGCCCTGTGGCATACGTGAAGGGCCAGAATTCAGATTTACTTCTCATAGGGTGCTATGCTAATGAATTGCATGAATTATTTTTTATATAAAGATGCAAAATTCACTTTATAAACTTAGTTCTGGGGATTTATGAAGATCGTACTTTCTACTCAAGTCGTTTTATCGACATCTACGACTGATACGTCTGAATTCTCTATCCTTAGCTGGACGACCGCAAACATACCGTCTCAACAAATCTTTCAAACACGAACACTTAGCCACTTATAACTTCACTTTAATTCGCAGCTCAGAAGTATTACTAGTACCAAGTTCAAGCTCTTTATCGCCGTAAAAAATTCTCATTGCTTTTCGAAACTCGTCTGCACCCAACTTCTCTCCTCAAAATACCTCAAAGTACTGTCGCATATTTCGTCGTGCTGTTCCAAATCTGACATGATAAGTCAATCTCAAGATAATAAATCTGCAACTGTGAAGAAAGATCTTTTTATACATGGTTAGCCAGTCAAATTTACAGTCAGCCCGCTGCTTTTTAGTAAAAACCAAAAAAAGACTCCCAAAAAAGAAAAAACAATCTAATTTACAAAAAAATCGGTGCGTCTTGGAAGTCTCAAACAATTGCAGGTTGACAAATTTCCTGAGCTTTAAACATCCACTCTTTAACTAAATGAGAGGCTGAATGTATTTTTTTCACAATACATGCTAAATATCTGAGAAGTCTAACTAACCATGCTGCTGTCTGAAGCTAGCTCGGTGGATATTACTATTACACTGTGGACTAAGCCCATGCTTTTGGTTAGCTCTTCAGGTTAGCAACTGGCATGTCTCACTGACTAAAGAAGGCAATTTGATACCTGACAAGTAGTTTCGCTGTAACGTAGTGAAACAATTATTATAAAAGCCACACTATTTAAACCCATTGAATGATTATCAGAAAGCAATTTTTGCAGACTCAAGGCTTAAAGAAAGCAGTTTGGCTTGGTTAAAAGATAAATAATGCATGCAGTCAGATTAGCTATTAGGCGCTGCAATGCAACATTTAAAGTTTAACGAGAGTGATGAGGAAGACACACATAAAACCCTGCAAGCCAGAATAAGATTAAATTAAGATGATCAAGATTGACATTAGATCAGATCCCATTAGGTGAGATTCATTGGCAAAATATTGTCGCCAAATAAAACATGGAATACTTACTCAGATCAAT
The DNA here is from genome assembly GCA_009760855.2 of Cristatella mucedo. NCBI lineage: Eukaryota > Metazoa > Bryozoa > Phylactolaemata > Cristatellidae > Cristatella > Cristatella mucedo. The sequence continues at coordinate 330,900 of WPIO01000107.1, read as the reverse complement.
TAAAGCTGCGACAGCATCCCCTCGGACTTCTTCGTTTGCTACCAGCTTACTGAAATAAAATGAAATACTTGATTTGAAGCGGGAGAAATCACTGAGCATTTTCTTTGTTCACTAAGTAAATGGTGAACATTCTGCAAAGTTATTCTGCAATCGGCACAACTTTGAATGAGGAAATTTGGAACGAATATATTACAACTAGGACAATAAAATGACAGCACAGCTGCCAGATCTCATCCAAAATTTCAAATAACTATATTAAATTCACTTTTAAGTTATAATGAATAACACCTTTGCAGTTCTGCAACTGGTGTACTACTTGCTTAGTGGAGATTTCAAGATTTACATTAAATGCAATTTTACTTCAAGGTAATGCACTATCTTGATTTGTTGACTTCAAGATTGCTTTCAATAAAATCCACCAGCCAATTGATCATATTTCCGTGCTGCTCCGGTGTGCTCAAGCACGTCTACCAATGAAGTACAGAAAACCGTTCTACAGATGCAGCACGGAATGGGTTACAGGGCGATCCTACGAACGCTTATCGTCCCAAAGTGAGTGCATCTAGTCTGGTATGACCACCCCCAGGGCTACGTTGGCTGATCTAGCTCAAGTTCAAATTAAGAACAGACACAAATCCCAGCGCAAAATACAATCGTAGATGGCATGCAAAGTAACGCAGGGTTGATTTAAATTTTTTATTATTAAGTGTGTATACACAAGCACCAACAGTATGCTAACCATCTGTAGAAGCTTAAGGGAATGCAAGCATTTATTTTCATAAACATTTTAGGCAGTAGAGCTAGCAAATGTGTTCGTTTGAACATGTGTCAATGTAATAATGAATGTTAAGAATAGAATCTGCGTGGATGTAGACAGACTCAAGTGCATTCCCCTATTACAAAAAATTAAATGCAGAATCCACCAGGCCGTTTCAGTTAGAGAGTGTAACAAGCTGCTGGAGGTTCATCGAGTCGAGTGCAATGAAAATAAGAAAATGTGCACCAAATCATGATTTGAAATGACTCCGAAAGGCCCAAATAACTCAATTCAGTACTTAAATTTGAGATGAATCATGCCCAGCTCTCGGTTTTAATATTTCAAATTTGCATACATTCTGAGTGAGTCATTCGCTGTTGGCAGCAAGCAGTGAGACTGTAATTTTTTGTCTGCATGATGAAACCAGAAAACACTTAAGAGTTATGCTACAGTCTCATGTGAGATTTTACTCATGTTGGGATATCATTTTAGGGTAGAATATGAACAGTGAAAGCCATCTGTGAGGAACTTTGTGAGCTCGCGTGAGGAGCCGGCTGCCTGGCTTACATGTAAGGGATAAAGCCGGACACAGCAAGGAAGGAGTTATTCAATAAATGCTAATGGTAATCTCAAAGGCCATCAGCACTAAACCTACATGGCGACAAACACTACTAGCTAATCTATAACTTACGGCTACAACTATAAAGTTGAGTAAATGTCTGTCTTTGTAACTGCCTAATTTTACGTAGCAGCAGGACAGCCTAAACATGTTGGGCTGCATGCAGTTGAAGAACAACGGATTCACCAGCTTGCAGAAGATATTCCAGAAACATCTCTAAAGCGTAGAACCGGGCATGGTTGTAGTCAGACTACACTTTCCCAGTTAGGCCAACTCAGAGGTAACACGAGGGTGAAATATGTTTCGCATTCGTAGAGTCAGGAGAGCCAAAACTGATGAATTATCTCGATATAGGACTTTTGAAACCGTCCCTTTACTTGGCGAGGGGCTGACAGTTTTTCAGGGATAAGTGTAATTCTCAGTGGGAGTGGCTTGGCCAGCTAAATAATTGTTTTAAGTAGGTGTCCTATTCAGAGGGCAAGGTTTAAATAAGTCAATGCCTAGTAAAGTATATACGAGTAGGACAGAAACAATTATAAATAAATCATAGTGCACGGTTATTGAAACAATAAATTGTCACATCAATATATATTTTATGAATTGCAGTTCTTAAAATTGGTAAAGAGTTTTGGAAAGTATATTCAAACGAGGGCTATGAGGGATAACATCCTATTATGTAACCAAAGTACGACTCATTAATACAAATTGACTTGAAACTGCATTCATTTCAAAGCAGTTTACCATACTAATTGGTAGATGTAGTAACTTTAGCCAAAGAAAGGAAAACAGGCAATAGTTACACCTAGCTGAGTTTGCAACTAAATGACACACTGCAGCAGCACACAAGTAATTCAAGCTAATGCGGTCAGATCAAGGTCTACGTGTAAATGGAGACTGTAAAAATCCCTTCTTGTCGTCAGAATAAAAAAGAAACGGCTCTAAAACCTGGTTATCTCTGCAAACCTTGTGCGGTTTTACCAGATGGGTCCTGTGTAGGTAGATTTGCCCCTGGTCTAATATACACACTAACACTGAATATTAGATTTAAGTACCAATTTCCAAAGAAATGAAAACCGATGCACTCAACCTTCACGTGAAGCTAACAAACTTGCAGGTGGAGCATTTGGTGAGCCCAAATGGCTCACTAGATAAGGCGGCTGGTTTTCACGACATCGGCCCCGAGGTACTAGGTTCGAATGCTGCGGTGGGCAATCCTGAATCTCGGCTGCAAGCGAGGTGAGAGCAATACACATTCTTTTGTCGCAATGCAACTATGATCGACAAATCAGCCTTTTATTTCCTCATGGAGCCACAACTAATCCTGAAGCGAGGTCTTGGCTAATCGAAAATGCACGAATGACTGTAGTAATTACCTCCGCTTCGGAATATAATATTGATCACTTTTACGTCCATTGATTACATGGGTTCATTTTTCTTAAGTGTGCAGCAACAGCTGCGTATGACAAAGCCTACTTCGCAATCATTGCAACCGCGGCTTCTATTTCAGTGGGCCATCTAGCGAACAGCCGAGAAATAACCAGCCAAGCTCTATCGATCCTTCAGAGGTTATAGTATATATTAGTTTTATTAACCTTGACATTCTTAGGAATTAGCTACTTAGGGAGCGTACGTTTCAGTAAACGATTTTTGAGCCCTTGTCTCAATGGAGATAGTCTGTCTAAGAGAGGGCCCCAATTTCCGGCGTCACACATTACCACAAAACAGCTTCCTGCAAATGCAAGCTACACTCAAAGCTTGCATTTATCATTCCCTACTGAATAGCTATCATTTTAAACGAATAGAGACTCGTGTGCTTATGTGAATTTCCCACGCATGATCCTGCAAATGCATGTGACCTGAAATGGCTTCAAAAACCCAACTAACAAGCTTTATCATGCGAGTTGAAAACCTGCCGACAGCCTGCCTTGACAGCTCACTGCCTGGTGTTTTCTCATCATAATAATTCAACCTAAGCGGCATACATTAGTTACCTTAGACTCATAGTACAGTGTCTTTTCTGCCGTTAGTGCAGGTAGTAGCTGGGAATCGACGGTGGGTGAAAATGGCCGCGAGCCAGTTGCTATAACAATAATTAAGCCCTTTCCATAGATATACGCAAACCAACCTTCTGGCCAGGGTTCCGGAAGCTACTCCAGTGCTGACTCGGCTTGAGAGCTCACATCTGATAACACCTGGGCCGACTATGCAGCGCGTGCAGTGATGGCAGTCTCAACCGACCCACAATGACTAACGGTAATGCATAAATCTTGTAGTTGGCTAGCGACCTAAATGTGGTAAACACTTGGACACAGGTTCGCCGACGTGAAACCAAGAAGGTTGGGCCTAAAAACGCCCACAACCCAAAAAAGTGTCAATTTAGAAACCTTAATATAGACAGGTCTTTATGACAGCGGTGGACAGTTGGAAGCATTCAATGCCGTATTACTGTACACCACTGGCGTTCCGGATGTGAGATCAAATCAGCTCATATGGGGATGCTGCTTTGAGATCATATCTCCCATGCGGCCCAGTACTATACGCCATCACTATTGACATACCTGTACCTTATATTATTGCACCTGCTTGAATGCAGCGGCAGCCATCAAGATTGCAAAATTGCAAATACTTAGTGTCAGACATATTTTTTGGTTTAGCTGGCACCACGGTTTAACCGGAGCCGGTGTAACTACGGACTTAATTTTAATCTCAGCTTTGGCTCTGCTGTTCCCAGTCGTTCATGCTGCCATACTGATCATCAAAGATCGAATGTGCGGTTTCAACGTTTTTACGAATACCTTTTATCGTGTCATAATGCCCAGTGACTACTGCTTTTTCCCATCTGTAACGTTATTAGTTTTGACATTCGCTGCATGCCGAATATGACAGTGGCCATGCTGATGATTTAAATGTCAATTCTTCACCCGATGCAATTGCTGGAAATTAGAACGCTATTTTCGCCTTGTTATTGGCATACTCAGAGATTGACTATGAAAGACTTGACGATTGCGACCGTGAAGGAATTTCATTTGGAATTCTATTCAGAATAACATTTCAAAATACATTCCCTAACTACCGAATGATAGAACCCGGCAGGTGTGAATGAGCTCGTTAGTAAGAGACTTAGTGAAAGTTTACCATCGATTAGATTGCACTAATATTACTCTTGTAGTACTAAGCGAGTACCTAATTTACTTCAACCTGCTGTACCAAGCATTGCTGATGTGTTACCGACTGCGGCTAGCAATTTACTTGTGCAAGCTAAAGTATCAATACAGTTCTCGGAGCTAAATTAAGCAGATTGAAGCATACTTACATTTCCCTTTAAGGTTGCTGAATCGTAGCAGCTCGGAGCCCATGGTGGAAATAAGTTGTAGGGAAGCCCTACGAACGCAGGAGCCGATAAGAGCTTTTTCACACTGACCTGTTAGGGCACGCCACGACCATCGTCGAGAGACATTAACCTGGCTCTAGTGTAAAATATAGTTACCTGGGTTTCAGATATGTACATTCCATGTTAAGTAATGGGCAATATTAGTAGCTGCCGCGTACCGCTACTATTGCTATACCTACGTGCACTACTGCTAAACCAAGTAAATATCAAAGGGTCAATGTTCAGGGTACGCAAGTATCCGATGCACTTTGGCTGGTAATAGTGCGGCTACGCGACATTTAGAAAGGCGTATTTCGGTCTGGATATGGTGCCTCACACCACGCTTGTATTGGTTAGTCAGTTTTATTTGGCCTCAGCTTACTATGCACACTCATTTCGCATGCGACGTACTTTGTGATCTGATTAGCACATTTACACATAAAAAAGATCAGCAATAACTACAGATGCAAGAACTTTAGAGGCCCCTGGGGCATTAAATGTTAGCCTGGGCACTTTGCACATTAAGTTTGGAGTTTGGGTGCAGCTTTGCCAAACTTGCCAGCTTTAGTGCACTGAAAAAATGAAAGAAAATGCAAAGGTCAGCTTCCATATCCGAACGTATATGCCAACAGTCTGAGTATCTTTTAACCTGCTTGCAGGGAGTTACTCAGGGTTGCCTAAAGCTGTACTCAATCAAGCGTCGTCTGTCATGAAGTGTTCTACCTTAACTTAGGGCCACCCAACTGAATGCGATCTCTTTTGAAAGTCTGGGAGCCACAAAACCAGTATTTCTTTCCTATTGCTCGATGGGCTAAATTGGCAGATTTATCTGCCGAAAGAAAAAATTTAGCAGCAAAGAGTAGCTGCCTTGACTTTACCGATCCATTTGAGCAAGTTTGAGTACAGCTTTTGAGTGATCTCATAGCATGGCAATGCTAAGTGACTCTTAACTTGAATAACCCAAATGTCGGAAATATCCCGGTGATTCCAAACAACGTGCAGACAATTCAAACCTCTCAGGAACGATTTTTATAAGGACAGCTTTGTCATGGCTATGCATTAAAGTTTCAGTATCATTAGTTTCAGTGATACAGTAGTTGCTCTCAGCAGTATGAATATTTGGAGTGGCGTGAGCTTCTGCTGAATTACATACCCACACCACAGTCATAATGAAATTTAAACACATGCATAACGCCTTCAGAAAACCAATCTCTTTCAAGACACTTTACACATGATGTAAAGCAATACTGGTTAAATGAATAGCGTAGCTTAGTTAGAGTCAATAAGTACGACAAGGATGGAGCTCTCATGTACAGGGTCAATTGGAAAATATGAGAAGTAGACGCGTGCACGGAGTCTCGGCACAAAGAAAGTCACGGGCAATGAATAAATTATAGGGATCGACTTAATGGTATGATCCCCAAGTGTTATTTCAGCTTCTTTGTTTATGTCTTTTCGTTATTTGATGACCGAGAGTCCATAAACAGAAAATTCAAGGCTTCGGAAGCCAACCAATTAAAAGCACTGTCTCACAGGGATTTAATGTTTGTACTAAGGGTAGCTAAACGTTTTAATATTGAGGAACTGGACGGTGCGATGCCTAATTTTTTGGGGAGTTGGTCTACTAAATAGCCTAGTGCCACAGAGTACAGGGACCTAAAAGAGAGTGCCAGAACCTTGAAATTGATGTTCTGCTGACGTTAAATCCATTGAAACTCGAGGATTCCTTCTTAAAACCTATGTAGTAAGTTCCAGTCTGGTAATAGAGATAATTTCTCCAAGAGGAAACATTACTCTTGGTGTATAAAACCACATAATTATTGCACAGACCTATGTGTATTCTCTTTGCTTGGTTAGGGCGATGTTTGTGCAGGTTGTGATAATAACAATCACAAAGTCTATCTCGACTCTTTAGCATCTCGCTTCACCCTCATGGGCACAGCACGAAAACAGTTGAAGCCCATTATCGTTGATAAAGGCAGATTGTTTACCTGAAAAAACATTAATAATAAGATAAATCACTGAAATAGGGTTACCACAGGGTTCTGTGCTGGATCTAGTTCTTTCCATTTTGCATACTTTCCCTGTTACCGATGTAATATCCACCGAAAATTTAGGATGTAAGCTTACGTTCGAGGTTGTATGGTCTCCGGAATTAATCAAAGCAGTTTCCACTGCTCCAAATTAGCAAACATCGAGGTCGCAGAACTGTTATCCTCATGAAAAGAGTATTCAGGAACCTGTTACTTGTAGACTCTCTTAAAAGTTAGTCGTCGGTCAGTTGCTGTTCTCAGTTTAATAATAATAATATTGCACTTGATAAAGCGCCCTCAGAGAACTTAATCTCTTTCTAGGCGCTTTACATTTGCTGCAAAGTGATACGCAATAGAATAGTAAGTAAAATCATGCTTGAAAAACAAACAAAATGAATAACATGGTTAGGGGTTACATGCACTGGGTCAGCATGCAAATGTGGTTAGTGGCAGCATGAACAGTGTCAGCACGCATAAGCACATCGAGGACGAATCACAAGGACCCACTAAATGCTGTCCTAAATAGGTATGTTTTTAAGTTTCTTTTAAATGTGGTCAGGTCAGGGGATGTTCTGATGCAGTTCGGGAGGGAGTTCCAGGCTGTGGGAGCATACGAGCTAAATGCATGGTCTCCAAAGGATTTAAGGTTTGTACGAGGTATTTCTAGACTGTTGGATTCCGAAAAGCGAGTGGTACGATGCTTTGCCTGATGGGGTAGTATCTCTGAAAGATAGGCTGGAGCCATAGAATGAAGAGACCTAAAAGTGAGCGAAAAAACCTTGAAGTCAATCCGTTGCTTGACTGGTAACCAGTGCAGGTCGGCGAGAAGTGGAGTAATGTGGCAACTGCGACGCTCACGACAGACAAGCCTAAGTTTGCATGAAACTCCCGAGCAATGCATTACAGACCGTTTCGTAGGATATCACCTTTCTGCAGACGATTAGCAGCTGCATTTTTTCATTTAAAACACCTCGATGTGCTGCAGCAACTGATACAGTGAACTTTTTCCTTGCCGACATTCGATACTCGGTTACAGAGAATTTCGGAAATCTAAAGCCCCGACAAAACTGATCTGCTCCTCATACATTACCCTGACAGTGCTGCTGGACCAAAATAATTTGAATTTTTAAATATAGGCTATGTTATTGTGGAACCGTCGCGATGTTCATAGAATTTCGGTAGAATTTTTGACAACTGCATGCATTTTTAAGTTTTGTGAAAAGTTCAGCTTTAGCTGCTAGCATTAAATTCCAATCCAAATTTAAGATCAGAAAACTACTTCCACGGTTGCGTGCAAAAAGTTAACTTACACCACACTTCTGTCTCGGCTAAATAATTTTCTCCCCTTTTGGCTGGCTATCAAAAAAGCCAATTGGCTTCTGCAGCTGGCTCTAAATACGACTGCAAATTGGTTAGCAAATTTCAGTGGTTCAACGACGTATTTCTCTTTTTGAAATATCTGGGATGGCTGCTGCTTGATCAATGGATACAGAGCTTAGTTCTTACACTGACCACCAAGACCCGCCGTGGCTTTTCTCATCCATACCTAATACTAATACTAATAATAATAGCAATATGGAAAAAAGTAATAATAATGCACTTGATAAAGCGCCCTCAGAGACATCAATCTCTTTCTAGGCGCTTTACATTTGCTGCAAAGGGAAATGCAATTGAGTGGTGAGTAATATCATGCTTGATAAACAAACAACATGAATAGCATGGTTAGGTGTGACATGCACAGGGTAAGCATGCAAATGTGGTTAGTGGCAGCATGCACCGTGTCGGCACGCCTAAGCACATCCAGGACAAATCACATTGACTCACTAAATGCTGTCCTAAATAGGCGTGTTTATAAGTTCTTTTTAAATGTGGTCAGGTCAGGGGATGTTCTGACACAGGTTGGGAGGGAGTTCCAGGCTTTGGGAGCATACGAACTAAATGCACGGTCTCCAAAGAATTTCAGGTTTGTACGAGGTATTGGTTAACAGTTAAATTCCAAAAATTGTTCGTACAATTTTTAGCCTGTTGGGGGAGTAGACCTAATTAATAGAGTGGCTGAACTGCAGCACTGGTTTCAGCCTCCTCGTTGCCACAGTTTTGCATAGACGGCATATTAATTGTTTCACTCGTGTGCTTCCAGACCATTGGTGACAGGTGGTTTTGCTCTTTATGTCCTAGATAGTGTAACCAACTTCCACAATTCTTACCAACAGCAACTAATCTCATGCGGCCGACTCAATGTCATCTTATATAGCATTCCTGAGCGGCTACTAAGAAGCTGCACACTGCCTCGTCTGCTTTTCTCATTACTCTGCTATGCTTCTCAACTTCTCTTTACAGAGTGAGATGAAATCTGTTAGCTACCGAATGCATTCTGAATGCCGCCCAGGCTGTGAGTTGATTATACGAAAATACCTACTTTTATCTATGGGTTCATTGAGTTCCAGACGGAATACTTATTGTATACATTATTCCCAAAACCGGAGTATTGGCTTGAAACATATAAAGTCAGTTAGTTTTAGCTCCCGACTCCACCAAACCTGCCCATGCAAACTATGTGGGTTTGACTGCCATTTGTCGATACTAAAGCACCCGGTACCGTCTCTAATTATTGGAAAGTATTCGTGCGAACCTCGTTAAAATCAGCTTTGAAAGCTGACAACCAATCTATCGTTATGCAATTTAACAGCAGAGCTGCCGGCACTGATGAGATTATGCTGAGATTTGCTCGAAGCGCCTTCTCAGTCGTATTGCAGAATTAGATTTTTTCAACTGCTTCAAAGACTTTTTTCACTTTTGTTTCCTCTTAAGCCATGCTGGGACGCTTTCAAGACCTCTCCAGTCCATTAATGTTGAGAGCTAAATTTCTAGAGGCAACAAGTGGTACGATGATACAAATGCGCTGCGTGGAATAGCTTGCGTGTAAAGAGAGCGAATTGCTCAGAGTGCCTTGCGCTTCCGTATGGCATTACAAGAAACGGTCCAGCTTTTTAACAAGTGTCTCCAGCTCTGCCATTTAGTTAAATGTAACGTTAACGCACTTATTAAGTAATTGTCGCTGTGCTTTAGATAGTAAAAGCTCTTGGAAGACTAAAAATAATGTCATTCCTCAATTTTTAAAACCCATTACAATATTAAAAACCCTCCATTCATCAGGAATGCGAGATTCAAGTTCTAATTGTCTTTTATCATGCGAAAAAGCACTATTATCAGTAATCGCATTACGAGCATTTGGAAACTGATGGAAAGTCTACAAAGATTAAAGTACCTTGATTTCAACCTGCAATGTCCACGTTAATCCACCGTCTATTAAATTTCCAGCGATTGGTCATGGCGCCAGCTGCTTTGAACTTACTCCTTAGCTTAAGAATGTACCATGCGTCTTGCGGGAACAGCTTGGCAGCTCATAAAAATAAGAGCTGCATTCAAATTGCTGCTGGCACGTGGAAGTACAAACCATTTTTCATTAGGGTACTTCATGACTCCTTTTCTAGTGTATACAATTTGCCTACGCTGTAAAATTTATACTATACTAGAGGCAGTCATTTTTAAAATCTTATGGTTCAATATCATGACAAGCAATTTCAGTATTTTTTGATAAATTTTCTTACAGTCTAAAGAAAGCTTTTCAGTTCACTTGAACTAGTCTATGCAGATCCACCAAGCAAATGTACACATTCCAACAGTTCACCGGTTATTTAAAAAAGAGACTGAACCGTGGAAGGATATCCTAGTTGTCTTACACATTTTCAAGATGGTGGATAAAGGCGAAGTCAGCGAAGTAAGATTATAGTAATGTATAGGTTTTGTGAGCGTGCCAATTCATCACGTGATTTAAAAATAGTTTTTGTTTAGTAAGATGCAGAGCTCAACGGCTAGCCAAAAGAGCTTATAAGAGTACCATACGCATTAGTATTTCCGGCAGCATCCGTTTTTTGCCCTTGACATTGTAAAGCAAGTTAAAAACAATGCTGAGTGTCTGTTCAGTCCTCTACAGCTTCACCGCAACGCCACGAAACTTTTTTTGAGCTTTATTATTCCACATGGAGAATTCCAATCGAATTTAAAATTAGCAGTTTTACCCGAAGCCTCTTCGCTGACCGAAAGGAAACTATCTATATCTATAGCCGAGCTGGTTTTGGTCTAGCGGTTAAGGTGCTCGGCCCGACCAAGGTCTCACTGAAATCGTGGGCTCAAGCCCCGAGGCATATGTGAAGCGCCTGAATAGAGATTAAGTTCTTTAGGGGCGCTATATAAATGAATTATATTTATTTATCTATGAGACCTTCATGCTCCTTCAGTTGGCTGTTGCCCCATTACTTAGCGTCTGGGTATATCACCAATCTCCCAATAAATGGTTCTGTTTTTGCGGTCATGCGTTGGTTGGGGATGCATACAAAAACCGGAGCTCTGTTATGGTTACGGTAAATACCCGAACTGACTCTTCAGCTTCGACTCTTAACTCGAGACTTTTCAGTCCGCTTCATTTTCCATTCACTTCATTTAAATTGTTTTTCGTTCATGCTGGTGTCCTTTGCAAGCAACATCCTGAGCCGGAGTCTGACCGCGGTAGTGGCTATTTTTTTAATAATCAGGTGAGCTATCATATGTCTCAATGCCTGCATTAGTATACTGAAGTATGGTCGCTACGTGTTTATTTTTGAAAGGTTGGTAAATTGCATACCACTAAGGCTTTAGGTAAATTTTCTCCAACCCATGTTTGATGTTCTCTCAGGGTGCGAGATATCCAGTTTTTATTTATGTAACCGGCCCTAGCTTAAGGTACCTTATCATTTGCTGAAAGTGAGGCGGCAACCGTCAGTTGATATAAAAGTGCTCATACTGACGTTAATAATACTAATAACAGCAATAATAATCATAAGGCATTAGCCTAGCGCCTTAGAAAACTCAGTCTCTTCCTAGGCAAATTACCTTTGCTGGAAAGAAAGATTGAATGCAAGGTTAGTAACAGCATGTACAATGTCACCAGGATATTCTGTAAACATTTTTAAGCACACAATATACACAACAACATCAGCATCCAACTTTAATCACGAAAAAGCGATATACTTGGACCTAGATTTTTTTTATTAAACTGCAAGGTATAACGAATGGATACGTAACCCACACAAGCTGAAAAAAGAACCGTTAATTGGTGTGCCGGAACTATTAGACGTAGCTGATACATCCGTATCAAAGACGACGATTAGGGAATGTCAACGCAGTCGATTCAAGAGCGGAAAATGAGTCATATAACTTCTCCACACACAAAATGAAAGCTCTATCGCATGAGTTATTTAAAGTAGCGCCATGAATAAGTACCTGGTTAGACAACGGGGTGGTTAGGTAGCAACACAAACTTGCATACCGAATTCAGTTGTCGGGCTGATGCAAGAGACTCAAATGATAAAGTTGAAAATGTAATCATGAAGCAGATTTAATATTGAGAGAGTAAAATTTCCCAAGAGGCATGTCCAGTCGTATCGTTGGCAGCTCCTGGGAATTACAGGTTTTGGCTTAAGTTGGAGTGTATTTACAATAGTGGTCATAGAGCCGTGATTGCACACAAGGTATGGCGGTTGCTTTCACAACCTTGATCCCGAGGTCGTGGTTCGATTCCTACGGTGGGGGATCCTTTATCGCCACTGCAAGCGGCAATGATAGCCGTAGAGGCTCTTCTGTCGCTATACAAAAAGAGGCTGTTTAATCAGCTAGGATTGATTGTATTTATTTTTCAAGTCCTCTGCGAAGACTAGCCAAATCATTTAGGAATTATATTACAATCGCAATAAAAATGATAGTGGAATTTACTGAAACAATTTTAGCTGACTTCATTAAAGCTAGAGAACCTGGTACTCGTAAAAATGCCGGGATTTTGAAGTCATTACTGTCTAAGGAACCTCGAATAAATTTCAAAAATCAAATTTCTCTCTGTTGTGACAGGTAAAGTCGATGTAATACCGAATACCTACCAAAATCAATTTAGGCTATGATTAGGCTATAGAAAACTTTCATGTGAATCTCGCACTCGTGGGTTCTTGGAGTTAAAGGCTGAGTTGCCTTAAATCACATAGCAATCCTTCGGAATACGCTGCGTAGAGACCAAAACATATCAATGGAAGCAGCAACTATGACTGAACGCTTATCTCCTCTTAGGTTATTGTTTACTTGCACGGTTTTACTGTAATTTCCTCGCTAATTTTTCAGCGTTACACTGCAATGCCTTTGCAGGGCCTAGGCCATCAAGCCTGTCAACCACAACCGGCCAAAATGTTACCAGTGTTTTTACACTTTAAGCTCTATCAATTATTTCTGGTCGCTTTAATTTTTGGTTATTAATTGACGGAACATTTTCACTATGATTTACCTAACATTTTTATAACAATGCTCTAAAATCAACTGTGGAACCCTGGATCAATACTACTGCATGCAGCAAGGCCGTGGAAAATTCATTGAAATCGGTTTTTCAAAGGTCCAATTTTGAACGGATGTTACAAAGAACACTTTTAAAATTCAACTAAATTATTTTAAGCAATTTCGCTTGCAAAATCTCGAGCAGTGCATGTTCACGTTACGTTACGCCTTGTTGAGATGAAACATCCTGCTGAAATTCTGGCAAATCGAAAGCAAATTCGTTGCCCAAAATGCCTATTACCATTATGTTTAGCGTTTTTGATAACTATAAATAATTTCGTAGAACTTTCAAACAAGATTCCACGTTAATTTTTCAACAACGCACCCAAATAGATCGCAAAAACCTACCAGCATGTGCAATCAAATGCCCACAGCTAGTGCACAATTGATCAGCTACGTTTGCCTACCGTTAGCATAGCAGTCGCTACGTCGCACTGGTTTTCTGTGTATTTTTATGGCTCCTAATCAAGCAACTCACCAAAGTCGACGTTTTGTCACTCACATTTAGGGCCCTTTATTCTCGGGCTCCAGCTTAAATATCAGATATACTGCACCTCAAGGCTACACATCGTACCGCTCGGTTTTCAAAACCTAATTGTTTGCTTAAACTTCGTGGAAACCTCAAGTTCTTTGGGGCCGTGCCTTTGGATAGCAGGTTGCTATAGCATGGAGCTCCTTCCTGACGTGCGTAATGAAATCCACTGACAGGACCACACTTAAAAAGAAACGCAAAACGCAACTATGTGTCACAATATTCGGCTAGTTCCTGCGATTCTATGTTGACGTGCAAATGAATGATGATAATGTGCATGCTTTACGCAATCAAACAGGCATACTGAACCTCTGATTATCAATCTAACCACGTTATTCTTGCCTTTTCATTGAGTATGCTACCACCGTGTACAACTAAATGCTACCGTTCCATCGTGTTTGCTTTTCAGCAAATATAAAGCACCTAAAAGGTGCGTCAGTTCTTCCATTGCGTTTGACGTCATTTATTACTGTTATTACCAGAATTGGGGCCAACTGCAGAATCCCTTGAAAATCGTAAGAATTGACTGCAAGGTACTGCATGTCTTATTCAGCATAATCTCTAAATGCGGGCAAAGATAATTTACCCCCGTTGAGTGTGTTCAATCGAAGGCAATACACGGCTATCGACTGCAATGGCCCGTACAAGTTCGCCAATCCACAATCCATAACCATACGCTAATAACGGACTAGCAGTTGCTGAGAGAAGCTATACATTTTCTGACATATTGCAGTAAACCCCGTTGAAAGTGCAACTACATCCTTTGAAACAATCGAGAGTGCGAACTTGAGAACCATATAAGGCAATCAATATATATTGGGCGGAGTGGAAAGCTACTTGCTCCAGACTAGCTACTAATTGCCTGTTTAAAGTTTCAATAATCATGCCAAATAACGTTCACTGTGGGCACACATACTTTCAACTCGCACTGCTAGTCAATCTTTTGCTATGAGGAGCGATTGATGGCAAAGATCAGGAAAAATTGGGCAACCTTTGACCCTCTGCAATGGCTGAGCACGAGTTGGTGGGAAAACATCTATCTTTGCTTGCTCAATACGGGGAATTGTATCAAATTTTGAAGCTTAACATGTTCAACCACTAGCGAACGTTAAATTGACTGCAATGCTTGGAAATTGACCGAAAGGGTCCGTGAAATCACGGAATTCTATAATGGTCCATCATTAACATTATTAGCAGTCAGTGATAAGACATTAGGAAACTCGCCTGTCAGGCAAGGAAGTACATTTATTACCATTGTAGTAATGAAAACAAAATCCTCAAAGAAATCCTCAAATCCTCAAAGAACTATCTTCTTCTGAGCACTGTGTTCGCTGCATAAGTGAAGCCATCTATATATGAATCATAGGATTCTCAATCCAATAGGTATCTCAAGGTTACTGGTGAAATGAGACAGTGGTCTGCAGGGAACCTGAGGAACTGCTCGATCAAAGGAAAGTTATGAAAGAATTTGATTAGGTTGTTAACTGATTGTGCTAGCTTATTATTAACCTAATTATATTCTAAGGATGATACACCTTAATAAAAATAATAATAATGAACTTGATAAAGCGCCCTCAGAGAACTTAATCTCTCTCTCTCTAGGTGCTTTACATTACATTTACAGGGAAATGCAATTGAACAGTGAGTAAAATCATGCTTGATAAACAAACAAAATGAATGACATAGCTACGGTTGACATCACAGGGTAAGCATGCTACCTTTGCTTATCACTGTTATAATTTATCCACATCGAGTTTTTTAATAATGTGAGCACAGGGAAAACTGAATAAAATATAGTGCCAACTAAATTATCCCGTTGAGTGTTTATAGATGACTTTCTGCGACATACGGTACCACACAAATTATAAATGGAAAGAAAACCATTAATTACGTTGCTCACCTTTGCATATGTCATCGGAAGAGCGTCTCACGATTGCGAAAAGCCATGCATATTTGCATTTTTCCTTTGAAAGCACAGTGAGCAATCAGGTACACCTGTTTTCCTAAGCAAGACTTTTGTGCTTACAGTATTGGAGGATTTGGTGTGTTATAAAAATGACGTAAATTAAAATGGCCGAAAAACAACATACGCCCGTCAACTTAATACATGAGTAAATGCACACGCAAGTGATCACCGATCATTTTGTGGTCATGATTATCAGGCTACACATATTCTCCTTATGGCAAGCGCTATACGAATGACTGCTGGTTTACCGGCTTAAGCAAACCAGCTCTCACGGTTGGTGCAAAACTCAGCATATAGGCTAGTCCGTCACCAGATTACTAGTTTATCTACAATAACAATATTAATAATAATACTAATGCACTCAATAAAGCACCCTCAGAGAACTCAATCTTTTTCTAGACTCTTTATATTTGCTGTAAAGGGTAAGATGATTTAATGGTGAGTAATATCATGCTTGATAAAAAATAAATAAAATGGTTAGGGGTGGCATACACAGGAGGAGCATTTAAAGCGTTGTTAGTGACAGCATGCACAGCGTCCGTACTCATTAGCACATGAAGGAAGAATCACAGAAAACCACAAAATGTTGTTCTAACCAGGTGTGCTCTTAAGTTCTTTTTAAATGTGGTCCAGTCAGTGGATGTTGTGACGAAAATCGGGAGTAGGTTTCAGGCTTTGGGAGCATGAGAACTAATTTCATGGTCTCCAAAGAATTTTAGGTACATCGAACCAATGTTCGCAGACATGCACTGGTTCCAAGTCCAACATGCTGTCGACTTCAATGTTCTGTCAAACGCATGTAGCTCCCTTCATTCTTCGGGGCTGGCCTACTTTCACATCTTCTTTAACACCAGGATAAGACTCGTGATAACAGCCTTAGCGAATCAAATCCGTTACATACAGTTGTACTAACCTCAAGACTAACAAAGGTGATGACTAGGCTTTGATTGCAATATTGTTATGATATGTATTGAAACTTGGCAATTAAAAAGTTGCAATTCAATGCATCATTTTGAATTTAGCTTTGTAATACTTACATTTGATTGACTGTGATGGGCGGAATACGATATCCTAATTGGTGACTGGCATTGCCGAATTTTGCCCAATAGCTTCGAGACCTTTTAAGTGGTTAATAATGTTATCAATGGATAATTACAGATTCCTTACTTTCCCAGGCCATTTCCCAATATTGCTCTGCATTTCTCTCAGTATACGTTAACAATCGGTTGCTAAGTTGTGGTTGCAATGTTATTACAGCTCGCTGCTGTACACAAGAAACTTTTGATCTTCTCCAACTAGCTTGGATTTTGTTTGTATCATAGACTACCTGCCATATAGCGTTGGGTAACTGCCGTCAACTCCCATGTCCTGCCCAAGGTTGAATTGGACAAGGAAAGTAAGTGCTCGAACAGTGGATGTTAAGTGATATAATAACTAAAAATGACAACAGCTGATTTCCAGCCAATTTGAAACCTATTTGGGTATCAGTTAAATCATTGCCTTCAATTAAAGTGAACTGCTCTCGGTTGTATCTTCCAAGTTTTAAAAAGGAATGCAGTTTCACTTGTATTGCACTGTGCTGCATTACTAAGAAAACTTTCAGCTTCTCTCACTAACTGTTGGTCCATAACCTTAATTTCTCCGTACCCTACCCTAAGAGAACTCAATCTCTGTTCGAGAGATTTAGTTTTGAGCCCACGATTGTGGCCAGTCCTTGGCCGCACAAGTATCCTATTCGTTATTGATTAGACTATTTCACTATGCCTTTTTCGTCGGTTGCCATGCCTCGATGTCAATACCTGATGCAATTCAAGCGCCCAGACAAATACATTGTAAGCGGAATAGATGTTGCATTTTTGCTAATCCCATTTGGCCAATTCTTCATGGATTGCTGTATTTGCTCCAATCGTTGCTGACGATTGCCATACATCGTTAACATTAAGCAGGCGAATAAAGCTTGAAAACTTAAGGTTATACTTGAAACGCAGCCAAATGATGCATGGAATGAAAATAGGAGCTTGGCTTGGCAAATTTGTCGTTGGTTTGCCACGAAAAATTATGGATTGTCGCTTCAAGCCGAACAGTGGACAAAGATTGCCATGTATTGCTTAAGATCTCACGAGCACAATGAGTTGAAGTAATAATGTTGAATTTACCCAACTTTCTTTTAAAAGTGGGTTACAATTTGGACCATTTGAAACCGATTTAAGGGCAATTGTGTCTCAGATTAATTTCGATTGCAAAGTAGTGGTTTGGGCAATCACAGTCAATTCAAATGCATTGCAGCAGAATGGTCGTGGCAATTGAAGTGAAATTGTACGATTCCGCTGCAACCGAATATTGATGCAACCTGCAATCATAGCTAGATTTCAAAGTGTACACTTTCAGGTCTTTTGGCTAGAGGTTACGGTGGATTGACGTACTGTCCAAAACCATTGCAGTGTATTGCTAAAGAATGGTTGAGGCTATTACAGTGAAATGGTGGGAGTAGACGCTTACCAGAAAGTAAAGCAGCGTTCAATCACAGTTATAGCTGTTAGATTTGGCATTATGGTAGCTGTGCCACGTGCTACAGTAGATTGCTAGGTTTTGAGGTGAATTCCGGTGCGAGACAAGGCCGTTGCACTTGATTGCAGGGATTAGGATAAGAAGTGGTCTTCAAATTTGAATGAGCATTCATGTTTCCACTTCAAATGAATCAGGTCTTATTAGGAATGTCTATCAGAGCTTGGCGACAGCTGTTCAAGCATGGGTTGTTCATTTATAGAATGCAGTGCCAACATTTTTCTTTTAATTTTGAGTAATTTTCGAGCATTAAAGTAGTGTAAAGATGCAACAGTTTTGGTACTATGGGTGTATGAGTGCGAAAGACGTTTTAATTTAATGTGCAATAAAAACTGGACCTCGGCTGAATCTATTGCTAGTCTCTTTGAATGAATTTCAAGGATGATTTTGAATTATTTCATTTGCCAGGCTATTGCAGTTCATCTTCCTTCTTCGCAGAAGTACAGCGTTGAGCATGCAAGGATAGCTCTTTCAGTACAATCATCGCACAGTGTATTGGCATTTTTTATAAAAAAAACTAGCGTTTTGAACAGGGTTTCTGTTTTGGGTGGCGGAATGAGGTGGACTGTTTTTTGATTTAGATCTTGGCCTTGCCTGGCCTGTTCAATTTAATTTAAATGCAATTCGTGAGAAAGATGGAGCCGAATCACCCGAAGTTTTTTGTACATTTCTAGTTGGCTTAGTTTGATATTAGATATTGTTGGATCTTTGGGATGCTGATTTGTAGTACATTTTAAACTAATTGAAGTGGATTGCAATTCAGGTCTGGGTGTAGCAGCTCATTTACATAAGTTCGTGCGAAAAAAGTGACATTCGTGTTTATTTATAACTAAATTCAAGCGTTTACTACATATACCACCGAAATGTATACCGGTAACGCCCTTGTCTGCTCGTTTCCGGCCTCGTTATTTTGGATCGCCGTGTTCCTCATCCAGTGAGAATGTTAGCTTCAAAGCGTCGAACCCATAGTTGGCTACATCAAAACATAAGCACGGGCAGCGACTGTTTCTACGCAGCATTCGCTTCCGTCTGAGCTTGCAAGGAATGTCTCTGAGCCACCACTGATACTCGAAAATCGGTTTCGACATCATCTGAAAGCTCTTTGCCTTTAATATGGGCAATGCTTGGGCTTTTTTCTTTTCTTCGTCGATCCCTTTGCGGATTAACATCGCCACTTTATTAACTTGTTCCTCTCCAGTGAGGCCTGCAAAAATATCGAATTCAATTCACCCGAAACTGGGTAAGCCATTTTTAACTATCGACAGCTTCAACTTAGAGGAGGACATTTACGATCAAAGTAATGCATCAGGCAGAGCATATTCACACCAAGGGTAGGCAAAACACCAACAATGTTGACAGTATCGGTAGTGGTTGATTAGGCAAAACTCCACGGTGCGATAATAAAAGTGACCGATGACGGGTACCCAGCTTTAATTTTTCTCATTCAGATCTTGAACCAAGAAATGAGATGACCGTAGTTATACTTTGTGGAATTTTCAGCTTTGCACATATATATACCTCCAAAAGTACCTCGAAATGTTCATTTATCGAGCAGAAGTAACCCGTTAATAAATCGAAAACTGTCCGATATCGTAACTAGTTCCGTTGGTTTATTTAAGCTACTAAGAGAAAATTTAGCCGTACATATTGCTTGCAAAATACCACCAAAATAAAAAATTAACGAATTCTATAATAGAGAGATGCCATTCCCATTGTGCACAGAATGTGTTTGGCATGATGAAAGATGTTATAGGCACTGAATAGGCTGATGCAATAGGATGAATTAAGCACGGGCCGTCTCATTGGAATCATTTTAGTTTTGAAAGCTCAGATGTGTGGTAGTAGAGACCGAAGCTGCTTGTTCTACGACGTAAGACTTTCGTGTGATGCGAAGAGACATGCCCAGCTTGGATGTTTCTGTTCAGACTATCTGCAAACGAAGGAATTCTGACTCAGACCGGCTTTCCATTTTATAAGAAACCTTTGCTTGCCTTCCCAGTTTGTAGAGAATTTGAACAAAGCTGCTGCCCACAACACAAACCGATATGTTAGTCAGATATGCTGCTTCGATCCAGTCGAAGTCGTCCAAGTCTTAAAGTGCAATTGTTATAAGTACAAGATTACGTGATTCAACAGCTACTTTGATGTGGATTAAAAGTCACACTCATGGCAAGTATCAGTGCTTGCACTGGGAAATAAGAGATTGCTTATTGCAAGACTTCTACTCACTAACCAAATCGAGATTTTCGAGCAAATTTGGGACCATCTAAAACTTTGCAAAAGTGGAGAAAATAAATTTGCATGACCTATTCAGCCGCTAGGGTGCAAACATTTTTAGTGCAGCTAGGTGAAATTTGTTTATGCTGGCTGTCTCTTCCAAAGAGTGCGGCACAAGAAAGACAACTGCCGTAGCTAAGAGCAACCCCTGGACAGGAATACGTTAACGGCATTTACTTTGCCGTAAGAGGTAGACTGTAGTTTGTAGGCTCCACGTAAAAAAACCTATTATTCTCAGCAAGTTCACTCAACCACAGTACTTGTTGCGAAAAGTTAATGGTGCAGGGATTTTTATAAACCGTATGCAGCAGTAAAGAATCTTTATCGTATATAGATCAAAAGTTAAATATAAAGGCTAGCTGATATGGCAGCCACATGTTTATAGTAACAGAAGAGTCTCAGTGGCTGTTCATACCAACTTAGATGTGAACCAAAGTGAGATCAAGCGAATCCCTGCGTTAGTGCTAGGAAACGTCCATAGAGAGTGTAGACGTTTTCCTGCTCTGAAAATGTAGCTACCTGTACCTAACTTATTCACGGGTACTCGCTTTATAGTTCTATTGGATAATTAGCAGCATTTCAGGTACACAAGCCACTGACACGAAGTGCAGCTAGAGGAGTGCACAGGACTATTCTGGCATGGGTAATTTTTGTTATCAATTGGTACTTGAAAATTTTACTAGGGAGTAAATAAGACGTCAACATAGGCCTTCTCAAGAGAGCAAGATAATAATAAGATAGATAGGTAATAAGATAGCAGATAATATTACTCCAGCAAGAATTCTAAAATCATGCAACACCGGCATATCACCTACCACCAGTCACCTCTAAATCTGCCTACCGTTCTCCTGCAACAGGTAAGTTTTTATGGCACTGGTGATAAGGCACCACACGTCAAATGCAGTCAACATATTTCATGCCTTTAAGCCTACTTTTAGTCTTCAAAAACCAAACTTAATTTTACCTTCACGAAGGCCTTAGTGTGAATAGAAAGGCTACACCCAGGCATATGCAAGATATACACGAATGCAGAGTCAACTTTATCAGTGCAATTAAGTGGGTTTAGGATACTCAACTTGTTTACTCTAGTTGTATGATGAAAATCTATGACAGATTAAACTTATTTGTCTACAGTTAGCTGTGATAAAAGCCAATAAGGCGATTCTCCAACTCTTTAGAAGATAATTTACAATTTAGCCACTACAAACTTTACTTCAAGTCAACTCTTAGCAGTCTTTTTCGTCCAAATGTCAAGCTCTTTATCCTTGTCAAGCGTGCTTTATGTTTTTTCAGTACTTCCCGCATGCGACTACTATCCTCGCAATACCTTAGCGTGACGTCGTATACTTTGTCATGCTATTCACACACAAATTAACTAATTTCGCGATGTTAATGCTGCAAGTTTAAAGACAGATCTTATTGGTAAATGGTTAGTCAGTAAACTTTAGATTCAGGCAGCTGCTTCGTAACGATAACGCACACAATTACTCAAAAAATGAATACTAATTTAGTTTAAAAAAAACTGGTGAGTTTGAAAAGTTGTAAGTTTATGCAGATTGAAATATTTTCTGAGCCCTACACATCTAATGTTTAACAGTGTCAGACGCTGAATGTATTTATGTTTACAATATACGCTATGCATCTAAGAAGTCTAACTCACTATTATGCTCTCTTAAGTTAGCTTTCTCGATACTACTACTACACTGCATACTCAGCCAATGCTTTCCGTTAGCTCCTCGGGCTAGCTGTTGGTATGTATCACTCACTGACTGACGAAGGTAACTTGATACCTGCTAAGTAGTTTCGCTGTAATATAGCATTACAATTTTTAGATATCACGCTTTTTTAATCAGTATTGATTGAGTCGAGGCTTCATGGACATAGTTTGGCTTGGTCAGATGAGCTGTTAGGTTCTGCAACGCATCATTTAACATTTGTCTTCAAGTCCCAACGGTTTGAGCACGTGCCACTTTTGCTGAAAAAGCTAGGATGGTTGCCGGTTGAGCAAAGGATACAGAGCAAAGTTCTTACGCTGACCCACAAGGCCCGCCACGGCTTGGCTCCTTCGTACCTAGCTGAACTGCTGCATCAGTTTCAGCCTGTTCGCGCCCTCAAGTCCTGTGTGGACAATAAATTAGCTGTCCCATTCCTCCGCTTAAAGACAGTTGGCGACAGAAGCTTTAGCTCTGCAGATCCTAGACTGCGGAACTCGCTTCCACAATTCTTACGCAACGACATCTACTCTCCAACTGCCGACTATGGCACATCTTTTTCAGCGGTCCTGAACTGCTACTTCTATGCTACTCACTACCTCAACTGCTCTCCTAACTCTGCTATGCTTCCCACTTTCTCTTTGTTGCGTGAGACGAAGTCTGTTGGCTACCGAATGTGTACTGAAAGCCGCTTAGGCTGTGAGTGCTCTATAAAAAACTCGCCTGCGTAACACCCACATGGTCTTTATGACTTTGTGGAGTTACTGACGGAGATACATTACATTACATAGAACAACAATGATGTCTAAGACACAAAAACGGGAGCAGGACGAAACATGAAGTCAGGTTCACTGTAGGAATATATTTACAGCACATCAAATAGGAAATACTTACTCAAATCATGAAATGCTGCCAATATCTGTGCTCCGGTTTCTTCGCTTAGTGTGAGATTACTGAAAGGAAATTAAAAATAGCCTTTGCGAGTTGTACAACTATTGAGCCGTTTACTTGTTTACTTATAATCAATGGCATTAATTTTGAAAAGTTATTCCCAAGTCGGCATAGTATCATGCAACGAGCTTGGAAGAATAAAGGTCTACTAAGAAAACGATATGAGAGCACAACCAGATTGCTGTCTACATCTCAACTAACTAATTCCACTTCCTTTTTTAGGTGGTACAACTAGCACCTTTAATCTTCTGCAGCTGGTGCTATACTTGCTTACTGGATATTTCATAATATTTATATTTATGATGCAACTTTGGTAGAAGGCAATTCATTATATAGACTTATTGACTTCGAGATCACTTCACTCAAATCCACCAGCCGACCTATTCTATATCATTGCTTCTCTGGTGTGTGCAACCACGTCCACCAGTGAGGCACTGAAATAATTTTTACCGATCAACCGAGAATAGGTTAGCTCAAGCATGAATGTTAAGCTTACAGTATGGGTAGACATAGACAGGCTCAACAGCATTCACATTTAATCCAAAACTAGATACATAGTCCATCCGGCATTTACGTTCCAAATGTAATAGGTGGTTGGAGTTAAATTTCATTTAATAGAGCTTTATGAAAATCGAGAAAATTAGTACTTACACATAATTTTGAAGTGACTCCCAAGGCCAAAAATACCGTATTCATTACTTGAATTTACGCTAATCGTGCGTAGCTCCAATCTTTTTTAACAATTCAAGCGTACACACATTCTAAGTGAACCATTCGCTGCTTCCATCATGCCATGAATGATACTGTAATCTATTAGATATGCATTATAACGAAAACAAAATTAGCAATATGCTGCAATGACATGCAAGTTCCTAACGAATACCGGAACAGCATTTATGGGCCGCATTGAACCTTCAAAACCATGTGCGAGGCATGTTGTGCGCTCCATGTGAGGAACCGGCTGCCTGGCTTACGTATAGAGGATAAATTCTGACAAGGTAAGTAATGAAATATTCAATAAATGCTAACGACAGTCTAGAACTCAGTCACCACTAAAGCTACGGAACGACTAACACTCCTGGATAAACTATAAATTATAGCTACAACTTGTGAAGTGAAGTAACGGTCAGTCAATGTAACCGCCTTCTTTTACGAAGCAGCAGGAAAGCCTAAACATTTTACACTGCTTTTAGTGTTGGAATACAAGATTACCAGCTGGCAGGAGATCTAAATGCACTATCATTACGGCACGGTACCTGTTATTGTCGTAGAGTAGTCCAATTCACTTTTCCCAGTCAGCCCAAATCATAGATAACACTTGGCTGAAATGATTTTACAAATTTAAAGAGTCAGGAGAGCTAAAACTGGTTAATTATCTCAGTATACACTTTTTGGAATCCATGCCTTTACTTTGCAGGGGCTGGCAGTAAATAAGGCACAAGCATAATGGTGAGTTCGAGTGCCTAGACCAGCTGAAATATTATTTCAAGTAGGTATCCTATTCAAAGTGGCTAGGGTCGAATAATTCGATGTCTGGTATGGCCTAGAGGTGTAGGACAGGAGCAAATATAAAAAGACAATATTGCACGGCTATTCAAACAATCTATTGTCCCACAAATATTATTATATTTAATATATAACATATATTATATAACTAATTAATAATATAACAATATAATAATATATAAATAATTTATATAACAAATATTTATTACTTGCAGGTCTTAAATTTTTAAAGAGTTTATGTACAGTATATTCCGACAAACACTAAGAGGAGAAAATCTTATTTTAAAATCAAAATACGACTTTGGAATGTGAATCGACTAGAAACAGCACTTATCTCATAGCAAATTAAAATTAAAACTCGTAGATGCAGTAATTTTAGCCATAACAAGGAGAACAGGCAACAATAACGTCTTTTTGACTTGGAAACTAACTGTCCAAATGTAGGACCATTAAAGTACTTGGGGTTAATGTGATCAAATCAAGGCGTGCATGTCAACAGAAACTGAAACGAACACGTCATGTCGCACAAATAAAAGAACCATTAGTAGAACCTGGTTATCACGTTAAGCTGTATTTTGTTTTACCAGACTGTTCCTTTGTAGGGAGGTTTACCCAAGGTCTTTTATCCACTCTTAAACTGGATCTTAGATGTAAGTGTCCATTTAATTGGCAACCAGTGACATCTCCACTTGCTTAGTTCTCGTTAAATACTGCAATAGTTTCAGCCGAAAAAAATGAATACCAATGCACTCAGCCTACAGGTAATGCTGAAAACTAGCAGTTGGAGCAGCAGCTAATGTGTTAGGCCAATTAATAACTATTGCACATTCCAGCTACACGATCTTTCAAATCGTATATTTCAATCATGTTGCTGAGTGCATGCACGCAAGGTCACGAAAGCTGGAGCAATCATGCAAAGAAAGAGATGGTATCGATGCTACTAATACTCTGAGGTGGAAATATGTGTTAATTACTTAGTCGTACTACACCTTTGGAGAACTCATTCTACATCCATGCTTTACATGTGGCCATCTGGTCATACCATATAGCTAGCATAAAACCTGCTAGATCTAGGCAATCAGCGGTGTTGAGATAACCCTAAGCCTTTGAGTAAAATACTCAAATCAACAATTGCAAGAGGATGCAGATTTATGTCACCCTCCTGCCGTGATGGTACTCTAGGTATGGCACTTGCTTTTCACGACCTGGTCCCGAGGTCGTAAGTTCGAATCCTTCCGTGTGCAGTCCTATATGGCTGCTGCAAGCTGGGTAATTGCCATAAAGGCTCTTTAGTCGCAATGCCAACTAGGCTGATAAAGGACACGCTGATATATTAACCAGTATTTCTTTAATAGAGCCAACACTGAGCCCGAATCGAGTACACGGCTTCCCGAAAAAGGAAAGCAAAACAAAATTAATCACCTCCTAAACGTTATATTTTAATAGTCACTTCTACTTTCATCAATTTTATGAGTTAATTTTTCAAGTTCGTAGCAACGATTGCCTATAAAAATGCCTACTACGTCAGTAATCGCAACTGCAGCTTCTAATTCAGCAGGTTGTCGTGCCAACCGCCGAGCCCTAACCGCCAAACTCTATATACCATTTTTATAAATCGTGAAATTCTTAGGAAAGAACTACTTAGGGATCGTACGTTTCTCTAAACGACTGACCAGCACTCGTTCAAACGGAAAGGGCCGTTTATGAGAAAGCCCGAATTTCCGGTCCCATACCACACTTGCAAATGCTCTTCCTGCATGCGCCAGCTACACTCAAAGATCGCGTTTCTGATTCCCTTCTTAACATATATCGTTTTATGAAATGCAGGCCCATACGCTTATGTGAATTTCCAGCGCATGGCTTTGCATTAGCCCGTTAAGCGAAATGGCTCCCAAACGCTAATCACTAAGCTAGAGCTCTGCTGGGCGAGGCAGAAACCTGCGGACGCCCTGCCTTGACAGCTCACTGCCTGACGGCAGCTCATCAAAGTAATTCCAATTAAATGATGTAAATTAATTACCTTAGACTCATATTAGAGCGTGTCTTTGGCGGGAGCAGCTGCGAATCGATTAAGGATGAAAATGGCCGTTAGCCAGTTGCTATTTCAATCGATGGGTCCCCTTCCATAGATATACGTTAACCGGTCGTCTGGCCATACTTCCGGAAGCTACTCAGTTACTAACGCGGTTTGAGTCCTCCCATATGACCGCAAGTGGGCCAAAGACGTGGTGCGTGCAGCAGTGGTAGTCTCAATCGACGCACAAAAACTAATGGTGACTCATGCATACTGTAGCATGGCTAGAGACTACAAGATGGTAAAGACCTGCACACAGGTACGCCGACACTAGAGTAGGAAGGCTGGGCCTAAGAACGCCCGTACCTCGTCTTGTTGGGTCTCTACCCGTAATATAGACAGGTCTTTGTGAGAGCGGTGGACGGTTGTAGAAATTCTAACGTGGTACCGAGTAAACCAACGGCGTTCCAGATTTGAGATTAAATCAGCTGTATTGTCATAGTAACTTTTGAATTACCCTTATCTGCCTCGCGGCTAGTTACTAAAAGGCGTCACTTTGCACTGGGGCAGCTCTCAGGCTAGCTACGATATTAGCCCTTACCTTAGTGGGTCTAATTAGGGCGCCTAGAGCAATCCGTAGGGGGCCGACTAGTCAAGAAGAATTGAGTAGGGGACACGCTAGTTAACCCGGTGCGGAGCGAGGCGTCAGTTGAGAGCAAGATCCGCACATGTTAGAATAGAGCTTGGTCAGACAAAGAGAAGTCAGGATGTGGACTGACTACTGTATTCCGTTAGACAAAGAGCGGTCAGGATGTGGACCGACTACTGTACTCAATTAGACAAAGAGCCAAACGATGGCAAGCTGGGGGGGGGAGGAGCCTTTAATAAATTACAGGATGAAGTGACTAGGCCGAGGACGGACACCAAGAGCCTGGGTCTGACAAAAATACCAGCTACGCTCGAAGTCCAGAGGGCAGACAGAGAAAGTATAAACGACATGACTGACAGAGATCAGGGATGCCGCTTCGCGAGTCGATGCGAGACAACGCCTCGAGAGCACGAGAGTCGAGCCTACGTCAACGAACAGCTAAGTGCAAATAGACTGGGCGGTTTTTTTCTAACTGCTCACATCTTCAGGTGCTGTAGAGGTCTGCCTTCAGGGTCAGGACTACTGCCAGCGTCGCTGACGTGTGTTGGCTTATTGTACTAGGCTTCGGGAGTTCTCACGCAGTTAACTCCTTCGGTCAAGTGCGCCACACAAATTGGTAGGGTAGTTTATTATACTCGGGCTTCGGTAGTTAGCACAGTTAACTCAGTCGGTCCGGTGAGCATCAAGTAAGGCGCTTGGGCCGGCGCCTAACCACTACTAACTGGCCCACAATAAACTGTTGCTTTTGGCACCCAGCTTCGGCCGCTTGTGTTTTAACCGGGCTGCAGCGATGCACTACATCGTCCCCGGCAGAGAGCCGGGGGGGGGGCATGCTTCGGCACGGTTACATTCGGCGACCCTGCCTTTGGCTCGGAATGCTCATAACCTTCTAGATTGGACTAAGGGGTGGCGTCGATTGACCACTCGGCGCTATTGAATCCCTCCAGCACAGTGTTGACATCTGGCAGTCGAGCCTAAACGACAGAGCCATTTTCGCTTCGCTCAGCTGCGATCTAACGGAGCGTTTGCTCGCGCTTGAGGAAGAGAATGTGCAGCTACGCACTTTGGCTGCTTCATGGCTCGGCCGCCCCAGCGCAGGCCCACCCGCTGGGTCTATAGCCTTACCGCCGACCAGCAACCCGTCAGCTGTGCCATGGGGCCCGCCCACGAAATTTCATTCGCCGCCGCTGTATGGGATCGCACTGGCACCGCCCCCAAAAGGGTCCGCTCCGGCCACCGATTTGCAAACCGCTGCAGATTACGTCCAATACGCTGCGGCTTACCAGGCTGGAGTTGGCCGGACGGACGCTGCACGTGCCCCGCCTGCTGCGGCCGCTATCTTTCCTTCACCTCGCACAGAGCCTTTATCCGCCAACCCTGTTTCTGGTGGCCGGGCCAAGCGGAGATAGAACTAACTAATGCCACTAACCACATTTGCATGCTGACCCTGTGCATGTCACCCCTAACCATATTATTCATTTTGTTTGTTTTTCAAGCATGATTTTACTTACTATTCAATTGCATATCACTTTGCAGCAAATGTAGAGCGCTTAGAAAGAGATTAAGTTCTCTGATGGCACTTCATCAAGTGCAATATTATTATTATTATTATTATAGCACAGGCACGCTCGGCACTGCCCTTACCTTCTCGCCAGCAGCTGAGGACGCCGGAGGGCCGGTTAAACATGTCACTGTCTAGCTCGCTGAGCTGGCTCCACACACGACTGAGCCGGCATTGCCAAGCCAGATCTACGTTATGCCCAAGCCCTCAATGGCGTTTGACGGGAGCATAGAGGCCCAATCGCTTAAACTTGTGCCGTTCCAGGGGAAATGACCGAGTCCTTTCCACGGTGGACCAGCGATTATGAAGTGTTACCCAGGTTCGCTAGATGGTCTCCGGAAATTCAGCTACTGCGCTTGGGAGCATACTGGTACGGCCGTGCTCTTGACGTATATCACTCGGTCTATGAACGGCTTTGAGCTGAACAAGCCAACGATGTATATTCAAGGAAATGAAAGTTGAACTGGTGCGGATCTTGACCTCCGGCGTGCGTCTCGATGCTGCTCCCGGGCCCTACAAGGTTGTCACCACAATGCTGCACAAAGCGCTTACGACTACTATAAGCTCCTTGTAGATACTGCTACCGTACCTTACCCTACTACTCCACAGGCGGCCCTTACGCTATAGTCATCTTGTTCGTCGGGGTCTTCATCCTGAGATTAGGGGCACCGTCTTTTCCAAAGGCTGTGCCTGCCTTAACTAGGCCCAAGCTTTCACTAAAGGATGCAACGCGAACCCTCGCTTCTTAAGTCGTGTGGCTGCTTCTGCCGCACACGATGGCGACCAAGCGTGGCAGTTGCCACATTGCTCCACTTCTCACCGACCTGCACTGGCTACCAGTCAAGCAACGGATTGACTACAAGGTTTTGTCGCTCACTTTTAGGTTCCTTCGTTCTATGGCTCCAGCCTATCTTTCAGATATACTACCCCATCAGGCCAAGCATCGTACCACCCGCTTTTTGGAATCCAACAGTTTACGAATACCTCGTACAAACCTTATATCCTTTGGAGACCGTGCATTTAGTTCGTATGCTCCCACAGCCTGGAACTCCCTCCCGACCTGCGTCAGAACATCCCCCGACCTGACCAGATTTAAAAGGAACCTAAAAACACACCTACTTAGGACAACATTTAGCGGGTCCCTGTGATTCGTCCTTCACGTGCTATGCATGCTGACACTGTGCATGCTGCCACTAACCACATTCGCAAGCTGGCCCTGTGCATGTCACCCCTAACCTTATTATTCATTTTGTTTGTTTTTCAAGCACGATTTTACTTACCATTCAATTGCATTTCACTTTACAGCAAATGTAAAGCGCCTAGAGAGATATTAAGGTCTCTGAGGGTGCTTTATCAAGTGAATTATTATTATTATCATTATTAAGGCCGCCCATACCCATCCGGAAGGGATAGAGTCGCTATTTCGCGCGATATAGAGAGTAAGGTGGATGTATTGGCCGGGAAAATGACCCAAGTGTGTGACCTGCTTGCCAGGGGAAAGAAGTAAAACTGTGACCCCACCTGTCGGCAATCGTACGAGCCGGGCCTGGTGCAGCGTAAGCCGTTTGATTCTTCATCCGGCTTCCATACCAAGGAAGACTGCCACCTCTGCTGGATTTGTTCCAAACCAAGGCCAACCTGCTTGTAACTGCCCACAGGCCGACCTAGCTATCGGGCGTAGGCCGTTCGCAAGCTATAGTCGGCAGTCCGACGACTGGGCGCAGGCTGCCACGGATCGCAGGGATTGCTGGGCGGACGCAGGACGTGGCAGGCCGATCCATTACAAGTTGGCTGATCGAAGCCCTAGCGACCAACTACACTACAATCCAGGTGGTTCCCCTCCACACCTTTGGCCTGGCAATCTCATGGGTCGGAATCTTCTGGCTCTATTGGTGCGAGGGGGTACGTGAACTCTGCTTCGGCTGGGTGGACACCTTCGCCCTCGACCGGCGTTCAGACCCACCCCATGGCTGGCCAGGCATCGGAGATTGGTTTCGGTCGTAATGGCTGCTCTTTCTGGGACGCTCGGTCGGCACCGTCACAACAGGAGTAACTAGCACAGGCTCCGATACCGCATGAAGCCGTGGACACCGGGTCCTCCAACCCACACACCAATGCCACAGCGATGGTGAATGGTATGCGGATCAGTGGACTATGGGACACCGGTGTGAATATTTCCTTCATATCGGCCTCCTTCGCCCAAACGGCTGGATCTCCCTTAATAGATGGTGTTTGTTCGGGCCTTCGGTATAACGGGTTCTTCCCTTACTACAATCCGGGCCATTGTAGCGAGCTTGCAGTGGTAAGCATCACCCGCGAGCACCGATTCTATGTCACCACCGAGTCTCTGCAACCGCTGCTGCTGGGTACCGACTTTCTTGCTACCCTACCACCCGTCACGTACGGCTATAGGCACGGAGCCGTGCAGGTGGGTGACCACAGACTACCGCTATTAGGTACCTCTGAGGCATTAACCTCCTCCACGCCAGTTGTGCCTTGCGACAGACGTCACGGTTGGTCCGCTCTGTCAACGCTTACTGCAGGCGTAATGGAGGGAACCCATACACTAGGTCTTCTCCTTTTCAAGGCAAATGCTGACCAACTTAATTGTAAGGAGCTCACAGCTGCTCGGGCTGTGATTGCTCCGGTGGGCGGACTTTAGCCAGTTAGAATCTTGAATGCGTCAACAGGTTCCGTTTTTCTGAAAAAAGGGGCTTCCCTCGGCTTCGCTGAACTAGTTTTCCCCGCCACCAACGCTCCTGAAAGACGACTTCCCCCAACCCCGTGAGCTTTGTCGGTGTGGATAGTGTGCAATTCGATATATCCCAGTCGGATATCTCTGAGACCCAGAAAAGACCCCTCACTCAATTGTTGTCGACCTTTCTCGATGTATTCACGGCCATCAATCTGGACCGGGACCTAAGGGACGCTGTCAGCCACAGCATTGACCATCGCGACGAAGCACCTATTCACTCTAGGCCGTATCCGGTCCCCAGGCCCGGCGACATGAAATTGTCCATCAGATCGACGAAATTTTGGAAGGAGGAATAAATAAGCCCAGTGTTGACCCGTAGTCTTTCCCTGTCATCCTGGTGAAGAAGAAGAATGGTACTTACCGGTACTGCATAGACATAGACTATGAAATGTTTACCTTGGTCACTATTAAGGACTGTAATCCACTACCTCGACCCGATGTGGTCAGCCTGTTGTTGGCTGTGCCATGCTACGTCAGTAAGCTAGATTTAGCATCGGAATATTGGCATATTGACGTTCATCTTGACGATAGACAGAAGATTGCGTTAACCACTTCTCGAGGGGAATTGATACTTACGAAAATGAGTTTCGGGCTATGTAATGCACATAGCACAGTTTTGCGTATAATTGACTTTTGTCTAGCCAATCTCAACTGCTCCGAATGCCTCGCTTAACTAGATGAAATTCTGATATTCTCGAGTACCTTCGAGGTCCGATTGTTGTGTTGGTCGAGAGTCTTGGAGCGCTTAGACTCCAACGGTCTTACATAGTAGTTGCACCAACTTCGAATACCTGAATAGTATATCTAAAGCTATCCAGCCTTTGAAAAGACTAGGAAAGGATGCCAAGACGGCCTCTTTGGAGTTCGTCTAGCGCATCAGAAGACGCTTAAAAATAAGGAAAAATGTTAAATTTCAAATTTAAAAATTAAAAATTAAAAATCCGAATACGCTTAAAAATTCAGGATAAGTATTTCTGGCCAAGCGTGACCGAGGACGTCGCTACCTGGGTAAGGACGTGGGTTTCATACCCCACTAGAAAGCCTTCAAAGGAGAGTGCTCGGGTGCCCCTCCAAGGCATCCCGTAGAACGACCGCGGCAGATAGTCACCATGGACATCGTGCAGATGCCTGTCTCTAGCGCAGGACACTGCTATCTGTTTGTGATGACTGACTTTTTCACCTAGTGGCCAGAGGTTCGCACGATCCCCAACCAAACGGCCTCCACGTGTGCACGTGTGTTCGTTGAGGAGATTGTGTGCCGGCATGGCCTACCCGAGCAAATCCTTTCAGATCTCGGTGCTAATTTCCTTTACAAATGATGGAACGCGTGTGCCGCCTACTGTCTGTTGAACGGCTCCACACATCTCGTATCATCCTCAAACAGTCGTTCTGGTTGAGCGTTTTAATCGTATGCTGGTAGAGATGCTCTCTATGTACGTGAGGACGGGCCAGTACGACTGGGATATGTTTATGTCTTACGTACTTTTACATTGCCGCACGAGCTATCGCGATTCGGTTCAGTTCATGCCTTACTTCACGGAGCACGGGAGGGAGGGAGGCACGGCTACCCGTGGACCTGGTCTTGCCAGTCGACGATACATGTGAACCAGTGGACGATTACGCGATAGCAGTCCGTGATAAACATCAGGTGGCCTGGGAACGGCCCGACATAGCAACCAGGCAGCTCAAGCTAAGCAGAAACGGTATTACGACCGCCTGGCCACCGAGTCGGCTCATAGTATCGGGCAGCACGTCTACGTGTACTCGACCTAGGAAGGGCCGGTAACCTCAGTTGCAATATCTATGGCAGGGACCACTACGCGTAGTGGGCAAAACAAGCACCAATGTTTTAGTTGTACATGACAATAAGCCAAAGGTGAGGCCTAACAAGGTTCACATCAACCTCTGTAAACCGGTTTGTGTGCGCCTAATTCCACTCTTACCGAGTCCTCGGGTTGTGAGGTTGCCAGCTGTGTACCCGGCTTCCCCACAGTCTTACGTCGACAATTCGGTTAAGCCAGAGTCATCTCCACGGACAGATCACCCAACCAGTGCCCCAACGCATGGCATAGCTTAAGGCGAAGTGACACCTCCGAGCCTTCGCCCTCTGGCCGAGCGTCAGAGCGACCCAGAAGACAACGATGGATGTTTATCAGCTGGGCAGGAGGATAACCAATGGTATTTGCTGTGCCCCGAACGTGAGCGTAGGCCTAATCTTCTATATTGAGATATGTGGTGCTAATTCGAAGCGACCGCAGCATTGCATTAACACCACCCCTGACGTGCCAAAATATCGGACTAGTTCATTATGGGGTACATAATTTTTTCCACTTGGGCCACTGGTTTATTTAACGAAGGATCCAGGACTAATCAGATACGAGGCGTATCTCGAGGAAAAAGAGTAATGCACCGGGGCAGCTGTCGGGGTAGCCGCGATATTAGCCGTTGCCTTAGTGGGTCTAACTAGGGCGCCTAGAGCAACTCGTAGCGGTGGACTAGCCAAGAATCATTGGGCAGGGGAAACATTAATAAACCGAGGGCGCACTGAGGCGTCAGTTGACAGCGAGATCCGCTCATGTTACAATAGAGCTTGGTTAGACAAAGAGCGGTCAGGACGTGGACCGACTACTGTGCTCCATTCGACAAAGAGCGAAAGTATGGGAAGCTGGAGGAGAAGCCATCTAATAATTCACAGGCAGAAGCGATTAGGCCAAGAACGACACCGAAAGCCAGGGTCGGACAAAATAGCAGCTGCGCTCAAGGTTAAGAGGGCAGAGAGAGAGAGAGAGAGAGAGAGAGAGAGAGAGAGAGGGAGAGAGAGAGAGAGAGAGAGAGAGAGAGAGAGAGAGAGAGAGAGAGTATAAACGACATGACTGACAGAGCTCAGTGCTGCAGCTTCGGTAGTCAATCCGAGACTACGACTCGAGAGCACGAGAGTCGAACGAGCGGCGACAGACCGCTAAGTTCAGCTTAGACTGGGCGGTTATGTTCTGTCGGCTACTCAGCTAGCTGCTTATATCTTCAGGTGCTATAGCGGTCTGCCTTCTGGGTTGGGACTGCTGCCAGCAACGCAAGCGTGTAGTAGTTTATTGTAGTCGGGCTTTGGGAGTTCTCAGGCAGTTTACTCTGTCGGTCAAGTGCGCACCGCAAAAATGCGTAGGGTAGTTGATTATACTCGGGCATCGGGAGTTCGCACAGTCAACTCCATCTGTCCGGTGAGCGCTGCGTAAAGCACTAGCACCGGTGCATAACCACTACTAACAGGCCCACAATAAACTGTTGCTGTCGTCACCCAGTTGTGGCCGCTTGTGTTTTAACCGGGCTGCAGCGCTGCGCTACACTGTCTACTAGTAGAGAGCCAAGGTACGAGCTTCTGGACGGTTACAACCATATGCAAAACTGTAATTTACGTTGCGGGAACAGCTTGTAAGCAGCCTAAGCCATACATTATCGCGCACACGCCAATACTGAGTATCGGATGCATTTTTCAGTTTACGCGGCGGTTTAACCTTTGCCTTTTCAACTACTGACTTCATTTACGGCTTAGCTGTTGTGCGACTGTTGGCAATCGTTCGTAAATTAATGTAATTTATCTCCGTTTGTAATTCCACTAAGCCATAATGACCAAGTGGCTGCTAGGCAGGAGAGTTCTGTATTGCAAACTTACAGCCTAAGCGGCTTGTGGTAAGCATTCTCATGCAACAAAGAGAACGTGGGAAGCGTAGCACAGTCAGGAGAGCAGTTGAGATAGTGAGTAGCATGGAAGTGGAGGCTCAGAACCGCTTGGAAAGATGAGCCCTAGGCGGAAGTAGGATAGTAGCTGTCATAGCGTAATAATCGTGGAAGTGAGTATTACAGTCTAGGACCTGAGATCAAAAACTTATCCCACTAATGGTATTTAAGCAGAGAAATGGAACAGTTAATTTATTGTCCATACATGACCTGCGGGCACAAAGAGAGTAAAACTTGTACAGCAGTTCAGCGAGGTACTGAATAGCCAAGCCGTGGCGGGCCTTGTGGGTCGGCTTAAGATCTTTGCTCTGTATGTGCCGATCAACCGGCAGCCGTCATAGCTCTTATAAATTCGTCTTGGTCTAATTTTCAGTTTTCACGTTTTTAGCAGTTTCTGTTGCCTTTTAGCATATATCTAAATGCCCTGTGGGAACGCCTGCTTTCACGCGCCAGCATTATTGGTTTTTGCATTCACTGCATGATGATAGTGCCCTTGTGCATTCGGATGATTTAAATGCCCATTCTTCACTATACACCATTCCTGTATATTATAACTCTGATTTCTCAACGTCCTTGGCGTACTCAGCGTAAAGTTAGGAAGAACTCGACTGCTGAGGTAGTGAGGAAATAGCATGCTGAATTCCATTCAGAATAGCATTTCAAGCTACATAACGTGAATGGTGTAGCCTAGACACCGTCAGGTATGGATGACCTTGTTGGTAAGTGACATGGTGCAAGTTTATATTCGATCAGATCGCACATGTATCACTCTTGCAGTATTAAGTGAGTAACTAATGCCTGCCAACTATTGTACAAAGCTTTGCTGATTTGTGACAGACCACCAGGAGGGTTGTGCTTATGCAATCTCCTGTATAATTGCAGGCCTAGGCTCTTACTTGACCAGATTAAGACGGATGTTTCTAGCACCTTAAGCTTTCTGAATTGTAAGGGCTAGGAACCCATAGGGGAAAAGGTTGTAGCGAGGCAATACGGAAGCCGACGCCGTGAGCTCTCTGTCACCGACCGGTCAGGCGATGTCACGACAATTTTTGAATGCATGTAAAATAGAGTTGTCTAGCTTTTGGAGATGTACTTTCTATGTTAATGTATGAGCTTATTACACTGTTAATGAATGGGCGTATGGACGTATGTATGTATTCGTCGCTGCCGGGCACCACTAACGTGGGCAGATATGTGCAAGTTGCTGCTAAACCAATTTGTTAATAGCGACTGGCCGAGGTTGGGGCTACACAAGCATGACACTCACCACGACTAGTACTATCACCGCCGCGTGACCTGCTTTAGCAAGACGTATTTTGGTCTTGATATGCTGCGGCACACAACACACTTGTCAGCAAGTCAGTTTGACTTGGCCTCAGCTTACTATGCAATCACTAACTATATGTGCATTTGTCACTCACTTTGACGTCACTTTATTCTTTGACTCCAGCCTACCTTTCAGATCTAGTTCTCCGCCAGGCCAAGTATCGTACCACCCACTTTTTGGAATCCAACCATTACCACTACCTCTTACAAACCTCAAATCCTTTGGAGACCGTGCATTTAGTTTGTACGCTCCTAAAGCCTGGAACTCCTTCCCGACCTGCGTCAGAACATCTCCTGACTTGACCACATTTTAAAAAGAACTTAAAATACACCTATTTAGGACAGCATTTAGTGGGTGGCTGTGATTCGCTCTTCATTTGCTTATGCGTGCTGACACTGTGCATGCTGCCAATAACCACATATGCATGCTGACCCTGTGTCTTTCACCCCTAAAAAAGTTATTCATGTAATTCAAGCACTATATTACTCACCGTTCAATCGAGCTTCTCTTCGCAGCAAACATGAAGCACCTAAACAGGTATTGAGTTCTCTGATGGCACTTAATCAAATGCATTGCTATTATCATTATTATTTTGCAAGTGCTTTAGAGACCTGTTAGCGTCGGCACTTAGCATATATAGTTTCGAGTCAAGGTTCAGCCTAGGCCAAACGTAAAGGATTTAGTGCCACACACAAATGATAAGGTCAGCCACCTTCTATTACATAATATTTAAGTATTACATCCGGAGTAAATGTTAACCTGTTTGCATGAGACCTCGCAAGGTTGCCTTAAGTGGACTCAAACAAACGTCATCGGTCGTGAATTGTCTACCCTTGACTTCAGACTACGTCCCGAGTGCTATTATATTTTATACTTATGAGTCACTCACACTTAAGTGCCATATATTCTGGCAGCCGAAGAAGCTTTATTGCACGTTGAGCTGGACTCGCAATCTTTTCTGCCGACATTGAAAATGTGGCAGCATGAGGGAGCTTTCCTTTCCTTTGCCTGCCCTGCTCAGCAAGCTCGAGCACAGCTGCTGATTGATCTCATAGCCTGGTTATGCCTAGCGTCACCCTCAACTGAACAGACCCAGTGTTCCAATATCTCCAGTCATTCAAAACGTCATGCAGACAATTCTGTCTGCAGTGTGATTTTCAAAGCAGCTACTTTGTCGTCGCTATACAATCCGATCCAGGCATCGTTAGCCGAATTATTACGGACATTGTTCCCAGCACTTTAGATATTCCGAGCGGCCTACGCTTCACCAGAATTCCATAATCGCATAGTAATGATAATATCAATACATTTGCATTGGGCTATCGGAGAACCTCTTTAGGCCCTGTACACATGCTGCAAAAGAAGCGCGATGGAATGTATAGTGGCAGCATGCTCTAAGTCTACCTGCACGATGTGGTCGGAGGTGGCGTGTAAAATGTAAGCTGGAAAATGTGTGTGATGACATCCTACAGTGTCCCAGCACACGTAAGCAGGGAAAAGGAATATATAACAGACATACTACAAGCAGCCATAGGCAAGTGAATTTCAGCTTTCTATGATGTCGTCGGGTCCTTTAATGGCGAATGATCAGTCAGCAGACCTTTGTATGCTGAAGGAGCATACCAGCTAGAAACACCGTCTGCCAGGGATTTCAAGCTCATACGAATTGTAGCTAAATGATGCAATTCAAAAAATTGATTGTGAGATACCTAACTTGATGGGAAATAGGCCTAGTAATTTGTCTATTGCCGGAGACTATCAGGATCTAAATGTGATATCAAGAGCCTTGAAGTCAATGCACAGCTAAAAATTGAAACCTCTAAATCTAATAACTAAAATATGCATCCCAACCATTATGAATATTTTTTATTCTGCATTAGAATTTAGCTAGAAATGCTTGAATATTTTTAGACGCAGTAGCAGGCGTTCATCGTGCAGTCGTAATTTACGCTTCCTCTTGGGGAATTCTCAAAATTCACTAGTTTTAATAAGAGGACAAATTGCATCGTCCTCATATTCCGTCCGCACCCAAGAATACTGACTAGCCCCTTAGAAAGCTACCTAGTTAATATTGACATGGCATCGTGTGGCGGAAATAAAAAGGCTACGCTCATCCAATAGTTGATGCTGCTGAGCGACCACATACTTTTTGACGCAGGTATACCGCATCAAAGAGCATGTCCATGCATTCGTGACATCCCGTCTGGACTTCTGTAACTCACCTGCTTGCTGCCCTGCCGGCATGAGCGATCAGACGCTTACAGCTTTTTGAGAAAAATTATCCAGTCTGGTTGGTTTGTCTTGAGCATGGCAGTTGCCACACACATGACACACCACTTCTACCCGACCCGCACTGGCTACTTTTTGAGCAGTACGTTGAATTTAATTTTTTTGTCGCTCATATTTTTGTCCCTGCATTCATCAGCTCCAGTCTGTTTGTCAGTTCTTCTCTCGCCTAGAGTAAGCATTGTACTACAACCCGGTTTTTGGAATCTAACTGGTCACATACACCTCGTATAAGCCTCAAATCCTTTGGAAACCGTGCAGTTATATCCTAGGCTCCCAAAGCTTGGAGCTCACTCCCGACTTTCGTCATGACATCCCTGACTTGACTGCGTTTAAAATGAAATTTAAAACGGACCTATTTGTGACAGTATTTACTAGGTCACTGTAGTTCGTTCTTCTTGTGCTTACGCGTTGTGACACTGTTGCATGCTGCCACTAACTGAGCCCACATGCTGATCCTGTGCATGTCGATCTAACCATGTTATTCATGTTGTTTTTCAAGCATTATATTAGCTACCAGTCAATCATGTTTCCCTTTGAATCAGATGTAAAAAACCGAGCAAGAACTTGAGTTCTCTGATT
Organism: Cristatella mucedo; assembly: GCA_009760855.2. Taxonomy (NCBI): domain Eukaryota; kingdom Metazoa; phylum Bryozoa; class Phylactolaemata; family Cristatellidae; genus Cristatella; species Cristatella mucedo. Next base: position 291,292 of record WPIO01000107.1, on the reverse strand, counting down.
ATGGGTAATAAAGTGCATTAATAATGCTAATCTTGTTTTCGTTGTGATTAAACATGCAACTAATATATATGTATAATTTGTTATATCTCCGGTAGTAACGGATAGAAAATATGAGCAATACCAATCCTGAATTATGTCCTAGTAAACATTTTCATTAATGCTTGTGGAGCTCTGCCGGTCTGAGTAAGGTTTGAAGTGCTTCCGCTCGACACACCACCCATTTATACTGCACATAGCCGAAGGCTGAACCTGGGCACTTGAAACTTGTCTTGAACGCTTCGCGACCAAATCAGTGATCCTACGAGTCGCTCAGGCCGGCCATATGTTTCGCTCCCTTGACGTGTGAGTGCCATCACCTCGACCGGCTCACTGATAGCATGGGCAGCACTCCTACGTCTTCCCAAGAGTGGTCGCGTTACCTGAGTCCAATAGCATTCGGCCGCTGGCCAGCTAGGGCGTCTTAGTGGTCTCGAATGACCCCGATGAGAAGGAGCGCTCGTTGGTGCCGCGAGTTTCCATTTCAAAACTGCGAGAATTATCCAGGTTGGCTAAAGGCTGTGCTTGGGTCACCTGTCTAGCTCAGGGCATTGTCAGCCGTTACCTGGTTACAAACAAATCTGTGACACTCAGGCTCTTTCAGACCACGGGTCTAGGCCGGTCACTCCGGGTGTGACGATTCGTTCAACTTGCTCGCCTAGACGTGTTGCCAATGGGCACTACTAGGAGCCAGCCATATCCAGGAACGGTCACCAACTACCGTCTTTGCCGCCTTGAGACTGAGACCGTCTGCCAAGTCCTAAGCTAGTGCCGACCAAAGCTGCAAGCATAAATGGCGATTGCATTCCCCTGCCACTCGACTGATGCCACATTCCCACTCGTCGGGTGAGTAGCGGTAGAGCCGAACCTGATAATCGACATTGGCAACTATGAGGTTGGTCAGAAGCAGCATAACGGTGCAGTTGCCTACACAAAGTACGCCCTGGTAGTGGCGACCCTGAAAAAGTTGATATTTACAAGTCCATGACCCGGTAATTCCTGAATACTTGCTACAGGTTGGAAGTGGTCAGGCAGTTCGCGATCAATGCTCTGGGTGGCTGGTGGCCGGAAAATGAAGCCCTACTGGCGGACTTCGGCACCTCGAAAAAGTAAGGGGTGGCATTGGGGAGACTGTGCGTCTCCTGGTTCGGAAGCTGTGTGGTCCCTGTTCCTGAACAGGGAAATGTATATACCCTGCAGCCTCAGCCCAGCAAGGCTTCTTTAGCTAAGGTACAATGATCCGTTAAGATGTTTAAAATATAAATATTCAACTGGTTAATGCTGAATACTATTCGATTTCAATTTACTGAGAGTTAGTACATATTTAAATGCAATTTCATCGAATCTATGCGGATCGTCAATCTGCAGCTTGATCGACCACGGCCTTAAATTGTTATAGTTCATATAGATCGCAAGTGGGATCAAAAATAAAAACTCTTAGAAAAAATATAAATTTTAATTTTTGATTTGGTTTGATTTTTTACATTAATTCGAATTGTGTATCAATTATAAAAATGGTACTTGAAAGTATTTCTCCTTACAGATCGAATAAATGAGTGCTAAATGAAGCTCGATAAGGGGCTGAAAATGTAGAACCAAAAGAGCCAAACAGAAGCCTAAATCATATCTAAACCGTATCTCATTTTGCAATCCATTTAATTGAGCTGCATGCACGTATAGTCGCCGATGCTATTGCTACCACTTGCCAATAGCCGCAATTTTCTAGGTTCATAAGTAAAGTGCATGCAAGTAAATTTAGTTCCTCTAGCGTCCAACCCTATTTTCTTTATTTAGCTTAATTATTTTCAATTGATACTGCCACCTTCATTGATTTTACATAGTATTTTTATGATAACAATATTAGAACTACTTAAATAAAACTTTTATGATATTGTCAATCCCATTAATGAAGAGGCAGTACATTTTCACATTAACGAACGTAGTCAATAAAGAGCTCGATTACTAAACATTCTAATAATTAATCCCGATTTATTGATAAAGTATACAAAACCATAGTAACTGAATATTGAAGTAAGAAATTCAAACTTAAAACATTACATTTTTGATAGGCTTTTTTGGGGGACTTACTATATTCTAGCCTATAATGTTTAATAATTATGGTCCTGACTTCTTCCACCTTTTCAATTCCAGAGTGCACCAAACGTAATACAGCTTTAAGTCTTGTCAGCGAGCCGAGCCCAAACTGAGCAGAACATATTACACTTTAATTGTATTTCAAAATGCTCCAGAATTAACGACTTAGCTCATCTTTCACGATACATGCAGTTCCTATGCTGCTGAAATTCTACCAACATGCTCGAGAAATAGTTTATAGTTTTGCAGAAACAAAAATCCAAAAGAAATCTAAATGATATCTTAACAGCTTATAAATATGAAAATTATAATGGCAGAAATTTGAAATAATACGCTACAATTCAATCTATAAAGGAATAATCTTACATGGTGGCCTTAAGAGGAATCTTTCACTATTTGCTAGTGTTGTTTGTCCCACTGCACTCAATCCCCCAACCTTGCCGGTTGAGTTCAAAGGACATAATATTAGCCCAACCAAAATATTATGGGTAAAAAATAAATATGAAAAAATTATCTTATGAATCTTACTACTGCATCATACTAAACGTTAGGAGATATAAGTGAAGTCAGCGAAGTCAGCTTTCACCGGCTTACAGGTTTGGTGAGCTTGCAGTTCACGGAGTTTTCTCCAAAAAATGTCTGCTTGGCAAGTTGCAGATCTAAACGACTAGCCGAGACCCCCTCTAAGAGTACAGCGCTTATTAGTATTCTTTACAGTACTTTTTTGTATCCTTACTCTTCAACTGCTGGTGCAAAGCAAAACAACGTGTCTGGTATGTCTTCTGTGGCTTTACCTGCCACACCAAGACATTTCTATTTGAGATTTACTTGCTCTATATCGAGATTCCTCTTATAGTAATTTCAAAATAAATAGCTTTGCCTTCATATCCATTCACCTACTTGCTCAGCCCTAACTATGAGACCTTGCTCCTCCAGTGGGCCCTCGAAACACAACTTAGCGTCTTGTTAAATGATAATAAGGATATTAATTTACTTGATTAAGTGCCTTCAGAGAAATCAATCTATTTATATGCGCTTTGCATTTGCTGCTAAAGAAACACGACCAGGTGATTAGTGGCAGCATACTCCTTAAACAACCAGAATAACACGGTTAAAAGTGACATGAGCACGATCAGCATTGCCCTGTGGTTAGTGGCAGTATGTACAGTGTCAGCACGCCTAAGCCCATAAAGGACGAATTCCAGGGACCCAGCAGATGCCGGTATATGAAAAATTAGGTGCATTTTTAATTACTTTTTAAATGTAGTCACTGGAAGGTAAGAAATGTTGGGACGGCAGTTGAAATTAAATTCCAGACTTTGCGAGCATAAGAACTAAAAAGACGACCTCCAAAGTAATTGAGATTTTTTACGAGGCATACGTCAACTGTTGGATTCCAAAAAGCGGCCGGTACGACGGTTAGCCTGGTACAAGTGTTAATCTGACAGGTAGGCTGCAGCCAAAGAATGGAGGGACCTAAAGGTTACTTTTGGCAACAAAAGACATGAGTAGAGGTGACATGCAGAATGTAGACCTACAACTAGCATTTCTGTCAGTCTTAACAGTCTCCTCACAAAGGATTAGTTATGAGAACGCTCATAGTGCGGCGATGCGTAGGTGACTAGTTAGTTTTTTAAAGAGATGTTAAGCAATGGCATATACTGATGTCAATCTACTATGACCTTCAGGCTATTTTGGCATACAAACTGCAGAAACGGTCAGAAGAAAATGAAGCTCACACAAAGTGCGTGTATACAATCTGATTAAGAAATTTAGAAGGCATGATGCCATGCTGATAAAGGAGATCTGAAAGCTGGACTAGAGCCGAATAATGAATGAAACTAAAGTGGCTCAACCTTGAAGAAAACCAAATGCTTATTGGAAGCCAGTGCAGGTCGACAAGGAGGCAGTGCGATCAAGCCACATTCACGAGAGCGATATACTTAGCAGCAGAGTTGGACACCACCTATAAACTAATAATTGTATATGCCGGTAGACCAGCAAGCAGTAAGCTATAGAAGTAGAACCTGCCGGTCTCAAATGCTTGAACAAATTTTCTATATACCATCCTTCCTGGTTTAACCAAGCCTGATTTTGAGATTGCTACATGCACCTAAATATACGTACACTCACGCACACGCGCACGTGCAGACGCACGCGTGCGCACGCGCGCACACACACACACACACACACACACACACATGCATATATATATATATATATATATATTTATATTTATATATAAGCTTATGTGTATGTTTGTGTAATATAGAGAGATCACTGCTCTGCAACAGGGAATTCGCTCAGGTTGGTAAGATTCAACGCTAGGAATATCAAGTGAGCTGGTTACTTTCGTAGGCTTCGGATCGGCTACACGATTTTCTCTTGTAAATGCATAATTCACGTGTCCCAGCAACTGATATCGGACCTATGCACGCATTTATAGGAAGAAAACGAAATGGTAGTAATTACGCATAATCACACCAAATAGGTAGGTTACTAGCAGCCGTCGAAATTAAAGCTTTCGATTTCCTGATGTAAGGTAACCCAGCACTCTGCAGCAATGGGCTCCGATCGGTCAAATTACCAAAATTCTGTAAACTAAACATTTAGTTGTATTAAAACTTTGTAAACCGACTCAATTGAGACAAACTTCAAGCTGCAAACATAATAACTGCAAGTTTTAAGGAGTTAATAATTATTTACAGTCACGAAAATAATTCGACTTTTCAAACCAATTTCTACCACGGAGATTATGTGCCATTTAACTTTTTCATGACGTAGTTATTGACTTGGTTATGTGTACCTCGTCTATGGGCATATTAGCACGCCAATTTAATTCATGAGCACATAAACAGGGTTCAGGCAAGAGATGAAGTAAAACTAATAGTGATCATAAAAAGCCTCGTATACATAGCAGGAAGATTTATCGCTCATGCTTGCACTGAAAAAATTAAGGGGCTGCTCTATTACGAAAAGAGTAAGTCAACTTGGCCATGGTATGAAAGCACGTTACCTATAGGCAAGCAAGCAGTAATCCCCTTTCCATGTCGTGATTGCCAACGTTTGCAGGATGGCTTGGCGTCAGTTGAGCTACTAAACTTCATAAATGTATTGATAAACTTGCATGACACCTTAGAATAACTCCTTGTTTTTTTCTTCTAGAAATAATTGAAATGCTTTTTATAACTGCATGTCGGTTTACTTTTTTCGGAAGAGTGGTAGATGCAAATTTTTGTTTTGAATGGTTACTTTAGGTGAGCATTTATAGAATAATAAAAGGTTCTTTTAAATGGCTGCCAATCGGATCAAGATATTCTACTAACATCGTTAGTGAAGTTTTCTCACTTTATGCATTGTTTGCTCCGGGCCTCGTGAATACAAAGATGCAATGGAACTCTTCTTACTTAAAGCCATCCATTAAAAAACCAGTTTTATTGGCTGACGGCAGAGCGTACTTTTTGATGAGCTTAGTGCTGCTTTTCCGTTCAATCTGCGGGATGCAGCTTCTATTTTACTATTTCAACGCTGCAAAAACTTAAAAATTATAAAGACACCGGATTTAATCATACGTGCTGTTAAATGTTGTCCTCGGTCGAAGCAGTCTTTCCCAATGTCCTAATAGCTGGAGAGCCAGTCGGTATAACCTAACGTTTACAGGCTTCACATATGTCAACCTACTAAGTCTTAGTTCTTTTTCATCCGACGTCCAATTGATACCCAGAAGGATACTGCATGCATACAGCTATAAAATGGTAATTAAAGCATCAGTTAAAGAAATTTTATTTAGGCTCATCTGTATTTTACAGCCGCGATAGTGGTCGAACCTCGATTGAGACTACAAACAGAGGCTATAGCCTTGAAGGATCTTCTACTATTTTCATGAGGCTTTTAAAATCACCGATCTTTAATTTGTGTGACATTGGTGGAACGTCTATTTTTCCATGAGGTCTTTCATATTCTCACATGTTGCTCAATTTTAGACACCAGGTCTAGCTGCTCGCAAAAACGATTCCTACATTATAAAATTGTACTTTTATGACTCCGATTCGTAACATTTTAAGGAATACATGGTTTTGAAAATGCTATTTCAATATAACTGGTAGACCTGTATTAGAGGAATGACCACACGATCTATTTAAACTAAGAATAGTATAGCATTGATGCTGCATATTTAGTAAGACATACAAACTTCATTCATTACAATTACCTGTGCACAGTAGCAAAAAGGTCAGGAAGCAAAAAGTAAGAATGCAAATCAAATAAGTGGTCAAATTTAATCAGCATAGAAAGGAAACGACGCGAATAGCTTTCTGGTCAGTCCTCTTATTATATGCCAGCACGTTACTTCACAACTGAGGCGATGCTGTCCTCCAAGTAGCTACGTGGTAATTTAAGACGCTTATATGTAGCGAAAGAGCCAAAACAACGAGGAAATGCAGTTTTACGGTACAGATCACTCCTCTGTGTGCAATGAGCGAATTAGGGCTCCCGAAACTTACTATGCAGGAACATGTCGGCTAGCACTGCTGGTGTCAAGCAGCTGCCAAATACTGTTGATTATTTTTCGCAAGAACCAACAGTCCTCACCTTTTTTGGATCGCCAACATATACTTGTTGAGTACGACGTCCATCTAAAGATTTTAATTACTGTGCTTATGCATTTAAGTGCGCTCGTTTAGGAGTTTTTTATGTAGACCGCAGTTGTCAGCCTGTAGTAGTTTGAACTAGCAAGCCAATATTATAGCAAGTGTTCCTCTTATTCGGTACTCTCTGTGTGAACTAATCTCAGGTTTGCTGCAGTAGATTACTTTAGGCTCCTAAAAATGTGAGTCCTTGAGTCCGTTTTACCTCTCACCGGTACCTTTAACCCTTACCAAGGGATATTAGTAGTATTATCTAGTTTGCAGCTCTAAAGGAAATGCGTTCGCTTGTAGTACAACTATAGCGACCAACTCTTTGACCACATTTCGGAGAAAGGCAAGCCGCAAGCATACGCAACAACTGAGCCGACTTCTCTAGCGGAAAATAACCTACCAATCTCTCAGTCCTGGTTCCAGGACAATATTAGGAAAATTTTTTATTATGTCACAGCTGAAATTATTAATAATTCAGTGGGCTAATTGAAAAAAGGTAAAAGCATTCGTGATATAGGTAAATACGTCATGGTGTCTAGCTTTTAAGCGAATCAAACGACAAGCTAGGAAAACTAAATTTGAAGCTGCCAACTGTTTGTATCATACTGCTTACCACAATTAATATTATTAGAGTCATCAATCGTTAAAAGAAAACAGTTTGTATTGCAGGCTTTGAGGACTAAATATATTTTACAGCTCAATTGAATATGTAAATAAATGTGAAAACTGTTTCATTTCAATCAACGTAGTGTCGCTACCCGAAGCTCACTGTGATGATGAGGACTATTGACTAGAACTAGGCAAATGCAATGAGGCAAAAGTTGGGATGAACTTGTTTAGACCTCACGGAGTCTGGGGATGACTTGCGCATATAAAATAAATATAATTAAAATATACATCTCCGTACCGGAGCTGTATCTCGATTTAGCGATTTGTATATGACGTAAAACTTCAGCAAACGACCTCAACGAGTACAACTGACCTCAGGGCCGAACCAGCTCCATGCTAAAGGCAGGGTTTTAATAAGGTATCAAGTTATTAGATACTTATCTTGATTATTTTTTTAGGAAGAGCGAGCAGCAAGATATCCAGGCAGATTAATAGTACTTCCGGTAAGTAGATGTGCTGACTATGGAGCTGATACAGTTACCTAGTGACAGGTAATGATCAAATGGCATTGACGGATGTCGCTTATCCCATAGGGCAAATATGCTGGCTGGGTTCATTTCAGGAACGGAGTGGCAAATTTCGTTATACGTCTAGTTTTTCTATAACTTTTAGTTTGTTCTATAAACATTCAATTTACAAATTTAGTATATACCCATGCCCATGACGTCATCTCGTCAGCCATTTAGAGAGGAAGTTCAGACTTCAACTCAAACAACATCAGGGAGCGAGTAACAAATTGATACAGCTGCAAGTCTTATGCATTAAACTGAATCTTATGTGGAGCTTGGAGATTATGTCTGCATTACCAGTAATATTACTTGTGAAAATATGTTAGCTTAGCACTGATACCCGGTGGAATTCCGTAATTGAAAAGTTCTGGGACGACTGTCATCGGCTGCAGCTGCTGCTTTGCAATAACCCCTCTGAGTTATGACACAGACAAAGTCAGTGCAGACCCATCAGTGCTTATGTTACAAAATAATTCGTAAACCCAGTACCTGCATTCTCATATCCAATTGAGGGTCGATCACGAACTAAAAATTGAGTACTTCGGAAGTGACCCTAATTTTATGTGAGAAACCTATAATTTAACCTTAAGGTGGTCGTTAATAATATCTAGTGGGATTAAAATGCCATCCTACTTTTTGAATAGTCTTTCCGGCACTAGAGTCTCGTTCCTAGCTTCATGCTTTTGTATTTACAATTCAAAAGACTTCTTATATAAATATATATATATATATATATACAGTATTCAAGTAGGTTTGACTCTAAGGAACACTCTCTGCATACAGCCCCTGAGGCTCCATAAAATGGCGTATCGATGCTTTGCAGCAGAAAAATAAGTGTTCAGCTCAAGCCACCTCAGTTTTATGGCTTCGGCCTTTGTGTGCTTCTCGGGCAAGAGAAACATTGGCCACGTATGCTCCTCACGTCCCGCGTTCTGGATCAATAAACTTTTAGTAGATTCACGGGCCTTATGGGCTCCGACCTAATTTGAATCGTGACTGCAATGCTTTTATAGTTTGAGTCCTTGGCCGTGGCTTAAGGGTTTGGTAATTTTCCTTAACGATTGAGGCCTTTCACATCCAGCAGCAGGCTATTATATTGTCGTGATGGTTTGGACTTATGATAGCCTCTCAAGCTATCCGGCTGCTAGTTACAGGATGCTAATAAATGTGAGCACTTGTTAGCGCCTTGGTCCTTGCTCTGACATAGGGTGAATGCAATACTCTTTCAAGGTCGTGCATTAAAGTTATGCGTAGGCGTTTCGTCTTGCACAATCAGAGCAGCAGTGAAAGCTGGTCCCACTTTATATATAAACAAAGCTCGTGGTTAGGTCGCTAAATTTCTTTTCTGTCGGTCCAGTGCTCTACAACTCACTGGTGAGTTCAAGAAATCATGTATGACCCACTGCTAGCAGTTGTTGTTAGAGTCACTAGGAAAACTTCAGCTCAATAAATGAGGCTCTCACAATGACCTTGACTACAGCCCTTCAATACAGCACGGCCTCTGTGTGCCACAGGTGGAGGTTTTCAATCCAGGAGCAGGCTACGAATGTGGCCCTTCTGCAAGCAGAAACTAGTTAGTCGCGTCTCGACATTCAGACTTTGAATGTATGCAAGACGCATTCGCAAGGACTAGAGCGATTTAACGTTACTTTGTGGAGCATTGAATTCTTTGCATCGCAATAGAATCTCTCTGTATTAATTCACTGCATACAAGTTATGAGTATAGAAACACACTACACAATTTCTGAAAGCCGGGGAACAGTGAATTTGCGGAGTTTGGCTCGGCTGGCTGGACTCATACGTGCGGTTGCTCTGGACTATTTCGAATTGTGGGCTTTTGTCAAGCAGCCTCCAAAGGACATCCGTAAGTGGCTCAGTGTACAACTAATGCTCGTAAAGTTAGTTTTGGGTTGTGGATAATGCTCAAGCGTCCATAATTTCCAAGGAATCAAAGGTAGCAGTTATTTTGACCATGTATGCAACCAGCACACTAGAAGTTTGGGTGTCTCGTCTGACTCTACGAAAATGAATTTGCTTCTTATTCAAAATAAAAGGTAAAATATATTATAAGTCGCCAGAGATTTTTGGAAGAGCTAATATCGGCTGTTTTTTGAATGCGTCAGTGAATTAAATGTAGCAGCGGCATGTTTAGAGCCTAGCACTCACACGAAGCCAATAGCTTACGGATGGGAAGCGATTATTACAGAGCTGAAATACTCTCGCATTTCAACCTGACCACCAAAAGTAAGCGTTGGCAGCTGTTCTTAATAGATTGCGACTAACTTGACGGGAATGCATGCAACTTCAGCTTATTTTTATACAGTTATTGAAAGTTAAATCACGTTTGATAGGAAAGTCATTCACTTCCGTAGGCAACAATGTGGGACGCTTAAATGTGCTGCTGTGTTGGGAGATTGGACTACGAGAAACCTTCGTGGCTTAAAACGGAAGACGACTTACGTGAATCAAGCTGATGTCAACGCTAAATAATGTCTCAGTGTGGCTTTCGCTTTGGGCCTATGAGGGATCAAGTTTTTTACTGACTGCGAAACTATGCATTATTAGTTGCAATCAGATAATAATAATAATAATAATAATAACAATATTAATAATAATTCACTTGATAAAGCGCCCTCAGAGAACTTAATCTCTCTAGGCGCTTTACATTTGCTGTAAAGTGAAATGCAATTGAATGGTAAGTAAAATCATGCTTGAAAAACAGACGAAATGAATAATATGGTTAGCGGTGACATGCACAGGGTCAGCATGCAAATGTGGTTAGTGGCAGCATGCACAGTGTCAGCACGCATAAGCACATGAAGGACGAATCACAGGGACCCACTAAATGCTGTCCTAAATAGGTGTGTTTTTAGGTTCCTTTTAAATGTGGTCAGGTCAGGGGACGTTCTGGCGCAGGTCGGGAGGAAGTTCCAGGCTTTGGGAGCATATGAACTAAATGCACGGTCTCCAAAGGATTTAAGGTTTGTACGAGGTATTTCTAGACTGTTGGATTCCGAAAAGCGGGTGGTACGATGCTTGGCCTGATGGGGTAGTATATTTGACAGATAGGCTGGAGCCATAGAATGAAGGGACCTAAAAGTGAGCGACAAAACCAGTGGCAAATAGACTATTCGCAAGGGAAGTCTCAAGACGTTAGCTTGATCTTGGACAGCAATACATCCACCAGGTGAGAAAAAACCAGTACTATTAGCCAACAACAGAGCAGATTGGTTTAAGTGAACGCCTTAGCCATGACTCAAGCCCGTCATGAACCTCCGTTTCAGCACTGGAATTAAATGCCATGCCTTTAATGATGTTCTCCACAGGATCGTATACGCGTCCGAGCTCTTATTCATTGGAATATGCGGCATACATATCCACATAGCACGAGCTGGCTTAGCCGGTTTTAGATAATGGTGCATTTCTGGATGTGGTTAAGGGTTAGCTAGCTCAGCAGACGTGGACGCAAAAGCCAACTGGCACGGACCTAACATTGGGGTTACCTACTTCAATATGGGCAGGTGTCTGAACTCGTTGATAACGACCGATGCAGGTATGCCATCTGGCGGCATATTTTCTACGAGAGAGAGAGAGAGAGAGAGAGAGAGAGAGAGAGAGATCCTGGTATTCAAAGAAGATACCAACAATGGCATCTGTTATTAGACAATGCTTTTACCAACTTGACCAGCTCAGTGACCACTTGGGGAAAGTCATTATGTATGTGTCCTATCATTCCTCTAAAAACTGTATCCCTGCGCGAGACCGTTGACCTGTACAAATTTACAGAAACCCGTGATGGTGTACTTACAAAATATACCTGCCAGATTCAAAGACATTTTGTTGGTGGCTTTTAGATTAGGAGTGGGAAATAACTACAACTAGTATTCTAGAGTGAAAAGCTCAACGGTGACTTTATTCCGTGACAGCAGGTTTTCTTTTAAGATATTCCAAGGCATGCTAACCCAATCAGTGGCCTCAGTGGACAGTCACTGGATCTTTTGTAGGAGCAAGCATTAAACTATATAGTACTTTGAGTGGTTGATTTGACATTTAGTATACAACAAACTTTACCTATCTTAAGTGAATAACAACTTCAACTCCGATGCTAACCCTACTAGCATGACCACACCCAACTATCGAGGCTAGGCTTAATACTAGGGACTTACCATTATTGATCTACAGTGTGCTATTTCGTGTCGCTTCCCACTCTAGGTCACCATCATTATCTTTTATCTTGTCTTGCTTGTTGTTTCACAGCTGGTCATGCGAACTTCAGATCACGGGCAAGTAGCTTTGATAAATATAGATACTGAGCTGAGGCACAAGCACCAGCATTAGATTAAATAATGATGTGGGCATGATAACCACAAAATAAGAGCTGAGTAACGCCAACACCAGGTAAAACAATCGTCTGCTGCTAAGCTTTAAGTTTCAAGGGGTATACACCCACTCTGAAGTCGAGATGAGTTTTGATTTGGCAAGTAAACCTTGCTACTCTCTAAGCGCCTTTCAAAACGTAAGGAAAAAAATCATTGGTATGGACAGACACGGGCACAGTTGACCGCAATTGCTGTCAGCTCCACATTTGATTACCCCACCTTCTAATATCACCCTATCCGGATTACAGGTGCCTTGACTGACTACCCTGGTTGAAAGACTTATCAGAAGGGCTCGGGTCTTCTCTTTTGCTGATCTTAGAATCGTGTTAGCCGGTCCAAGTGGTAAGGCGAGCACTCGTGGCCTTGTCAACCTGCTTATAGGTTTAGAGCCGTTATTTCTTGCAACATTCACTTCGAGATGACGGCTTGGTAAGAACACACACACAAACATTACAACACAACCCAACACGCCCACCCAACACTGATGCGTGTGCGTGTCTGTGTGTTTTCACTGTTGACATACTCTTCAAGTTTTTCTCAGCTCATCTCAACGAGATCATCCACTTTTGGCTGGGCTACCAAAGAAAGCTATTATGCCACTACAGCGGACTATTAATATGGCTGCAAGGCTGGTCTTCAAGTCCCAGCGGTTTGAGCACGTGTCACCTCTGCTGAAAGAGCTAGGATGGTTGCCGGTTGAGCAAAGGATACAGAGCAAAGTTCTTACGCTGACCTACAAGGCCCGCCACGGCTTGGCTCCTTCGTACCTAGTTGAACTGCTGCATCAGTTTCAGCCTGTTCGCGCCCTCAGGTCCTGTGTGAACAATAAATTAGCTGTCCCATTCCTCCGCTTAAAGACAGTTGGCGACAGAAGCTTTAGCTCTGCAGGTCCTAGACTGTGGAACTCGCTTCCACAATTCTTACGAAACGACATCTACTCTCCAACTGCCGACTATGGCACATCTTTTTCAGCGGTCCTGATCTGCTACTTCTATGCTACTCACTACCTCAACTGCTCTCCTAACTCTGCTATGCTTCCCACTTTCTCTTTGTTGCGTGAGACGAAGTCTGTTGGCTACCGAATGCGTACCGAAAGCCGCTTAGGCTGTGAGTGTGCTATACAAAACTCTCCTGCGTAACAACCACATGGTCTTTATGACTTTGTGGAGTTACTGACGGAGATACAAAAACACTCAAGAGCCAGTCATTTCTGTTAGTGGTCACGCGTAAGATAACTATGGACGTGGTTGATTAACTCAAGGTCTCTTTTGAACACAGCCTCCTTGGATTGCTAGCTTTGCAGTCTTTTCACTGAAATCTCGCTTCTGTTCTCCGTCGTTCAGCTGCCACGCACTTCGTAAGAGGCGGCTAGAGGTAGCCTAATTGGGAGTTATGCAGAGAAAAAAAGAGGAAAATCCTGGTGAATATCTGAAAATGGGTTCGAAGCAAGACTTACATTAGGTAATAGGATTATAGAGTGCCGAATGCTGCTTAAAATATTTTTTAAGTTAAAGATCACTGATCACCTGGACAGTGACCACTAGTTCTTCAACACCCATAATTCAAAATCGCTCTAATTTCCGTTGTAGTATTGTAGCATACCATCCGGTCGTTGCTTGGCGTACAAATCCTTGTAGTATCCTTCAATCATAACGCCTGCATCCTCAGCCAATAGGGATGGCGGTAGCTTTTATGTAAGATATAGTGAGGAGGATATGTATGAGCAGTCACATATGGGATCAACAACATCTTGTAAATTAAAAAATATATTTTACATTTTCCTAAGCTCAAGTCCGCCACTTCTCAATTGCAGGCATACAGGGACCTCACAGAACGATCAAACCCCATATAGCTGATAGGAACAACAAATTTTGGGGCTAAGAACACCGTAACGGCTGTAAACCAATTAGTTTGTTTTTGACCAGAGATCCACGGCAATACCTCTGGCCTCTTGGCGTTAAGTGTGAGGTGATACTTGGAAGTTAACTTAGCTTCTGTGTAATTTCTGCCTGAAAGACTGCATTTAATTCACTCAACTTGAAGTTGACTTCAATTAACTCCTCGGTGAATTTGTACTGCAGCTAACTGCTATAGAAAAACATTCCATAAATCAACCAAGTTGGACCCTCATTGTAGCTGCATGTTAAAGGCATCACTGTAAGGGCAAAAAAATTGCACAGCTGGTTCCTTAAATTCAAAGACAGAACGCAATTTGATTGAGCCGGTTAATAAAAGAATAATTGAAGACTTTTTCTTGACTAGCCACGAGCCTACCTAAGGCCAGCAGCCGCCCAGGCAGATGATCATGCTCTAGTAGGCCGATGCAGCACCCAGCTGACCACATCATCATCTTGCGTGTCGAAGTAAATCCTGTCGTATCTACAACAAAAGGAAAGTCAAGTAAACCAGCAGCACGTGGAAGCCATCATCATGCATGTTTAAATCCAATAGTTTCAACCATCCCCGTTTATGCTTTATTAGGTGTGTGCTTCGCTTAGCTGCTCATTGTGATGTTCAAGCATGATCTTTTATAGGCAGACCTTTGGCTAACTCTTACACATTATCCGTGGAATTCTTTGGCAATTTTAGGGCTGTCAGATGTCTTCATTTGAGCCTTTTAAGCACTACGGTTAGATGTAGCGTACTGACTTAGAAGGCCACTGAAGACGATCCGGCCGCATTTGAGCCTATCCAAACAAAAGTAATTTCTGTCGCTATCGGAGGAAAATTGTAAAGTTATTATCTTTGACTGGACATTGATGTATACTATTTTAGAGTGTGTGGGATTTTTCCGAAAAATAAAAATTAATGGTCTTCTATCTTTCGTTCAAGTATGGAATCGTGTCTTGAGTGATCCCAATGCTAAAAGATGTGGAAGCTGGTGCTTTTTATACTATAAAATTATAATAAAACTGGTCACTGGCAGACTCTTGAAAGTATAATTATTGATGCACATTTAAAATAATTAAGAAGAGCACTTGAGATTTCCTAGGAAAGAAATTCAAGCAATTTTGCGAGGAAATAAAAATATTTAAACATAGTTACTTATGACTGTGTAAGAAATACATAAGCAGAGACTATGTTTGGAAGTTTGTTCAAGAAAGCGTTTTACAGCATTGATGCCTATCTAGAAAAGCTACTTTATTTTAACTGTTATAAGTTGCCTAGTTTTGCTACTTTAATGTGGTGAATGACTTTAGGTGAACAATGCAATGCGAACTCGTTGGTTTTCTATACAACTGTCGCTTACACCTATGGTGTTATTCTAATGCTCTAAACAGTAAATAAATACTGAATGGTGGTATTTTCAGTTGTTTTTGAACTACAAGTAAAAATAAAGTTCACTACTCAGGAAAAATATGCTATCTGGTATTTTCACCGGAATCATCTTAGTACTTAAAAAAACTCATGACATCCAGTGTCATTTTGAACGGTGCTGGTGTAGTGAGGAGCAGAATTGGCCGAATTAAAGCCCCTCTTCAATGCATGCTCACTCTACAAATTCAGTTCGGCATAATGGGCAAAGCTCTAAGCTTTGAGAATTTGTGTAGCCGATTCAGAAGTAGTAGCTGTCTATAAATAAGTAATCGGAACTGCGGAAGTACTTTTGCAAGGGCTACAGCGTTTCCGAAGATTTCCCAGATGATAAGGGGTAGTTGCCCTAGACGATATCGAGGGGCCAGTGACGGCTATGCTTCTATTCTTTTCTAGCTCTTGGTGTTGCGTACCACAGTTTGGACTAACCGTCCCAGATGTGCTTGGTTTTACCATCTACAGGCTGACTGCTGTGAGAGAGCGAGTTTGGTCGTCCGATGCAAGGCAGCAATCTGCTTAGATTAATGATGAAACAAGAAACCGGAGATGACAGCCGAAGCACTGCACACATAAACTGGGGCATTATCTGCCCATTGGAATCGTGCGTGATTATTACGCTTCCCTGCGAATTTCTCAAACCGTGATAAATAGGCACACTTACCAGTTCCCGGCCGTTGCCTGGTAAATAAAGCAGGCCCAGGTGTATGATGGAGTCGCTATCTCCCGGATGTTGCTCACACGCTGGCTCCAGACTAATGAATGTAACATCCGGTGTGTGATAACCAAGCTTGCTCACCGATCAACTCAACTCAGCTGCAAGAACAACACAATAAGTCTCGCAGCGTGAGATCATCGGACCGAAGCGAGGGTAGCAGTGACGGTGACAGAGACAACCGAATGGACGCAGCAGCAGGAGAGCCGACCACAGCGACAACCACACTGAGGCGACAACAGCAGCTAGGACCGCAGCGATGACCGCAGTGATATCGGAAGCTTCGGCCTCAGTGACTACAGTGGCCATGACCACAGCAAGGACCCCTGTGAATATCTCTGGTATGTCCGAAGCAAGCGACGGCTAGATATAGAACTGTGATAGGATAGCTGTGAGAGCAGCCACCGAGAGGTCCACAGCAAGCTAGAGGAAGCCAAAGGGTGCCGCCACTAGACCGAAAGAGGCTGCCAGGGTCTCCAATTTAGGAGCTGAAGAATTTTGGATGATGAATTCAGAAAAAAATATAAGCTATTCATCTGAATTGTATCATATGAAAATAGTTATTGGGTCTACAAATCAAAAGCTCTCGACTTTCAGCTTGGTGCAACAGTTAGTGACTGCCGGTTGTTTCGAGTGTCTTTTAAAGCTTTAAAGATCAGCCCTGTTTATCTGTTTATTGCCTGAAGATTCAGCTGCTGTGTGCATTTTGTAACGACGTTCTAGTACAACTGTAGTGGTCTGAATAAAAAAATCTGTTTGGTTTTTATTTTTTATGTGGCCTTTGAACGGCCTCAGTAAAACCGGTCTGTCAAATAAAGAGGACATCCAGTCCTCGAACGGCCGTCGTTTCCCGACCGTGTCCGAGATAGGTTTGCCAACATAGATAAAGCGTGCTAGTAGTATTTCGTTTTATACATTTTCTCGACTTGGTTCCCACCGCTAACTAAATGGTTTTCGATATATTGGCTTGCACTTCAGCTCGTTGAATGCTCATATTCAGGAACTTTACAATAATGCGATGTGCACAAGACATTGCTGAAAAATGAGTGTCGTCAGAAAGCCGATGGTCTGTAACTTCAATGCAGTCAATCTAGTACCAGTCCAATGACATCAGCTTTTAATCTAGGTGAGCTTCCGTACACGTATTACTAACGACATGTGTACAGTTAATCGTTTAATTTTTTGTGATTTTAAATGAGCCTATCTTCAACTCAAACTCGATGGCTGAATCGAGGGCTGCAGAGCTCCGAGCATGAAAATCAAGCCTGTTTAGGCACATAATATATTTTTCAACTTATTGCCATTCCTTTAGCTAGGACTACTCGTCACAAATAAAAATTGAAATTAGTGCGAAACTGAGTTGCTCGGATGTCATGTCATCAATGTAAAAGTTGTCTCATGTTGCCGTTTTGATCTCCATCTCACCTATTGTTCCTCGTTAAAGCACCAACTCTATTTCAATATCGTACAGAGCATCTTAGCATAGGCAAGTCTAGCTTCTGTAACACAAATTTACTGATGGTGTTAGTGAAATAAAAATTAATAATCATCTCATGTACTGCAACCAGTTAGAAGTGCACCAATCAATT
This sequence comes from Cristatella mucedo, assembly GCA_009760855.2. Classification (NCBI taxonomy): domain Eukaryota; kingdom Metazoa; phylum Bryozoa; class Phylactolaemata; family Cristatellidae; genus Cristatella; species Cristatella mucedo. The sequence continues at coordinate 273,352 of WPIO01000107.1, read as the reverse complement.
TCTTGTGCAATTTTTGTGGATTCAGAAGAGTCAAGACTATGCCTAAGATGACAAGATCCGGAGGTATCATCTCCCAAAATAAAATCTCCGTTTTACTCCTATCACTGTTTTTCATTGTCCACATTTAAGCCTGCCACTTGCACTCTCATCTTGGAGTTCATCTCTCTAAATAAAAATACTATTGGCCCAGGGGACCCAATGCATAAATTTAATTTCTGTGATACATATACATGCTTCTGCAATAGATATCACAGGAAATAAATATGGATTAATTCTTATGTCTTGTCTTGTCTTAAGTGAGCCTCTCAAACTGTCTGTTTTAGGCCACTCATCAAGAAGGAGGCGCTTCAGCTGGATGCTAGATAATATTCCACAAGTTTCCTCGTGCATACCACTGCTCCCACCAAAGACATTACAAAAAAATAACAGACTAACTTAACTTGTGAAGTAGAAGCTTGAAATTGGTAAGTTACAGTAGCATTTTAGAGCTTACCACTGCAAAGAATCAGCATGCTTGTTCTCAGGCATGCTGTTTGTAGTACAGGCTCAATTTTTTTTACTTGATCTTAAACATGCCTTCAAGGCTACTGATCATCACCTGGTTAAACTTGCAAACCTTTCATCTTGTCTGGAATTGCTGGCAGTTGACTGCCATCGTTCATATCATATCAAAGAGTGAAACTGTGGAGCGTTGGTGTAAATGGGTTAGTACCATTCCGTGATTCATTCATATTGCTAAAATTCGGGCTTGTTTAGACAAAGATACCACGTCCAAGTTGGTCCACGCATTCATGACATCCCGTCTCGACTTCTGCAACTCACTGCTTACTGGCCTACAAGCATGTGCGATCAGGCGATTGCAGCTGGTGCAAAACTCTGCAGCTAGGCTTGTCTGTCGTGAGCGTCACAATTGCCACATTACTCCACTTCTCGCCGACCTGCACTGGCTACCAGTCAAACACCGGATTGACTTCAAGGTTTTGCCGCTCACTTTTAGGTCCCTTCATTCTATTGCTCCAGCCTATCTGTCAGATATACTACCCCATCAGGCCGAGCATCTTACTACCCGCTTTTCGGAATCCAACTGTCTATGAATACCTCATACAAACCTTAAATCCTTTGGTGACCGTGCATTTAGTTCATATGCTCCCAAAGCCTGGAACTCCCTCCCGACCTGCGTCAGAACATCCCCTGACCTGACCGCATTTAAAAGGAACTTAAAAACACACCTATTTAGGACAGCATTTAGTGGGTCCCTATGATTCGTCCTTGATGTGCTTATGCATGCTGACACTGTGCATGCTGCCACTAACCACATTTGCATGCTGACCCTGTGCATGTCATCGCTAACCATATTATTCATTTCGTCTGTTTTTCATGCATGATTTTAATTACCATTCTATTGCATTTCACTTTACAGCAAATGTAAAGCGCCTAGAGAGAGATTAAGTTCTCTGAGGGCGCTTTATAGAGTGAATTAATATTAATATTATTATTATTCATATTAGGAAGGGGTCTAGAGGCGATGTGTGCTCGTTCCTTTTGATTTTACAGCACAGTTACTCTTTCCATTGCCGAAATAAGAGCCTTGGATTTACCTTTGTTTCAGGCCACACAATTTTGTATCTGTACTTCTCGAATCTCTATGCCCTTCAGTGTGTCAAACTCCTCTGTTGATTTCCAGCATGAGTGGCTGACATTCGCACGTGGATGGTAGCACAAGTTCCCAAATGATTTGACAATTAAACCAGCGGATTATTTGCGGTCGACTTGTGTGTCTTGTAGTTAAAAAATAGTATTCGATAAGGGGGCGAATTCAGCTCTTATCTCGAGGAAACTCAGAATAATTAGCTAGTCAATCTCCAAATTCAGTAATTACTAGACGTGCACATATTATCTACAGTTATCTCTGCACACGTGTATCATTAATAATAAAAAAATTCAGCCTCGCGAACCAAGTAAACTATGTTGAAATCAGTTTTCTAAAGCCTGCTATTACTGTTTTTACTCACTGCTTGCACATTTCTCTGGCTTACGAATCCAGAGCTAAAACGTTTGTGAAGAATACTCCAGTAATGCCCATTGATACGAGAATAACACTCGCAACATCATCGATCTCTTCTTGCCGAGTGTCTGTTAACCATGAAAAACCAATGGACTGCAATGTTAACCCATCAGATGTATGTTGAATAAGCTTAAGGCACACTGTTTAATTTATTTGATCCATTTGTTTGTCATTAGTGTACTTACACTACCTGACATCAGTCCAGCAGTTACTAAACATATCTACATCTTGACCTTGTTCAGGTGACATTTAATATTGTTCTGTTTTGTTGCTTGTCTACGTTATCACTAATGTTTTGGGTATTGCTTCCTTGACTACTTCTGTAAAGTTTTCAGAGGTAGATTTACTTCTCCGAGGCCATACATTTTGTTTACTTTAGCTTAGCTTTATGACGATTCCTCCAGTATGCTAAGCTGCCTACCCATGCCGTATGTTGTTCAGCTGTGCCTAGAATAAGTCTTAAATCTCCTGCTTTTGCCATTTCATGTCTAGGCTCAACTTACCGTATCAATGTATTTTATGCGTCGTATTATTGACGTCTTCAAGCATGATGACACTAGTCATTCGATCATTCTGCATCAGTTTCAGCCTGTTTGCGCCCTCTGGTCCTGTCTGGTCAATAAGCTAGCTGTCCCATTCCTATGCTTAAAGACAGTTGGCGACAGAAGCTTTAGCTCTGCAGGTCCTAGACTGTGGAACTCGCTTCCACAATTCTTACGTAACGGCAACTACTCTCCTACTGCCGACTATGGCACATCCTTTTCAGCAGTATTGAGCTGCTACTTCTATGCTACTCACTACCTCAACTGCTCTCCTGACTCTGCAATGCTTCCCACTTTCTCTTTGTTGAGTGAGACGAACTCTGTTGGCTACCTAATGAGTACCTAAAGCCGCTTAGGCTGTGAGAGTGCTTTACAAAACTCTCCTGCGTAACACCCACTTGGTCTTTCTGACTTTGTGGAGTTACAGACGGAGACAGGTTACATTACATTACACTACTGGCACTGAATGGCAATGGTTCATGTCCTATCTCAGTGGGAAACTGCAGAGTATAGATGTGAATGGACAATAATCATATGAGGTACCTCTGAAATATGATGTACCTCAGGGCTCTGTGCTTGATCCGGTTCTTTTTGCGTTTTCTATTCTTCTGGCTACCGACTTGACTCTGAACCACAATCTACCCTTTCAATCTTAAAATGTAAAGCAATTAGAAATATATTTAGTTATCTGAGGGTGCTTTATGAAGTGCAATAACATTTATACTATTGTTGGCAGATGCCACGTAGTTGTATGTTTACTTTGATCCCTCCTAGCCCATGGGCATGTCGAATTATCCTAACTCCCTTTCTCGCGTGCATTAATGCCATTCAAAAAATAATGGCTGCCAGTTTCCTTAACGATAATAGTAATGATAATAATAATTTACTCGATCAAGTGCCCGTTGACAACTTAATTTCTTTCTAGGCGCTTTGCAAAGATGCTGCAAAGAAATACGATTGATTGGTGAGAGGTATCCTGCTTGACTAACAACATGAATAAGGTAGTTAGGGATGACATGCACATGGTCAACATGTAAGCTTGGTTAGTGACAGCATGCACATTGTCTCCATGCACAAGCATATACACGTTGAATCACAAGGACGCACGAAATCCGGTTATAAATAGGAGCATTTTAGTTTTTTTTAAACGCGGACAAGTCAGGTAAGGTCAACACGCGAGTCAGGAGTAAGTCAACAATTTTATGAGGGTACGATCTAACTGCACTGTCTCCAAGGTATTTGAGTTTCGTAGGAGGTATAGGTAAACACGTAGTTTCTAAAAGCCTGGTAGTGCGATGCTCGGCCAGGTGGGGAGTTGATCTGATAGATGGGCTGGAGCCAAAGAATGAAAGGACCTAGCAGATAATGGTCGAACCGTGAAGTCAGTATGTTGCCTTGCTTGTAGCCAGTCCAGGTATACGAGAAGTGTCACACGACACAAGCCTAGCTGTCGAGTTGTGCACCATCTGTAAGTCCCTGATTGATCACGTTGGAGGGCCAGCTAGCAGTGAGTTACAAGAGCCAAGATTAGATGTCAAAATGCAGTATATCTATCTAAACAAGTCAACATGGTATCAATGATATGAAGCTGGATGCAGACTGACTTGATTGAGGAGCAGATGCTGTCCTCTAACTAAAGGTCATATTGGAACAGGACAACCATAGTTCAGGCACATTTAAGAGGAACTATGCATACTAAGCCGGTTTTGAGTGTCAATCTTTCCAATATCTGAATTCCACTTGGTATTCCCATTAATAGTAACTTAGTTTTGTCATACTTTGTAAGAATAAAAATGTGCTGCGATCAATGTGCGGATGAAGTTAATACTTGTAGCAATGGAGTTTGGAGATTTCGAGGTGCTCGATGGCTGGAAGGGATGAAAAAACTTCAAATGAACATCATCTGCACAGAACTGAAAGCCAAGATTGAGCTTGGCAATCGCATCGGCTAAAGTGGAAGTATACACAGTGCTATATAACCGGACTTGGTACGAAGCCCTGAGGTACCCGATAATTCAGAAGTTCCTCGCATGATCTCTGTTCATTCATATCTATACTCTGGAGTCTCCAGTCAAGGTCGAACCTGAATCATTGCAAAGCAATGCCAGTGATGTACAGGGGAAATGAGAAGCGTTCAAGAAGGAATTGGTGATTTATAATATCACAACTTGTCGAGGGATAAAGCAAAGCAAACAAAACGACTCGTTTCCAACATTGTCTGAGTTCCTAAGCAGGTCATCGTACACCGGAAGTAAAGCTGATTCCGTGCAGTGGTTAGCTATAAAGTAAGAACGGCTCTTTCCAGCAAGTTTTGATGTTTTAATATGCAAGTTCATCAGGTCTGCTAGCGACTTCGTACTGTGTTTGATAGGCATGCTAGAAGAAAGACTTGAAGGTTATCTCTTGAGTTCTCTTGTGTAGATTCGCTTTCTGGAATAGTGACTGGACTTACACTTTTTTCTTTAACAAACTTTATTCTTTAGCTCCAGCCTATCTGTCAGATCTACTCCCCCATAAGGTCATGCAACGCAACACCCGCTTTTCGGAATCCAACAATTAACCGATACCTCATACGGAACGGATATCCTGTGGAAACCGTGTATTTAGTTCGTATGCTCCATTACTACAGCATTTATTTGGAAAGTAGTTTTAACTATGCTCTGCACACACTAAGTGACCTATGCGATAAAAATTATTCTGGAGCTGATACCGACAGCATCGTATTTGTGGTTAGTGAGTCGTAGTCATTTTTGTATGATGGATCACTAAACTGTGACTGATACCAATCAAAAATGATAATTTGACATGTAAGACTTGTTAGCTCAGCTGTCCCCTACTTTAAACTGCGACGTAATGCCTTAATAATCTGTCAAAAATCTGAAAGTCTTCAACTCACTATAGGGAACTGCAGTAGCTAACAGCACCTGGTCATAGCTCCGTGCTCGTTTGAGGGCAACTTGCAGCTGTAATATAGAATGAGATTCCATAGAGGCTATGGAATTCCTTAAAACTAGTAACATAAGAAACATAGTGGTGACGATCGTTCTACTGTGGCTTTACGTTGTATGAACTTAAAACGTATCACAGTGTGCCTACCTAGTGCAGCATAGACCAGCTCTCTTGTAAAACGACGAGTTTTCTCATCGGGTATACTGCATTTAGGCCAACATAAATCGTGTGATGCATTTCAAGGTTGGCAGAACGTATTATCATTGGTAGATTGCTGATTTCACAGCTTGAAAAAGTCTACCTATCATTATCTCTCTCTCTCTCACTCTCTCCTACTGTATCTCTCTTTGTCTCTTTCTCTCTCTCTCTCTCTCTCTTCCTCTCTCTCTGTAACCCTCTGTCTGTCTATCTCTGTATCTGTGTCTGTCTCTCTCACTCTCCATCTCTCTATTTTTCTCTCTCAGTCTCTCTCTGTATCTTTATGTCTCTTTCCGTGTCCCTCTCTCTGTCCCTCACTGTCTCTCTCTGTCTCTCTTTGTCCCTCTCTGTATGCCTCTCCGTCTCTCTCTCTCTCTCTCACTCTCTCTTTGTCCCTCTCGGTCTATCTTTGTCCCTCTCTGTCTCTCTCTCTGTCCTTCTCTGTCTCTCTTTGTCTCTCTCTGACTCTCTCTTCGTCTCTCTCTGACTCTCTCTTTGTCTGTGTCTGTCTGCGTCTGTCTCTGTCTGACTCTCTCTGTTCATTTCTGTCTATCTCTGTCTATCTATCCCTCTCCATCTCCCTGTTCCTCTCTCTCTCTCTCTCTCTCTCTCTCTCTCTCTCTCTCTCTCTCTCTCTCTCTCTCTCTCTCTCTCTCTCTCTCTCTCTCTCTCTCTCTCTCTCTCTCTCTGTCTCTCTCTGTCTCTCTCTCTGTCTGTCAGTCTGTCTTTCTCTGTCTTTTGATGTCATTATATGTCTACATCAGACATTTTCTTTTTCTCTCAGACTCTCTTATCCAATGTCTGTCTCTCTCCGGCTCTCTCTGTCTCTGTCTACCTCTGTCTCTGTCTCTGTCTCTGTCTCTGTCTCTGTCTTTGTGTCTGTCTCTGTCTCTGTCTCTGTCTCTGTCTCTGTCTCTGTCTCTGTCTCTGTCTCTGTCTCTGTCTCTGTCTCTGTCTCTGTCTCTGTCTCTGTCTCTGTCTCTGTCTCTGTCTTTTTCTCTCTCAGTATCTCACTGTATTTCTATGTCTGTTTCTGTCTCTCTCTCTCTCTCTCTCTCTCTCAGTGTCTTTCTATCTCTTTTTCTCCCTCTCTGTCTCTCTGTCCCTCTCTGTCTCTCTTTTTCACTCTCTGTTTCTCTGTTTCTCTGTAACTCTCTCTCTCTCTCTCTCCCAGTCTCGTCTCTATCTCTCTCTATGTCTGTCTCTCAATGCCACTCAATGTCTCTCTCTCTATCTCTCTCTCTCGCTCTATCTCTCTCTCTCTCTATATAATATATAAATATATAAATATAATAAATAATAATATAATATAAAATATATAAAATATATAATTATTATTAATAAATATATAAATATTAAATAATAATAAATAACATAAATATATAAATATATAAAATAAAATTTCGAAAAAATATATAAAATATATAATATTATATAATATAAAATTATAAATATAAATAATATATAAATAATATAAATATAATAAATATTATAAATAATAAAAAAAATAATTATTAAAATAAATAATATATAATAAAATAAAAATATTATAATATAATAAAAAATATATATAAAAATATAATTATTAAATATATAAATAAATATTATCATAATATAAATATATAAATATATAAAAATATATATATATAAAATATATAAAAAAAATAAATATATATAAAAATATAAAATATATAAAAAAATATAGAAATAAAAAAAATAAAATATAATATATATAAAATAATAAAATATATATAAAAAATAATAAATATATTATATAAAAAAATATAATATATAAATAATATTAAATATATAAATATATAAATATATAAATATAAATAATATATAAATATAATTATATATATATAAATATATAAATATATAAAAATATAAATTATATATATAATTATAATAATAATTATAATAAATATATAAATTAACAAATATATAATATATATAATAAAAATATATAAATATTATAATATATATAATAGATATATATAAATAAATATTATAATATATTATAATATATAAAATTATATAATAATAAAAAAATATAATAATATAAATATAATAACTAATATAAATAATAAATATTAAATAAATATTAATATAATATATAAAATAAATTTAAATATAAATCTACTATATATATAATTAAAAATATAATATAAATAATAAATTTAATAATTATAATATATAAATATATAAAAATATTAATAATATATAACTAATATAATATAATAAATATCAAATAAATAAATATAAAAATATATAAATATAATAAATATTTATATAATAATATATAATAAATATATAAATATAATAATAATATATATATATATATATATAAATATATAAATATATAAAAATATAATATATAAATATATAAAAAAATATATAAAAAATATATATATAAAAAAATATAATAACTATATCAAATATAAATATATAAATATATATACTAATATATAAATATAAATATATATATATAATAATAAATATAAATAAAATATAAATATAAAAATATAAATATAATATAAAAAATATATAAATATATAAATATTAAATATATAATTATAAATATATAATATATATAATATATAATAATATAATATATAATTAAATATATAAAATATAAAAATATATATAATAAATATATATACATAAATATATAAATATATAAATATATAAATATATAAATATATATATATACATAAATATATAATATAAAATATATAAATATATAAAATATAAATATATAAATAATAAATATATAAATATATAATATATAAATATATAAATAATAAATATAAATATATAAATATATAAATATATAAATATATAAATATATAAATATATAAATATATAAATATATAAATATATAAATATATAAATATATAAATATATAAATATATAAATATATAAAAAATATAAAATATATAAAATTAATAAATATATAAATATATAAATATATAAATATATAAATATATAAATATATAAATAATCTATCTATATATATATTTCTCTCACTCTCTTCCTTTCTCTCTCTCTCTCTCTCACACTCTCTTTTTTCTCTCTCTCTCTCATTGTGTAACATTCTCCTTGTCTTTTTCTCTGTCTCAGTGTCTGTATCTCTCCCCTCCATTTCTTTTTCTTTCTCTCCCAGTCTCCCTCTGTATCTTAACGTCTCTCTGAAGTTCTCTTTCTCTCTCTCTCTCTCTCTCTCTCTCTCTCTCTCTCTCTCTCTCTTTGTTCCTCTCTGTCTATCTCAGTCCTTCTCTGTCTCTCTTTGTCTCTCTCTGATTCTCTCTTCGTCTCTGTCTGTCTCTCTCTTTGTCTCTCTCGGTCTGACTCTTTCCCTCTCTATCTCTCTGTCCCTCTCTGTCTCTCTTTGTGTCTCAATGTCCCTATATGTCTCTATCTGACACTCTCTGTCTCTCTGTCTCTCTCTCTCTCTGTCTCTGTCTCTCTCTCTCTCTCTGTCTCTGTCTCTCTCTCTCTCTCTCTCTCTCTCTGACTCTCTCAGGCTCTCTCAGGCTCTCTCTGTCTCTCTCTCTCTGTGTCACTCTCTGTTTCTCTCTCACTCTGTCTCTCTCTGTCTCTCTCTATATATCTCTGTCTCTCTCTGTCTCTCTCTATCTTACTCTCTCCCTCCCTCTTTCTTTCTCTTTCTCTCTCTCTCTCACTCTCTCTGTCCCTCTCTCTCTCTCTCTCTCTCTCTCTCTCTCTCTCTCTCTCTCTCTCTCTCTCTCTCTCTCTCTCTCTCTCAGTTGAGCTACCATCAGTTTAGGCTCCATATGGATCACCTGGCCTTAAGGTGGTAGCCAGTCACGACGTTTTTTTTCTAGCAGTATTATGTTAAAAGAAACTTCACCAGTGGGGAGAGTTTTTCTTAGGATTAGGGTATAGTAGCCAGGACTCAGAGGTCTGCTAGAATTTGCTAAATCACTACCTCAGCTCTAGGAAGCGTTAATCTCATATCCGATGCATTGAAAATTAGCCAGACATTGTCAGCACTGCATTTCTATTAGCTAAGTTGATTGATAACTGAGTCTTTCTTTCATTGCCACAATCTACCAAACCCTGGAATTCCTAAACGATTAACTGTAATTATTCTCATTCTTTATACAATGCAGTAGCATATTATTCATTTCGCTTGTGATCTGTCAACATATTTTTGGTATAAATTATTGATTGCTCTGTCAAGATGTCCAATAATGACCACCTCAATTTATCATCAGATGTGCCTACTCACAATAATGGCAGCTAAAATTAAAAGTCGGCCTTTTTTGGGATGTTTGGGCTCATGGCATGGCTCAGTGAAGTACGGTTTATTTTGTTTTACAATTATTAACCGTTGGTTGTGAGACACATCTAATGTTACCTATGCTATTCTCTCATTTAATGACCTTTGGTAGGTTCTTTGCCAAAAACCAATGACCTTGATGCTGCAATCGATGCCACCGACAACATAGCCGGCTTTGTTCGAGGTAAGTAAGACAGGTGCTCGAAATGATTTTACCCTTTACAATGTATGATCTAACTTGCGATCTACTAAAGGCCTTAACCTGTTGCACCTTCACATAGGGTGGCTTCATTTCGATTGTTATTAAATATGCTCTAAGCCTCACCAGGGCACTTGCTAAATTTGCAAACTAAATCTAATCAGGTCCCAATAACTAGACGAGGGTCTTACCGAATAAAATTACTGACTTTCTCTCAAAGTTAGATGAAAGCCATCTCGAGACTAGAGTCATTCTAGCCTTAACTGACGTGCCTTTGGGCTCGGTTATGTTGGATGCAAGTCACCTTCAATGGTAGGACATGTAAAAATCCAAACCTCACCGTTGCACGATGACGACATTTGGGACGACTTCTCATCACTCGTGAATGCAGGATCTTTAGGCTGACACATGTCTTTTCACCGTGAATGTCATCTACTTATGACAGTAAATTGCTGTTAGCTAGCCCTACCATGTTGTCGATCGGATCTATCCTTCAGCTTTCCATGCTTCCATTGAGCTTAGGGCTGCATGTTGCTTTTTAAAGGTCTTTCTAAAAAATCCGTTGGTGTAATTGTGAATGACAATGACTTTACATGTCACGGTGAGTTACAAGCACTTCACGTGTACAACCAACAGGATATCTAAGGCTACACCGAGCATACATAGAAAAGGTCGTGAATCGTTTAATTTTCTCATCATTGGCAATAACGTCAGCCAACCCAACAGTCCGAGTTGCATTGTACGACAGGTTAGCAGTAAAGCATTTTCGGGCGGTCCTGGCAGCTGCCTTGTGGTCAAAATTTCATTCCTAATCTCTGAAGACTTGCTATCATCCAAAGCCCCCACAGTTTTCCAGTGGGACTAACGTTAAAACTTGTCGTCTGATAATACGATGCAGTGTTTAAGGACTGCCGTGCATAACGTTCGTTTACGGTTGCCACCTTGGTCTGTGCCAAGTGCTCCAGCTTGGTAAATTGTCCCTATGACACCTGAATCTGAAGGTCGTGAGCCTACGACCCAATGAACTGAAAACGTTGTACTAAGGCTAAGTACAATTTCAAGCTATGGAAACATTTTAACGAGAGCAGGCACGCTACGCCTTGCTAAATCCGATGTTACCCTGAACAATGTAACCAAATAATTATATTGCTTGTGAAACTGTGTAGTATCTCAAGTGTCATGCATTGCAATCCTGTTAGGCTGATCTTCGTCTCAATGACATTAACCCCGACCAATAAGGGCCTGCATTATCTCTCATAAGAAATGTCTATTATACCCCATAAGATATTTCCTTCGACTGCTTAGGCAGCCCGACTATGCAAGTAGCTGATTGGGCTTAGCGTCTGAATTATGCCTTATTTACACTGACTGATGTATGTAGGGAGTTAACTGACTTGTAACTTGTGCTGTGCTGTAACCTTCAATCTAGTAGCCAGAAAACCGATGTTCCACTTGTTACTTTGTCCTTGGTTTGGAATATGCAATGTCATAAATCTCTTGGGAACGGCTTTGGTCTATCCTGTACTTAACCCAAATCACAGGCTATGAAAAACAATAAAATGAGCACCATAGCTAAGTCGACTGGTGGTTGTTCTGTGCACATCGAAGGAACCTAAAATCACGTTATCGTACCCTGAATTTGTTACATTATTCGATTACTGCAGCAATAATTCGCTAACTAGTTTTAACAATGCTCTGCACTCACTCAGTGAACTGCACGACAAAAATTATTCTGGAGCTGATACTGACAGCACCGGCTTTGTGGTAATTTAGTCTAAGTCATTTTTTGTCTGGTGCATCACCTAACTGTGACTGCTACCAACTAAAAATGATAATCAGACATGTAAGAGCTATTAGCTCAGCTGTCTCCTATTTTGAACTGTCACGGCTTTGGCCGTTGTAATCTGTCCAAAGTCTGAAAATTTTGTAGTTACTATAGGAAGCTGCACTAGCTCACAGCACCAGGTCGTAGTTCGGTGATCATTTGAGGTCAACTTCCAGTTGTAATATAGACTGGGATTCCATGGAGCCTACGCAATTCCTGTGAATTAGCATCATAAGATACATAGTGGTGATGATCGTACTACTGTGGCTTTCAGTTGAATGACTAAACGGGCATCACAGACTGCCTATCTAGTGCAGCGTTTCCCAGCTCACTTGTAAGACAACGATTTTTTTTATCGTGTATACGGCATTAAGGCCAACATGAATCATGTAATGCATTTTGAGCTTGGGAAAGCGTAATATCATTGGTTGGTTGCTGATTTGACAGCTTGAAAAAAAATAACCGATCAGTCTCTCTTACTCTTACTGTATCTGTCTTTTGCTCTCTCTCTCTCTCTCTCTCTCTCTCTCTCTCTCTCTCTCTCTCTCTCTCTCTCTGTAACCTCAATCAGAGTCTATCAGTGTATCTGTGTCTGTCTCTCTCTCTCCTAACACTCTCTTTTCCCCTCTCAGTCTCTCCTTGTATTTTTAGGTCTCTCTGTCTCTCTCTCACTCTGTCTCTCACTGTCTCTCTTTGTCCCGCTCAGTCTCTCTCTCTCTCTGTCTCTCTTCGTCACTCTCTGTTTCTCTCTGACTCCCTCTCTCTCTCTCTGTCTCCGTCTGTATCTCTCCGTCTCTCTTTGACTCTCTCTGCCCTTTTCAGTATCTCTCTGCCTCACTCTGTCCCTCTCTATCTCTCTCTGTCTCTTAATGCCACTCTACGTCTCTCACTGACACTCTTTGTCTATCTCCGACTCTTTTAGACCCTCTCGGTCTCTCGCTGTCTCTCTCTGTCTCACTCTGTCCATCTCTCTCTCTCTCTCTCTACACACACATACACACACACGCACACACACACACACACACGCACACACACGCAGACACACGCACACACACACACACACACACACACACACACACACACACACACACACACACACACACACACATATATATATATATATATACTTCTTTCTCTCTCTGTGTCTCTCTCTCTCTCTCTCTCTCTCTCTCTCTCTCTCTCTCTCTCTCTCTCTCTCTTCCCCTCTCTCTCTCTTTCTCTCTCTCTTTCCCTCTCTCTCTCGCTCTGTAACCTTCTGTGAGTCTATCTCTTTCTTTGCGATTGTCGCTATCCCTCTCTATTTCTCTTTCTTTCTCTCTCGGTCTCCCTCTGTATCTTATTGTCTTTCACTGTCTCTCTCTGTCTCTCAATCTGTGTCTCACTCTGTCTCTCTTTGTTTCCCACTCTGTCTTTCTTTGTCCCTCTTGGTCTCTCAATGTCTATCTCTCTGACTCTCTTTTTGTCTCTGTCTCTTTGTCTCTGTCTCTCACTTTCTTCCTCCCTCTTTGTCACTCTTTCCCTCTTTCACTCACTGACTCTCCCTCTCCCTCTCTCTCTCTCTCTTAGTTTAGCTACCATCAATTTAGGCCAGATATGCATCACTTGGCCTCAAGGTGGTAGCCATTCAAGAAATTTCTTCCTGGCAGTATTATGCTAAAAGTAACTTCACCAGTGGGGGAGAGTTATCGTTAAGATGAGGCTACTGCAGCCAGGACTCTACGATCTTCTAGGATTTGATAAACCAATACCCCTGCTTGAGGAAGCGTTAATCTCGTATCCATTTGCATTGAAAATTAGTCAGAGTAATTGTCAGCACTGGATTTTTATTAGCTCAGTTATTCAATACCTGCAGTCTTTTTTTTATTGCCACAACCTACCTAACACTAAAATTCTTGAACGATTAAAACTGTAATGATTGTTCCTCTCTATACGATGCAGTGGCATTAAAATCCCTTACCCTTTTGATCGGTTGACGTATTTTTCGGTGTGAATTGCTGGTCGCTCAGTCAAGCTGTCCAATAATGACCTCGAATGTGCCTACTTATAATCATGGCAACTGCAATTAAAAGTAGGCACAGTTCAAGGATGGTTGGACTTATGGTATGGCTCAGTAAAGTAACGATTTATTTTGTTTTACAATTATTAAACGTTGGTTGTGAGACACACCTAATATTACCTGTGCTATTCTCTCATTCATATACCTTTGGTAGCTTCTTTGAGAAAAATCAATTACCTTGGTGCTGCATTCGACGTCTCCGATTACATGGCCGGCTTAATTCGATGTAACACAGGTGCTCGAAATGATTTTGCCTTTTATAATGCATGGTCAAACTTGCACAATACTACAGGCCATGACATGTTTCCCCTTCACATAGGGTGGCTTCATTTCCTTTGTTATTAAAACCACTATAAACATCACCGGGGCAGTTGGGAAATATGCAAACTAAATCTAATCAGGCCCCACGTACTAGACATGGGTATTACCGACTAAAATAACCGAATTTCTTTCACTGTTAGATGCAAGCAATCTCGAGACTAGAGTCATTCTAGCCTTACCTGTCGAGTCTTTGGGCTCGGTTATGTTGGATGCAGTCACCTTCTATGGTGTGAGATTTAGAAATTACGACCTCCGGTTGCACGATGGCGACATTTGGGACGACTTCTCACCATTCGTGGCTGCAGGATCTTTAGGCTGACCATGTCTTTTAACCATGAATGTCATCTACTTATGACAGTGACTTTCTGTTAGCTAGCCCTACCATGTTGTCGATCAGTCCTACCCTTCAGCTTTCTCTGCTTCCATTAAGCTTAGGGCTGCATGTTGCTTTCTGAAGGTCTTTCTAAAACGTCTGTTGGTGTTATTGCGAATGATGTTGATTTTACATGTCACGGTCGGCTAGAAGCACTTCACGTGTACCACTAACAGGAAATCCGAGGCTGCACGCAGCAAACCTAGGAAAGGTGACGAATCGTTTTATATACCCATCATTGGAAATAATGTCAGCCACCCCAACAGACCAGGTTGCATTATACGACAGGTAAGCAGTGAAGCATTTCCGGGCGTTTCGGGGAGCTGCCTTGTAGTCAAAATTTAACTCCGAATCCCTGAAAACTAGCTATCATCCAAAGCCCTGCAGTTTTCCAGTGAGATTTACGTTAAGACTGGTTGTGTGATAATACGATGCTGTGTTTATCGTTTGCCGTGCATATCATTCGTGTAGGGTTGCCACCCTTGTCAGAGTCAGTTGCTCCAGCTTGGCAATTTGCCCCCATGACACCTGAATCTGAAGGTCGTCAGCCTATGACCCATTGTACTGAAAACGTTGTACTGAGGCAAGTACAATTTAAGGCTATGCAAATAGTTTAACGAGAGCGTGCACGCCACGCCCTGCTAAATCCGATATTACCCTGAAAAACGTTAGGCAAAATATTGTATTGCTTGTGAAACTTCATAGTATGTCAAGTGTCATGTGTCGTGTGTTGCCATCCTGTTGGGCAGATCTTCGTCATCAATCACTTCAACCCGGAACAATAAGGGCCTGCATTATCTCTCACAAGAAATGTCTATTAATCTCAAAAGATATTTCTTACGACTGGTTATGCAGCCCGACTATGAAAGTTTGGATTTAGTGTCTGAATTATGCCTCAGTTACAATGACTAATGTATAAAGGGAGTTAACTGGCTTGTAACTTGTGCTGTACTCAAACCTTTAATCACGTAACCGGAAGTCCGACGTTCCCCTTGTTACTTTTGACTTGGTTTGGAATATTCACTGTCTTAAACCTATTGGGAACCGCTTTGGTCTGACCTGTACTTAACCCAAATCGCAGGCTATTAAAAACAATAACAGGAGCACCTTAGCCTACATAACCGGTGTTTGTTCTCTGCACAACGAAGAAATCTAAAACCACGGTATTGTATCTGGAAAATTGTTACATTAATTGATCACTGCAGCATTTATTCAGTAACTAGTTTTAACTATGCTCTGCACACACTAAGTAAACTAAGCGATAAAACATATATTCTGGAGCCGATACTGACAGCACAGTGTTTGTAGTTTTAAAGTCTTAGTAATTTTTTGTCTGATGCATCACTTAACTGTGACAGCTACTAAATAAAAATGATGATCTGACATGTAGGAGCCATTAGATCAGCTGTCCCCTGCTTTGAACTGCCCAGGCTTTGGCCGCTGTAATCTATACAAAATCTCAAAATCTTGTACTTACTACATGGAACTGCCGTAGCACACAGTAGTACCAGGTCGTAGCTTGGTGATCATTTTAGGGCAATTTGTAGCTGGTATTGAGAATGAGATTTCGTTGGGCCTTTGCAATTCCTTGAAACTAGTAATGTAAGGCACATACTGGTGATGATCCTACTACTGTAGCTTTCAATTGAATAAACTCAAAGTGCGTCACAGACTGCCTGTCTAGTGCAGCATTTTCCAGCTCTCTTCTAAGAACACGAGTTATTGTCATCGCGTATACGGCATTAATGCCAACATGAATCCTTAAATGCATTTCAAGGTTGGCAAGACGTATTATCACTAGTATGTTGCTGATTTGACAGCTTAAAAAAATCTACCTATGACTATCTCTTTCTTTTCCTAGGTCTCTCTTCCTCTGTCTCTCTTTCTTTCTCTCTCTTTCTATCTATCTCACTCGCTCTCCCTCTCTCTGTAAACCTCAATCTGACTATATGTGCATCTGTGTCTGTCTCTCTCCCTCCTATCTCTCTCTTTGTTCTCTCAGTGTCTCCCAGTATCTTTATGTCTCCCTCTGTTTCTCCCTGATTGTCCCACAGTGTCTCTCTTTGTCTCTTTTTGTCCCTCTAAGTCTCTCTCTGACCCTTTTTGTCGCACTCTGTTTCTCTCTGACTCTCTCTCTCTCTTTCTCTCTCTCGCTCTCTCTCTCTCTCTCTCTCTCTATCTGTCTGTCTCTTTCTATCTCTCCCTGACTCTCTCAGCCCCTTTTTGCGAATAATCAATGACCTCGGTGCTGCATTCGAAGCTTCCGACAACATGGCCGGCTTAATTCGAGGTAATTAATGTGCTCGAAATGATTTTGTCTTTTGCAATGCATGATAAAACTTGCACACTACTACAGGCCTTAACATGTTGCACCTTCACAGAGGGTGGCTTTATTTTGATTGTTATAGTAACCACTCTAAACCTCACCAGGGCACTTGCGAAAAATTCAAACTACATCTAATCAGGCCTACGTACTAGACAAGGGTATTACCGAATTAAATAACCGACTTTCTTTCACTGTTAGATGCAAGCTATCTCGAGTCTAGAGGCATTCTAGCCTTACCTGTCGTCTCTTTGGGCTGGGTTATGTTGGAGGCAAGTCACCTTCTATGGTGTATAATTTAGACATTAAGACCTAACGGTTGCAAGATGACGACATGTGGGACGACATCTCACCACTCGTGACTGCAGGATCTTTAGGCTGACCATGTCTTTTCACGGTAAATGTCATCTACTAATGACAGTGAAATGCTGTTAGCTGGCCCTACCATGTTGTCGATCAGTCCTACCCTTCAGCTTCCCATGCTTCCATTAGGCTTAGGGCTGCATGTTGCTTTTTGAAGGTCTTTCAAAGAAGTCGTTTGGTGTATTTGCGAATGATGATGATTTTACAGGTCATGGTCGGCTATAAGTACTTCACGTGTACCACTAAGAGGATATCCGAGGCTGCACGTACCAAACCTAGGAAAGGTCGGGAATCGTTTCATATACCCATCATTGAAAATAATGTCAGCCACCCCAACAGTCCAGGTTTCATTATATGACAGGTAAGCAGTGACGCTTTGCGGGCTGTTCGGGCAACTGACTTGTGGACGAAATTTGACTCCTACTCTCGGAAAACTTGCTATCATCCAAAGCTCCATTGTTTTCCGGTTAGACAATTGGTAAGACTGTTCGTCTGATAATAAGATGTTGGCTTACCGTTTGCCGTGCATAATACTTGTTTACGGTTGCCACCATGTCTAAGCGAAGTGGTCCAGCTTAACAAATAGCCCCAGCAACACCTAATCTGAAGGTCGTGGGCCTACGACCCGTTGTACTGAAAACGTTGCACTAAGTCTAAATACAATTTTAAGCTGTGTAAATAGTTTAACTGGAGCGTGCGCACCACGCCCTGCTAAATCCGATCTTACCCTGACAAATCTTAAGCAAAATATTGTATTCCTTGTGAAACTTTAGAGTATGTCAAATGTCATGGGTCGGGCATTGCAATCTAGTTGGGCTCATCGTTGTCGTCAATGACATTTCCCAGGCCAATAAGGGCTCGCGTTACGTCTCATAAGAATTGTCTATTGATTTCAAAATATGTTCCTTACGACTGCTTATGCAGCCCCACTATGTAAGTAGCTGATAGGGTTTAGCATCTGAATTATGCCTCAGTTACAATGACTGATGCATGTAGTGAGTTAACTGGCTTGTAAGTTGTGCTGTACTCAAACGTTCAATCTAGTATCAAGAAGTCCGACGTTCCACTTGGCACTTTTGCTACGGTTTGGAATATGCAATGTCGTAAATCTCTTTGGAACCGCTTTGGTCAGTTCTGGACTTAACCTAAATTGCTGGCTATTGAAAATATTAACAGGTGCACCTTAGCCTAGTCGACAGGAGGTTGGTTGGTCTGTGCACATCAAAGAAACCTAAAATCGCGGTATAGTACCTTGAAAATTGTTAGATTATTCGATCACTGCAGCATTTATTTTTTAAGAGTTTGAACTATGCTCGGCACAAACTAAGTAAACTAGGCGATAAAAACATCCTGGAGATGATATTGACAGCATCGTGTTTGTGGTAGTTAAATCTTAGTCATTCTTTGTCTGATGCATCACTTTACTTTGACTGCTACTAACTAAAAATGATTATCCGACATGGATAAGCTATTAGCTCAGGAGTCCCCTACTTTGAACTGCCGGCGCTTTGGCCGTCGTAATCTGTCCAAAATTTGAAAATCTTCTACTTACTATATAAAACTGCCGTAGGGCACTGCACTAGGTTGTAGCTCGGTGATTGTTAGAAGGCAACTAGCAACTGTAATAACAAATGAGTTTTCATGGAGCTTTTGCAATTCTTTGGAACTAGTTACTTAAGGCACATAGTGGTGATAATCGTACTACTGTAGCTTTCAGTTGAATGAATTTAAAGCGCATCACAGACTGCCTATCTACTGCAGCATTTAACAGCTCTCCTGTAAACAACGATTTTTTTTATCGTGTATGGTGCATTTAATCCTTCATAAATCCTGCAATGCATTTCAAGGTTGGCAAAACATATTATTATTGGTAGGTTGCGGATTTGACAGCTTGAAAAAAATCAACCGATCAGTCACTTTTTCTCTTACTATATCTTATTCTTTCTCTTTGTCTCTCTATATCTCTGTGTCTGTCTCTGTCTCTGTCTCTGTTTCTGTCTCTGTCTCTGTCTCTGTCTGTGTCTCTGTCTCTGTATCTGTCTCTGTCTCTCTGTCTCTCTCTGTCTCTCTCTGTCTCTCTCTGTCTCTCTCTCTCTCTCTCTCTCTCTCTCTCTCTCTCTCTCTCTCTCTCTCTCTCTCTCTCTCTCTCTGTCTAACCCTCTGTCAGTCTACCTCTGTATCGTTGTCTTTCATTCTTCCTCTCTATCGTTATCTTTTTCCGTCTCAGTCTCTCTCCGTGCATGTTTATGTCTCGCACTATCTCTCTCTCTCTCTGTCTCTATCTCACTCTTTCTGTCTCTAACTGGTCGCTCTGTTTCTCTTTCTCCCTCTCTGTCTCTTTCTCTTACTCTCTGTTTGTCTTTGACTCTGTCTGTGTTTGTCTCTTTCTGTGTCTCTCTCTCTCTCTCTCTGACTCTTTCTGCCTATCTCAGACTCTCTCTGTCTCACTGCGTTCCTTTCTATCCCTTAATGTCCGTCTCTATCTCTCTCAGTCGCTCGATGCTACTCTATGACTCTCACTTACACTCTGTGTCTATATCTGACTCTCTACGACTCTCTCTGTCTCTCTCTGTCTCTCTCTGTCTCTCTTTGTCTCTCACTCTCTTTTTGTCTCTGTCTCTCACTCTCTTTTTGTCTCTGTCTGTCTCTCTTTCTCCCAGTCTGTCTCTAACTTTCCATCTCTATCTCTCATTGTCTCTTTCTGTGACTCTTATGTAGTCTCAATCTGTATGTCGCTGTATCTCTCTGACTCTCACTGTCCGTTTGTGTCTCTCTCTCTGTCTCTCTCCGTCCCACTCTATCTCTCTCCGTCCCTCTCTGTCTCTCAATGTCGCAATATGTCTCCATCTGACACTCTCAGTGTCTCTTCGACTCTCTCAGTCTCTCTCTGTCACTCTCAGTGTCTCTGTGTCACTCTCTCTGCCTCTCTCAGTCTCTATCTGTCTCTCTTTATTCCTCCCTCTTTCTCTCTCCCTCTCTCCTGCTTCTCTCCCTCGCTCTCGCTCTCTCTCTCTCTCTCTCTCTCTCTCTCTCTCTCTCTCTCTCTCTCTCTCTCTCTCTCTCTCTCTCTCTCTCTCTCTCTCTCTCTATCTCTCTCTCAGTTTAGCTACCATCAATTGAGGCTCTGTATGCATCACCTGGCGTAAATGTGGTAGCCATTCACGACTATTTTTTCTGGCAGTACTATGTTATAAAAACGTCACCAGTGTGGGGAGAGTTATCTTTAAGATGAGGGTATAGCAGCCCGGACTCCGGGATCTGCAAGGATTTGCTAAATTACTACCTCTGCTCTAGAAAGCGTTAATCTCGTATCCATTTGCATTGAAAATTAGCCAGAGTTACTTTCAGCACCGGCTTTATATTAGCAAAGTTGTTATGTTACTGTGGTCTTTTTTTTCATCGGTCAACATACTAAACCCTGGATTTCTCGGAAAATTGAAACTGTCATGATTGTAATTCTATATACATTTCAGTGACATATGAATCCCTTACCCTTTAGATTGGTTGACGTATTTATTGGTGTGAATTATTTGTCGCTCTATCTCGCTGT
This sequence comes from Cristatella mucedo, assembly GCA_009760855.2. Lineage (NCBI taxonomy): Eukaryota > Metazoa > Bryozoa > Phylactolaemata > Cristatellidae > Cristatella > Cristatella mucedo. Next base: position 252,282 of record WPIO01000107.1, on the reverse strand, counting down.
CCAATAATGACCGCCTCAATGTATTATCGGATGTGCCTACTCACAATGATGGCAGCTAAACATGAAAGTCGGCGTTTTTCTGGGATGTTTAGGCTTACGGCATGGCTCAGTAAAGTAACGGTTAATTTTGTTTTACAATTATCAACCGTTGGTTCTATGACACATTTATGGTTGCCTGTGCTTTTAAGATCATCGTTGACCTGTGGTTGCTTCTTTGTGAAAAATTAATGACCTCGGTGCTGCATTCGAAGCCTCCGACAACATGGCCGGCTTAATTCGAGGTAAGACATGTGCTCGAAATGAATTTGCCTTTCACAATGCATGATAAAACTTGCACACTGCTACAGGCCTTATCATGTTGCACCTTCACATAGGGTGGCTTTATTTTGATTGTTATAATAACCACTCTAAATCTCACCAGGGCACTTGCGAAATATGCCAACTTAATCTGATCACGCCCCACGTACTAGACATGGGTATTACCTGCTAAAATAACCGACTTTCTTTCACTGTTAGATGCAAGCGAACTCGAGTCTAGAGGCATTCTAGCCTTACCTGTCGTCTCTCTGGGCTGGGTTATGTTCGAGGCAAGTCACCTACTGTGCTGTACAATTTAGAAATTACGACCTCACGGTTGCAAGATGACGACATGTGGGACGACATCTTACCACTCGTGACTGCAGGATCTTTAGGCTGACCATGTTATTTCACCGTAAATGTCATCTACTTATGACAGTGAATTGATTTAGCTAGCTCTACCATGTTGTCGATCAGTCCTGCCCTTCAGCTTTCCATGCTTCCATCAGGCTCAGGGCTGCATGTTGCTTTTTGAAGGTCTTTCAAAGAAGTCGTTTGGTGTATTTGCGAATGATGATTTTGCAGGTCACGGTCGGCTAGAAGTACTTCATGTGTACCACTAAGAGGATATCCGAGGCTGCACGTACCAAACCTAGGAAAGGTCGGGAATCGTTTCATATACCCATCATTGGAATTAATGTCAGCCACCCCAACAGTCCAGGTTTCATTATATGACAGGTAAGCAGTGACGCTTTGCGGGCTGTTCGGGCAACTGACTTGTGGACGAATATTGACTTCTAATCTCGGAAAACTTGCTATCATCCGAAGCCCCATTGTTTTACGAGTAGACAATTGTTATGACTGTTCGTCTGATGACAAGATGCCGGCTTACCGTTTGCCGTGCATAATACTTGTTTACGGTTGCCACCTTTGTCTAAGCGAAATGGTCCAGCTTAACCAATAGCCCCCGTAACACCTTAAGCTGAAGGTCGTGGGTCTACGACCCGTTGTACTGAAAACGTTGCACTAAGGCTAAGTACAATTTTAAGCTATGGAAATAGTTTAACTAGAGAGTGAGCACCACGCCCTGCTAAATCCAATCTTACCCTGACAAATCTTAAGGAAAATATTGTATTGCTTATAAAACTTTATACTATGTCAAATGTCATGTGTCGGGCGTTGCAATCTTGTTAGGCTGATCTTTGTCGTCAATGGCATTAAACCGGACCAATTAGGGCTCGCATTATCTCTCAAAAGAACTGTCTATTGATTTCAAAATATGTTCCTTGCGACTGCTTATGCAGCCCGACTACGTAAGTAGCTGATAGGGTTTAGCATCTGAATTATGCCTCAGTTACAATGACTGATGCATGTAGTGAGTTAACTGGCTTGTAAGTTGTGCTGTACTCAAACGTTCAATCTAGTATCAAGAAGTCCAACATTCCACTTGGTACTTTTGCCTCGGTTTGGAATATGCAATGTCGTAAATCTCTTGAGAACGGCTTTGGTCAGTCCTGTACTTAACCTAAATCGCTGGCAATTGAAAACATTAACAGGTGCACCTTAGCCTAGTCGACAGGAGGTTGTTCTGTGCACATCAAAGAAACCTAAAATCGCAGTATAGTACCTTGAAAATTGTTACATTATTCGATCACTGCAGCATTTATTATTTAACTAGTTTTAACTATGCTCGGCACAAACTAAGTGATACAAACTAGGGGATACAAATATCCTTGAGATGATACCGACAGCATCGTGTTTGTGGTTGTTAAGTTTAGTCATTATTTGTCTGATGCATCACTTAACTGTGACTGCTACTAACTAAAAATGATGATCCGACATGGAATAGCTATTAGCTCAGCAGTCTCCTACGTTGAACTGCCGGCGCTTTGGTTATTGCAATCTGTCCAAAATTTGAAAATCTTTTACTTACTATATAGAACTGCAGTAGTCCACAGCACTAGGTCGTAGCTCGGTGATCGTTTGAATGCAACTAGCAGCTGTTATAGCCAATGAGTTTTCATGGGGCTTTTGCAATTCGTTGAAACTAGTAACGTAAGGCACATAGTGGTGATGATCTTACTACTGTAGCTTTCAGTTGAATGAATGTAAAGTGCGTCATTGACTGCCTATCTACTGCAGCATTCACCAGCTCTCCTGTAAACAACGATTTTTTTTATCGTGTATGGTGCATTTAATCCTTCATAAATCCTGCAATGCATTTCAAGGTTGGCAAAACATATTATCATTGGTAGGTTGCAGATTTGACTGCTTGAAAAAATCAACCGATCAGTCTCTTTTTCTCCCAATATATTTTATTCTTTCTCTCTGTCTCTCTGTCTCTCTCTCTCTCTCTCTCTCTCTCTCTCTCTCTCTCTCTCTCTCTCTCTCTCTGTCTGTCTGTCTGTCTGTCTGTCTGTCTGTCTCTCACTCTCTCTCTCTCTCTCTCTCTGTCTGTCTAACCGTCTGTCAGTCTACCTCTGTATCGTTGTCTTTCACTCTTCCTCTCTATCGTTATCTTTTTCCCTCTCAGCCCCTCTCCCTGCATGTTTATATCTCTCACTATCTCTCTCAGTCTGTCTCTATCTGTCTCTCTCTGTCTCCAACTGGTCGCCCTGTCTCTCTTTTCCCTCTCTTTCTCTTTCCCTCACTCTCTTTTTGTCTGCGACTCTTTCTGTGTCTGTCTCTGTCTGTGTCTGTCTCTCTGACTCTTTCTGCCTATCTCAGACTCTCTCTGTCTCACTGCGTTCCTTTCTATCCCTTAATGTCCGTCTCTATCTCTCTCAGTCGCTCGATGCCAGTCTATGACTCTCACTTACACTCTCTGTCTATCTCTGACTCTCTACGACTCTCCCTGTCTCTCTCTGTCTCTCTCAGTCTCTCTGTCTCTCACTCTCTTTTTGTCTCTGTCTGTCTCTCTTTGTCCCAGTCTGTCTCTAACATTCCATCTCTATCTCTCAATGTCTCTCTCTCTGTGACTTTCATGTAATCTCTGTCTGTATGTCTCTGTCGTTCTCTGACTCTCACTGTCCGTCTGTGTCTCTCTCTGTCTCACTCCGTCCCACTCTATCTCTCTCCGTCTCTCTATGTCTCTCAATGTCACAATATGTCTCCATCTGACACTCTCAGTGTCTCTCCGACTCTCTCAGTATCTCTCTGTCACTCTCAGTGTCTCCCTGTGTCACTCCCTCTGCCTCTCTCAGTCTCTATCGGTCTCTCTCTGAATCTCTCTGTCTCGCTTTATTCCTCCCTCTTTCTCTCTCCCTCTCTATCTGCTTTTCTCCCTCCCTCTCTCTATCTCTCTCTCTCACTCTCTCTCTCTCTCTCTCTCTCTCTCTCTCTCTCTCTCTCTTAGTTTAGCTACAATCAATTGAGGCTCTGAATGCATCACCTGGCGCGTAAATGTGGGAGCCATTCACGACTATTTTTCTGGCAGTACTATGTTAAAAAAACGTCACCAGTGTGGGGAGAGTTATCTTTAAGATGAGGGTATAGCAGCCTGGACTCCGGGATCTGCAAGGATTTGCTAAATTACTACCTCTGCTCCAGGAAGAGTTAATCTCGTATCCATTTGCATTGAAAATTGGCCAGAGTTATTGTCAGCACCGGCTTTATGTAAGCAAAGATGTTATGTTGCTGCAGTATTTTTTTTCATCGCCACAACCTGCCAAACCCTGGATTTCTCGGAAAATAGAAACTGTCATGATTGTCATTCTATATACATTGCAGCGGCATATGAATTCCTTACCCTTTTCATCGGTAGATGTATTTAGTAGTGTGATCTATCTCGCTGTCCAATAATGACCGCCTCAATGTATTATCGGATGTGCCTACTCACAATGACGGCTGCTAAAAATGAAAGTCGGCGTTTTTCTGGGATGTTTAGGCTTATGGCGTGGCTCAGTAAAGTAACGTTTAATTTTGTTTTACAATTATTAACCGTTGGTTGTAGGACACATTTATGGTTACCTGTGCTTTCCTCTCATCGTTTACCTGTGGTTGCTTCTTTGCGAAAAATTAATGACCTCGGTGCTGCATTCGAAGCCTCCGACAACATGGCCGGCTTAATTCGAGGTAAGACATGTGCTCGAAATGATTTTGCCTTTGGCAATGCATGATAAAACTTGCACACTACTACAGGCCTTAACATGTTGCACCTTCACATAGGGTGGCTTTATTTTGATTGTTATTATAACCACTCTAAACCTCACCAGGGCACTTTCGAAAGATGCAAACTATATCTAATCAGGCCTACGTACTAGGCATGGGTATTACCGACTTAAATAACCGACTGTCTTTAACTGTTAGATGCAAGCGATCTTAAGTCTAGAGGCATTCTAGCCATACCTGTCGTCACTTTGGGCTTGCTTATGTTGGAGGCAAGTCACCTTCTACGGTGTATAATTTAGAAATTACGACCTCACGGTTGCAAGATAACGACATGTGGGACGACATCTCACCACTCGTGACTGCAGGATCTTTAGGCTGACCATTTCTTTTCAATGTAAATGTCATCTACTTATGACAGTGAAATGCTGTTAGCTGGCCCTACCATGTTGTCGATCAGTCCTACCCTTCAGCTTCCCATGCTTCCATTAGGCTTAGGGCTGCATGTTACTTTTTGAAGGTCTTTCAAAGAAGTCAATTGGTGTATTTGCGTATGATGATGATTTTTCAGGTCATGGTCGGCTACAAGTACTTCACGTGTACCACTAAGAGGATATCCGAAGCTGCACGTACCAAACCTAGGAAAGGTAGGGAATCGTTTCATATACCCATCATTGTAAATAATGTCAGCAACCCCAACAGTCCAGGTTGCACTATAAGACAGGTATGCAGTGACGCTTTCGAGGCTGTTTGGGCAACTGCCTTGTGGACGAAATTTGACTCCTAATCTCAGAAAACTTGCTTTCATCCAAAGCCTTATTGTTTTCCGGTAAGACAGTTTTTAAGACTGTTCGTCTGATAATAAGATGCCGGCTTACCGATAGCCGTGCATAACACTTGTTTATGGTTGCCACCTTTGTCTAAGTGAAGTGGTACAGCTCAACAAATAGCCCCCGTAACACCTTAAGCTGAAGGTCGTGGGCCTACGACCCGTTGTACTGAAAACGTTGGACTAAGGCTAAGCCCATTTTAAGCTATGAAAATAGTTTAACTGGAGCGTGCGCACTGCACCCTGCTAAATCCGATCTTACCCTGACAAATCCTAAGCAAAATATTGTATTGCTTGTGAAACTTTAGAGTATGTCAAATGTCATGTGTCGGGCATTGCAATCCAGTGTGGCTGATCTTCGTCGTCAATGACATTTACCCGGACCTATAAGGGCCCGCATCATCTCTCATAAGAATTGTCTATTGATTTCAAAATGTGTTCCTTACGACGGCTTAGGCAGCCCGACTATGTAAGTAGCTGATAGGGTTTAGCATATGAATTATGCCTCAGTTACAATGACTGCTGCATGTAGTGAGTTAACTGGCTTGTAAGTTGTGCTGTACTCAAACGTTCAATCTAGTAGCCTGAAGTCCAACGTTCCACTTTCTACGTTTGCCTCGGCTTTGAATATGCAATGTCCTAAATCTCTTAGGAACGGCATTGGTAGGTCATGTACTTAACCTAAATCGCTGGCTATTAAAAGCAGTAACTTGTGCACCTTAGCCTAGTCGATAGGAGGTTGTTCTGTGCACATTGAATAAACCTAAAATCACGGTATTGTACCTGGAAAATTGTTACATTGTTCGATCACTGCAGCATTTATTCTTTAACTAGTTTTAACTATGCTCTACACACACTAAGTGAACAAGGCGATACAAAGTATCTTGGAGCTGATACTAACAGCATCGTGTTTGTGGTTTTTAAGTCTTAGTCATTCTTTGTCTGATGCATCACTTAACTGTGACTGCTACCAACTAAAAATGATGATCCCACATGTACGAGCTATTAGCTTAGCTGTCCCCTACTTTGAACTGCCGAGGCTTTGGCCGTTGTAATCTGTCCAAAATTTGAAAATCGTTTACTTACTATAGAGAACTGCATTAGCCCACAGCACCAGGTCGTAGCTCGGTGATCGTTTAAAGGCTACTTGCAGCTGTAATAGCGAATGAGATACCACTTAGCCTTCGCAATTCGTTAAAACTAGTAACGTAAGGCACATAGTGGTGATGATCGTACTACCGTAGTTTTCAGTTGAATGAACTTAAAGTGCATCACAAACTGCCTGTCTGCTGCAGCATTGACCAGCACTCGTGTAAACAACGAGTTTTTTATCGTGTATGCTGCATTTAAGCCAACATAAATCATGTAATGCATTTCAAGATTGGCAAAACATATTATCATTGGTAGGAAGCTGATTTACCAGCTTGAAAAAATCTACCGATCGTTCTCTCTTTCTCTACCTATATCTCTCTATTTTTCATTCCTTTTCTCTCTCTATCTCTCTCTCTCGCTTTCACTCTCTCTGCGTAACCCTCTGGCTGTCTTTCTCAGTATCGGCGTCTGTCCGCTTCCCTCTCTATCTTTCTCTTTTTCCCTCTTATTCTCTCTCTGTATCCTTATGTCTATTTCTGTCTCTGTCTCTGTTTCTCTCTCTCCCTCTCTGTCCCTCACTATCTCTTTCTTTATCTTTATCCCTCTCTTTCCCTTTCTGTGTCTCTCATTCCCTCTCTGTCACTCTCTGTTTCTCTCTGACTGTCTCTCTGTCTCTCTCTCTCTTTATGTCTCTGTTTGTCTCTGTCTGTCTCTCTCATACTTTTTCTGTCCCTCTCAGTCTCTCTCTGAGTCAATCTGTCCCTCTCTAACTCTCTGTCTCTCTCTGTCTTGTTTTGTCTCTCAATGTAACTATACGTATCTCTCTGGCACTCTCTGTCTCTCTCTGACTCTTTTAGGCTCTCTCTCTCTCTCTCTCCCTCTGTCTCTCTCCGTCTCTCTCTCTATTTCTCTCTGTCGCTCTCTTGGTCTCACTCTCTCCATCTCTCTTTAACTCACTTGCTCTCCCTCTTCCTCTCTCTCTCTCTCTCTCTCTCTCTCTCTCTCTTAGCTTAGCTACCATCAATTTAGACTAGATATGCATCTCCTGGCCTCATGGTGGAAGCCATTTACGACATTTCTTTCTGGCATTATTATGTTAAAGGAAATTTCTATTAATCTTAGAAAAAAATATGTTTCTTACGACTGCTTAGGCAGCCCGACTATGTAAGTAGCTGATAGGGTTTAGCATCTGAATTATGCCTTAATTACAACGAATGATGCATGTAGTCAGTTAACTGGCTTGTGACTTGTGCTGTACTCACAGGTTCAATCTAGTAGCCAGAAGTCGAAAATTCCACTTGCTACTTTTGCCTAGGTTTTGAATATGCAACGTCATAAATCTCTTGAGAACGGCTTTGGTCGGTCCTGTACTTAACCTAAATCGCTGGTTCTTGAAAACAATAACAAGAGCACTTTAGCCTAGTCGACAGGAGGTTGTACTGTGCACATCGAACATATCTAAAATCACTGTATCGTACCTGGAAAATTCTTACATTATTCGATCACTGCAGCATTTATTCTTTAACTAGTTTTAACTATGCTGGGCACACACAAAGTGAACTAGGCGATACAAAATATCCTCGAGCTGATACTGATAGCTTCGTGTTTGTCGTTGTTCAGTCTTAGTCATTCTTTGTCTGTTGCATCACTTTACTTTGACTGCTACTAACTAAAAATGATTATCCGACATGGATAAGCTATTAGCTCAGGAGTCCCCTACTTTGAACTGCCGGGGCTTTGGCCGTTGTAATCAGTCCAAATTTTTTAAAGATGTGTACTTACTATTGAGAACTGCAGTAGCCCTCAGCTCCAGGTCGTCGCTCTATGATCGTTTGAAGGCCACTTGCAGCTGTAATAACGAATGAGAATCCATGGGGGCTTTAAAATTCGTTGGAACTAGTAACGTAGGGCACATACTGGTGATGATCGTACGACTGTAGCTTTCAGTTGAATGAACTTAAAGTGCATCACAAACTGCCGATGTACTGCAGCATTTACCAGCACTTCTGTAAACAACGAGTTTTTTTATCGTGTGTGCTGCTTTTAAGCCAACATGAATCCTGTAATGCATTTCAATGTTGGCAAGACATATTATCATTGGTAGATTTCTGATTTGACAGCTTGTAAAAAATCAACCGATCAGTCTCTTTTTCTCTTACTTTATGTATCTCTTTCTCAATCTTTTTCTCTCTGTCACACTTTCTCTATATCTCTCTCTCTCTCTCTCTCTCTCTCTCTCTCTCTCTCTCTCTCTCTCTCTCTCTCTCTCTCTCTCTCTCTCTCTCTCTCTCTCTCTGCCTATCTCAGTCTCTCTCTGTCTGACTGTGTTCCTCTCTATCCCTCACTGTCCGTTACTATCTCTCTCAGTCTCTCAATGCCACTCTATGACTCTCACTTACACTCTCTGTCGATCTCTGACTCTGTACGACTCTCTCTGTCTCTCTCTCTCTATCTCTTTCTCTGTCTCTCTCTCTTTGTCTCTCTTCGTCTCTCTTTGTCCCAGTCTGTCTCTAACTGTCCATCTCTATCTCTCATTGTCTCTCTCTGTGACTCTCATGTAGTCTCTGTCTGTATGTCCCTGTCTCTCTGTGACTCTCACTGTCCCTTTGCGTCACTCTCTGTCTCACTTAGACCCACTCTATCTCTCTTCGTCTCTCTCTGTCTCTCAATGTCACGATATGCTTCCATCTGACACTCTCAGTCTCTCTCCGACTCTCTCAGTGTCTCTTTGTCTCTCTCACTCTCTCTCTCTCTCTCTCTCTCTCTCTCTCTCTCTCTCTGTATCACTCTCTCTGCCTCTCTCTGTCTCTATCTGTCTCTCTCTGTATCTCTCAGTCTCACTTTATTCCTCCCTATGTATCTCTCCCTCTCTATCTCCTTCTCTCCCTCCCTCTCTATCTCTCTCTCTCTCTCTCTCTCTCTCTCTCTCTCTCTCTCTCTCTCTCTCTCTCAGTTTAGCTACCATCAATTGAGGCTCTGTATGCATCAACTGGCGTAAAGGTGGGAGCCATTCACGATTATTTTTTCTGGCAGTACTATGTTAAAAATAACATCACCAGTGTGGAAAGAGTTATCTTTAAGACGAGGGTATAGCATCCTGGACTTAAACATCTGCAAGGATTGGCTAAGTTACTACCTCTGCTCTAGGAAGCGTTAATCTCGTTTCAATTTGCATTGAAAATAGGCCAGAATTATTGTCAGAACCGGATATATATTAGCACAGTTGTTATGTAACTGCAGTCTTTTTTATCATTGCCACAACCTACCAAACTATGAATTTCTCGGACAATTGAAACTGTCATGATTGTCATTTTATATACATTGCAGTGGCATATGAATCCCTTACTCTTTTGATCGGTTGATGTATTAGTTGGTGCGAATTATTGGTCGCTCTATCTCGCTGTCCAGTAATAAACCACCTCAATGTATTATCGGATGTGCCTACTCACAAAGATGGCAGGTAAAAATGAAAATCGGCGTTTTTCTGGGATATTTAGGCTTATGGCATGGCTCAGTAAAGTAACGGTTAATTTTGTTTTACAATTATTAACCATTGGTTGTAGGACTCATCTAATGTTACCTGTGCTATTCTCTCATCGTTTACCTGTGGTTGCTTCTTTGCGAAAAATCAACGACCTCGGTGCAGCATTCAAAGCCTCCGACAACATGGCCGGCTTAATTCGAGGTAAGAAATGTGCTCGAAATGATTTTGCCTTTCACAATGCATGATAAAACTTGCACACTGCTACAGGCCCAAACATGCTGCACCTTTACATAGGGTGGCTTTATTTTGATTGTCATTATAACCACTCTAAACCTCACCAGGGCAATTGCGAAATATGCAAACTATATCTAACCAGGCCTACGTACTAGGCATGGGTATTACCGTCCTAAATAACCGACTTTCTTTTACTCTTAGATGCAAGAAATCTCGAATCTAGAGGCATTCTAGCCTTAAAGATCGTCTATTTGGGCTGGGTTTTGTTGGAGGCAAGTCACCTTCTACAGTGTATAATTTAGAAAATACGACCTCACGGTTGCAAGATAACGACATGTGGGACGACATCTCACCACTCGTTACTGCAGGATCTTTAAGCTGACCATGTTATTTCACCATTAATGTCATCTACTTATGACAGTGAATGGGTTTTAGCTAGCCCTACCATGTTTTCGACCGGTCCTACCGTTCATATTTCCATAATTCCATTAAGCGTAGGGCTGCATGTTGCATTTTGAAGGTCTTTCTAAGAAGTCGTTTGGTGAATTTGCGAATGATGATGATTTTACTGGTCATGGTCGGCTAGAAGTACTTCACGAGTACCACGAAGAGGATATCCGGACCTGCACGTACCAAACCTAGGAGAGGTCAGGAATCGTGTTATATACCCATCATTGGAAATAATGTCAGCAACCCCAACAGTCCAGGTTGCATTATACGACAGGTAAGCAGTGAAGCTTTCCGGGTGGTTCGGGCAACTGCCCTGTGTTCAAAATTTGACTCCTAATCTCGGAAAACTTGCTATCATCCAAAGCCCAGTAGTTTACTGGTACAACTATCGTTAAGACTGTTCGTCCGATGATAAGATGCCGTGTTTACAGATTGCTGTGCATAATATTGGTTTACGTTTTTCATCTTTGTCTAAGCGAAGTGGTCCAGCTTCGCCAATAGCCCCCATGACACCTGAATCTGAAGGTCGTGAGCCTACGAACCGTTGTACTGCAAACTTTGCACAAAGGCTAAGTACAATTTTAAGCTATGGAAATAGTTTAACTGGAGTGTGCGAACCACGCCCTGCTAAATTCGATCTTACCCTGACAATTCTTAAGCAAATATTCGATTGCTTGTGAAACTTTATAGTATGTCAAATGTCATGTGTGGTTTATTGCAATTCTGTTGGGCTGATCTTCGTCGTCAATGACATTAATCTGGACCAATAAAGGCCTGCATTATCTCTCATAAGAAATGTCTATTGATTTCAAAATCTGTTTTATACGACTGCTTAGGCAGCCCGACTGTGTAAGTAGCTGATAGGGTTTAGCGTCATACTTATGCCTAAGTTACAACGACAAATGTATGTAGTGAGTTAACTGGCTTCTTACTTGCACTGTACTCAAAAGCTCAATCTAGAACCCAGAAGTCCAACGTTCCACTTACTACTTTGCCTCGGTTTGGAATATGCAATGTCATAAATCTCTTGGGAACGGCATTGGAAGGTCCTGTACTTTGCCTAAATCGCTGGCTATTAAAAACAATGACAGGTGCACCTTAGCCTAGTCGACAGGAGGTTGTTCTGTGCACATCGAAGAAACCTAAAATCACGGTATTGTACCTCGAAAATTCTTACATCACTGCAGTGTTTATTCGCTAACTAGATTTAACTATGCTCGGCGCACACTAAGTGAACAAGGCGATAAAAAATATTCTGGAGCTGATACTGATAGCCTCGTGTCTGTGGTAGTTAAGTCTTAGTCATTCTTAGTCTGATGCATCACTTAACTGTGACTGCTACCAACTAAAAGTGATGATCTGACATGTACGAGCTATTAGCTCAGCTTTCCCCTACTTTGAACTGCCGGGGCTTTGGCCGTTGTAATCTGTCCAAAATTTGAAAATCGTGAACCTACTATAGAGAACTGCATTAGCTTACAGCACCAGTTCGTAGCTCGGTGATCGTTTGAAGGCAACTTGCAGCTGTACGAGATATTGAGATTTCATAGAGCCTTTGCAATTCGATGAAACTAGTAACGTAAGACACATAGTGGTGATTATCGTACTACTGTAGCTTTTAGTTGAATGAACTTAAAGTGCATCACAGACTGCCTATCTAGTGCAGCATTTACCAGCTCTTCTGTAAAACAACGAGTTTTTTTATCGTGTATGCTGCATTTGGGCCAACATAAATCTCATAATGCATTTCAAGGTTGGCAAGACATATTGTCGTTGGTAGGTTGCTCATTTGACAGCTTGAAAAAATCTACCGATCGGTTTCTTGTTCTCTCTCTATATCTCTCTCTTTCTCATTCTATTTTTGTCTCTCTCTCTCTCTCTCTCTCTCTCTCTCTCTCTCTCTCTCTCTCTCACTCTCTCTGCTTAACCCTCAGTCTGTCTATCTCGGTATCAGCGTCTGTCTCACTCCCTCTCTATCTTTCTCTTTCTCCCTCTCAGTCTCTCTTTGTATCCTTATGTCTCTCTCTGTCTCCGTCTCTGTCTCTATCTTTCCCTCTCTGTCCCTCACTGTCTCTCTTTGTCCCTCTCTTTATCCCTCGGTGTCTCTCATTCTCTCTCTGTCACTCTCTGTTTCTCTCTGACTCTCTCTCTCTCTCTGTCTGTCTCTGTTTGTCTCTGTATGACCTTCTCTGTCCCTCACTGTCTCTCTCTCTTTCTTAATCTGTCCCTCTCTATCTGTCTGTCCATCTCCGTCTTTTTCTGTCTCTCAATATAACTATACGTCTCTCTCTGACACTCTCGGTCTCTCTCTGACTCTCTCAGGCTCTCTATCTCTCTATGTCTCCCTCTGTCTCTCTCTGTCTCTCTCTCTCTGTTTCTGTCCGTCTCTCTCTCTCTCAGTCTCACTCTCTCCCTCCCTCTTTAACTCACTTACTCTCCCTCTTGCCCTCTCTCTCTGTTAGTTTAGCTACCATCAGTTTAGGCTATATATGCATCCCCTGGCCTCAAGGTAGTAGCCATTCACGACATGTCTTTCTGGCAGTATTATGCTAAAAGAAATTTCTATTGATCCTAAAGTACGTTTCTTTTGACTGCTTAGGCAGCCCGACTATGTAAGTAGCTGATAGGGTTTAGCATCTGTATTATGCCTGAGTTACAATGTCTGATGCATGTAGTGAGTTAACTGGCTTCTCACTTGTGCTGTACTCAAACGTTCAATCTAGTAGCCTGAAGTCCAACTTTCCACTAGCTACTTTTGCGTCGCTTTGAATATGCAATGTCATAAATCTCTTGGGAACGGCATTGGTCGGTCCTGTACTTTACCTAAATCGCTGGCTATTAAAAGCAGTAACAGGTGCACATTAGCCTAGTCGATAGAAGGTTGTTCTGTGCACATTGAATAAACCTAAAATCACGGTATTGTACCTGGAAAATTGTCACATTATTCGATCACTGCAGCATTTATTCTTTAACTAGTTTTAACTATGCTCAGCACACACTAAATGAACTAGGCGATAAAAAAATCCTTGAGCTGATACTGACAGCATCATGTTTGTGGTCGTTAAGTCTTAGTCATTCTTTGTCTGATGCATCACTTAACTGTGACTGCTACCAAAAAAAATGATGATCCACATGTAAGAGCTATTAGCTCAGCTGCCACCTACTTTGAACTTCCGGGGCTTTGGCCAATGTAACCTGTCCAAATTTGAAAATCTCGTACTTACTATAGAGAACTGCAGTAGCGAACAGCACCAGGTCTTAGCTCGGTGATCGTTTGAATGCAACTAGCAGCTGTAATAGTGAATGAGATTCCATGGAGCCTTTGCAATTTGTTGAAACTAGTAACGTAAGGCACATAGTGGTGATGATCGTACCACTGTAGCTTTCAGTTGAATGAACTTAAAGTGCATCATAGACTGCCTATGTACTGCAGAATTTACCAGCACTCCCGTAAACAACGATTTTTTTATCGTGTTTGCAGCATTTAAGCCGACATGAATTTGGTAATGTATTTCAAGGTTGGCAAAACATATTATCATTAGGAGGTTGCCGACTTGACAGCTTGAAAAAAATCAACCATCAGTCTCTTTTATTCTTACTATATCTCTCTTTTTATCATTCTGTTTCTCTCTTTCTCTCTCTCTCTCTTTCTCTCTCTCTCTCTCTCTCTCTCTCTCTCTCAGTCTGTTAAACCATTTGTCGGTCTATCTCTGCATCGCTGTCTGTCTCTCTTCCTCTCTATCTTTTTCTTTTTCCCTCTCAGTCTCTGTCTCCGCATCTTTATGTCTCTCTCTCTATCTCTCTCTTTCTCTATGTCTCTGTCTCTTTCTCTCTCTCTCTCTTTCTCTCTGTCTCTCTCTCTGTCTCTCTCTCTCTCTCTCTATGTCTGTCACTGGTCGCTCTGTCTCCCTTTCTCCCTCTCTGTCTCTTTCTCTTACTCTCCGTTTCTCTCTGATTCTCTATGTGTCTGTCTCCGTCTCTCTGTCTCCGTCTCTCTTTCTTTGACTCTCTCTCTCTGCCTATCTCAGTCTATATCTGTCTCACTGTGTCCCTCTCTATCCCTCACTGTTCGTCTTTATCTCTCTCAGTCTCTCAATGCCACTCTATGACTCTCACTTACACTCTCTGTCTATCTCTGACTCTCTACAACTCTCTCTGTCTCTCTCTCTGTCTCTATCTCTGTCTCTATCTCTTTTGGTCTCTCTCTGTCTCTCTTTGTCCTAGTCTGTCTCTAACTGTCCATCTCTATCTCTCATTGTCTATTTCTGTGACTCTTATGTAGTCTCCATCTGTATGTCGCTGTACCTCTCTGACTCTCACTGTCCCTCTGTGTCTCTCTCTGTCTCACTCCGTTCAACTCTATCTATCTGTGTCCCTCTCTGTCTCTCAACGTCACAATATGTCTCTATCTGACACTCTCATTCTCTCTCCGACTCCCTCAGGCTCTCTCTGTCTCTCTCCGTCTCTCTTTGTGTCACTCTCCATCTCTCTCTCTCTCTCTCTCTCTCTCTCTCTCTCTCTCTCTCTCTCTCTCTCTCTCTCTCTCTCTCTCTCTCTCTCAGTCTCTCTCGGCCTCTCTCTGTCTCTCTCTCTGTCTCTCTTTGTATCTCTCTGTCTCACTATATTCCTCCCTCTGTCTCTCCCTCTCTATCTCCGTCTCTCCCTCTCTCTCTCTCTCTCTCTCTCTCTCTCTCTCTCTCTCTCACAGTTCAGCTACGATCAATTTAGGCTCTGTATGCGCCATTCACGACTATTTTTTCTAGCAGTATTATGGTAAAAAAACTTCACCAGTGTGGGGAGAGTTATCTTTAAGATGGGGGTATAGCAGCCTGGACTCCAAGATCTGCAAGGATATGCTAAATTAATACTTCTGCTCTAGGAAGCGTTAATCTCGTATCCATTTGCATTGAAAATTGGCCGGAGTTATTGTCAGCACCGGATTTATATTTGCACAGTTGTCATGGAACTGCAGTCTTTTTTTTCATCGCCTCATCCTACCAAACCCTGGATTTCTCGGACGATTAAAACTGTCATAATTGTCATTCTCTATAAATTGCAGTGGCATATGAATCCCTTAGCCTTTTGATCGGTTGACGTATTTTTTCGTGTAAATTATTGGTTGCTCTATCTCGCTGTCCAATAATGACCGCCTCAACGTATTATCGGATGTGCCTACTTACAATGACGGCTGCTCAAAATGAAAGTCGGCGTTTTTCTGGGATGTTTAGGCTCATGGCATGGCTCAGTAAATTAACGGTTAGTTTTGTTTTACAATTATTAACCTTGGTTGTAGGACACATCTAATGTTACCTGTGCTATTCTCTCATCGTTTACCTGTGGTTGCTTCTTAGCGAAAAATCAATGACCTTGGTGCTGCATTCGAAGCCTCCGACAACATGGCCGGCTTAATTCAAGGTAAGAGATTTACTCGAAATGATTCTGCCTTTTACAGTGCATGATACAACCGCACACTACTACAGGCCTTAACATGTTGCACCTTCACATAGGGTGGCTTTACTTTGATTGTTATGAAAACCACTGTAAACCTCACCAGGGCACTTGCGAAATATGCAAACTAAATCTGATCAGGCCCCACGTACTAAACATGGGTATAACCGACTTAAATAACCGACTTTCTTTCACTGTTAGATGCAAGCAATCTCGAGTCTAGAGGCATTGTAGCCTTACCTGTCGTCTCTTTGGGCTGGGTTATGTTCGAGGCAAGTCACCTTCTACGGTGTATAATTTAGAAATTACGACCTCACGGTTGCAAGATAACGACATGTGGGACGACATCTCACCACTCGTGACTGCAGGATCTTTAGGCTGACCATGTCTTTTCACCGTAAATGTCATCTATTTATGACAGTGACTTGCTTTTAGCTAGTGCTACCATGTTGTCGATCAGTCCTACCCTTCAGCTTTCCATGTTTCCATTAAGGTTAGGTCTGAATGTTGCTTTTTGAAGGTTTTTTTCAGGTCTTTCAAAGAAGTCGTTCGGTGTGTTTGCGAATGATGAAGATTTTGCAGGTCATGGTCAGCTAGAAGTCCTTTACGTGTACCACTAAGAGGATATCCAAGGCTGCACGTATCAAACCTAGGAAAGGTCCGGAATCGTTTCATATACCCATCATTGGAAATAATGTCAGCCACACCAACAGTCCAGGTTGTATTATACGACAGGTAAGCAGTGAAGCTTTCCGTGCGGTTTGGGCAACTGCCTTGCAGTTAAAATCTTTCACCATATCTTTTCACCATGAAAAATAACTTCTAGTAATTAAAAACGTGCTATCATCTAATGCCCACAGTTTTCCATTGAGATTAACGCTAAGACTCTTCGTCTAATAAGACAATGCCGTGTTTACAGTTTGCCGTTCCTATCATGCGTTTACGGTTGCCACCTTTGTCTGAGCGTTGTGCTCCAGCTTGGCAAACAGCCCCCATAGCACCAGAATCTAAAAGCTGGGAGCCTATGACCCGTTGTACTAAACACTTCGTACTACTACTTTGTACCATTTTAAGCTAGGAAAATAGTTTAACGAGAGCATGCACGCCAGGAATCGCTAAGTCCTATGTCACTGTTAAAGTAGTTCAAACGAACTTTTTATATTGCACATGAAACTTTATAGTATGTCATGTGTCGTGTGTTGCAATCCTGTTGGGCGAATCTTCGACGACATTAACCCCGACCACTAAGGTTAAGTGTCTAAATTTTGCCTCTGTTACAATGTATGATGTATTAAGGGCGTTAACTGGCTTGTGCTTGTGCGACTTGTGCTGTACTCACACCTTCAATCTAGTAGCCAGAAGTCCAGTGTTCCACTGTCACTTATACCTTGGTACGGTATATGGAATGTGAGGAGTCTCTTGGGAATGGCTTTGGTCTGTACTGTACTTCACCAAACTCGCAACCTAATTAAAATAATGACAAAAGCACTTTGGCCTAGTCAACCGATGTTGCGTGCACTTCTCAGACGCCTAAAATCACAGTAGCGTACCTAAGAAACTGTTACATTTTCTATCACTGCAGCATTCATTCGGTAACTAGTTTACCTACTATTTGCCCACACTTAGGGCACTTCTCGATACAAATTATTCTGGAGCTGATACTGACAGCACCGTGTGTGTGGTGATAAGGTCTTAGTCATTTTCGATCCAGTGTATCACTTAACTGTGACTGCTACCAACTAAAAATGATGATTTCACATGTAATAGCTATTAGCTCAGCTGTCCCCTACTGTGAACGGCCGGGGCTTTGGCTGTTGTAATCTGTCCAAAATTTGAAAATCGTTAACTTACTATAGAGAACTGCATTAGCCCATAGCACCAGGTCGTAGCTCGGTGATTATTTGATGGCAACTTGCGGTTGAATAGAGAATGGGATTCCATAGAGCCTTTGCAATTCCTTCAAATTAGTAACATAAGAGACATAGTGGTGATGATCGTTCGACTGTAGCTTTCAGTTGAAATCGCTAAAAGTTCCTCACAGTCTGCCTAAATAGTGCAGCAATTACCAGCTCCTTTAAGAAACGAGTCTTATAAATGTGCATGTGGCATTTGAGCCACCATGAATCTGGTAATGCTTTTCCAGATTGTAAAACATATTACCATCGGTAGGTTGCTGATTTGACTCCTTGAAAAATAATCTACCTATCAGGCTCTATCTCTTACTATGTCTCTCTTTCTCTTTCTCTCTCTCTCTCTCTCTCTCGCTCTCTCTTAAGCTCTCTGTCTCTCACTCTCTCTGTCTCTCACTCAGTAACTCATTGTCTGTCTATCTTTGTCTGTCTCTTTCCCTCTCTATCTCTCACTCTTTCTCTAACTGTATCTGTATGTCTCTCTCTGTGTCTCTCTCTCTCTCTCTCTCTCTGTCCCCCTCCGTCTCTCTCTGTCTCGCTCTGTCTCTCTCTGTCCCCCTGTCTCTCTCTGTCACACTCTGTCTCTCATTGACTCTATCTCTCCCGTGCTCTGTCTGTATCTATCTGTCTCTCTCTGACTCTCTCTATTCCTCTCTGTCTCGCTCTGTCTCACTCTCTCTCACTTTGTCCCTCTAGATCTCTTTCTGTCACTCTCCGTCTTTACCTGTCTCTCTCTCTATCTATCAATGTTACTCTATGTCTCTCTCCGACTCTCTATGTCTCTCTCTCTCCGGATCTCTCTCTCTGTCTCTGTCTGTCTGTCTGTCTGTCTGTCTCTCCCTGTCTTTCTCTGTCTCATTATCTGACTCACTCGGTCGCTCTCCATCTTTCTCTGTCTCTCTCGATCTCACTCTCTTCCTCTCTCTCTCTCTCTCTATATATATATATATATATATCTTTCTTTCTCTCTCTCTCTCTCTCTCTCTCTCTCTCTCTCTCTCTCTCTCTCTCTCTCTCTCTCTCTCTCTTTCTCTCTCTCCCTTTCTCTCTCTCTCTCTCTCTTGCTCTCTCAGTTTTGCTACCGTCAAATTAGGCTTCATACGCATCACCTTGCCTCAAGGTAGTAGCCCTTCACGGAATTCTTTTTCTGGCAGTATGGTGTTATAAGAAACTTCCTCTGTGGAGAGAGTTGTTTGTAAGATGAGGGTTTAGTAGCCCTGACTCTGAGATGTCCTAGGATTTGGTAAATCACTACCTCTGCTTTAGGAAGCCTTAATCTCGTATATATTTGCATTGAAAATTGGCCAGAGTTATTGTCAGCACTGCATTTTTCTTGGCTCAGTTCTCTCAATAAGGGACTGAATTGTCTCTCATAAGAAATGTCTATTAATCTCCAAATATATTAGTTATGTCTGCTTAGGCAGACCGACTGTTTAGGTAGCTGATTTGGTGTAACGTTTGAATTTGGCCTCTATTACAATGACTGATGTAATTAGGGCGTCAACTGGCTTGTTACGTGTGCTGTACTCAAACCTTCAATTTAGTATCCAGACGTCCTGGGCTCCACTTTCCTCTTTTGCCTTGGTTTGGTATATGGAATGTGAAAAATCTCTTGGAAATGGCTTTGGTCTGTACTGTGCTTGACCAAACTTGCAGGCTGTTAAAAGACTATAACAAGGACACCTTAGCCTAGTCGACCATTGTTCTGTTCACGTTGAAGACACTTGAAACCACAGCATCGTACCTGGGTAATTGGTAAATTATCCTATCACTGCAGCATTTGTTCGGTAATTGTTTTCAGCCACTATAATCATACACTTAGCTCACTATGCGATAAAAACGTATCTTTAGCTGATACTGATAGCACCGTGTTTGTGGTTATTGAGTCTAAGTTATTTTGGATGCAGTGCATCACTTAACTGTGACTGTTGCCAACTAAAAAAAATGATGTAAGTACTATTAGCTCAGCTGTCCCCTACTATGAACTGCCATAGCTTCGGCCGTTGCCATCAGTCAAAAATATGCAAGTCTTCTACTTACTATAGGGAACTGCAGTAGCTCACGGCTCAAGGTCGTAGTTCGATGATCGTTTCAGGGCACCTTGCAGAAGTACTACATAATGGGATTGCATCGAGTTTTTGCAGTTACTTCAAACTATTAACATACAACACATACTGGTGATGATAGTACTAGTGTAGCGATCGGTGGAATACACTAAAAGTGCTTGAAAGACTACGTCTGTATTGTCGAATTTCCCTGCTCTCTTGGAAACGAGTTTTTTTTATATACACTGGTATTTGAGCCACCCTGAATCCTCAAATGTATTTCAAGATCGCTAAACGTATTAGCATTAGTAGGTTGCGGATTTCACTCCTTGACAAAAAACTACCAATTCGTTCCTATCTCTCACACTATCTCTCTCTTCATCTTCCTCTCTATCGCTCTCTCTCTCTCTCTCTCTCTCTCTGTCTCTCTCTTACTCTCTCTGTCTCTCTCTGTCTGCATTCATCTCTTTCTCTCTCCCACTCTCTCTCCCACTCTCTCTCTCTCTCTCTCTCTCTCGCTCTCTCTCTCTCTCTCTCTCTCTCTCTCTCTCTCTCCTTCTCTCTCTCTCTCTCTCTCCCGATCTCTCTCTCTGTCTCTCTCTATCAGTTCAGCTAACATCAATTCAGGCTCCATATGCATTTCGTCGTGTCAAGTTGATAGCCCTTCAGAAAGTTTTTTATCTGGCAGTATAGTCTTTTAATAAACTTTACGAGTTGAGAGAGCTTTTTGATAATGAGGGAATAGAAACCCGGAGTCTGAGATCTGCTTGGGTTTGCTATATCGCTACCTCTGCACCAGGAAGCCTTGCTCCTGTA
The DNA here is from genome assembly GCA_009760855.2 of Cristatella mucedo. Taxonomy (NCBI): domain Eukaryota; kingdom Metazoa; phylum Bryozoa; class Phylactolaemata; family Cristatellidae; genus Cristatella; species Cristatella mucedo. Next base: position 231,570 of record WPIO01000107.1, on the reverse strand, counting down.
TCAATTCGCAGTGAAATTGGCAGGAGTTATTGTCAGCACTGCATTCGTATTAGATCAGTTTTTTACAGTGTTTTATTTCAATTTCAAGTCCACACTTTACCGAACCCTAGACTTTCTAAACATTAAACCGTTATAATTTTTCCACTTCGTACGATGCAGTGGCAAATAAAGAAATTACTCTTTCAATCGGTTGACATAATTTCTATTGAGAAATATTGTTAGCTCTGACAAGCTGTCCAATCATGACCGGCACAGTTTGTAATCGGACGTGCCTACTAACATTCATGGCAGTTAAAATTAATTGTTGGAGTTCAGCAAGGTTGTTTGGATTTATGGCATGGCCGAGTATAATTACGATTTATTTCGTTTCAGAATTACCGATGGTTGGTTGTGGCACACAGTTAATGCTACCTGTGCTATCATGTCAATATGTGCCTGCTGGTGGCTTCTTCGCAAAACATCTACGACCTTAGTGGAGCACTTGACGCCTCCGACAAAATGGCGGCCTTCATTTTAAGTAAGACATCTGCTCGAAACGGTTTTGCCTTATACCATGCATGATCTAACCGGCACACTATTACACACCTTGACTGGTGGCACCCTCGCATAGGCTGCTTCATTCCAATTTTTATGGAAGATACTATAAACATCACAAGGGAACTGGCGACATATGCCAACTAAACCTATGACGCCCCACCTGCTAGGCCGGCATGTTACCAACTAAAATCACTGACCTACTATCTTAGTTAGCTGAAAGCAATCTTGAGGCTAGAGTTATTCTTGCTTTACTTTGCATGTCTTTGGGCTCTGTTATGTTGAATGCACGTCATCTCCTGCGGTGTGACAAGTAGACACCCCGACCCAACTGTTGTATGATGACGACGTTTGGGACGACTTCTCACCACTCGTGACTGCAGGATCTTTAGGCTGAGCATTTCTTTAACCTTGAATGTCATCTGCGTATGATAGTGAATTGCTGTTACCTAGACCCACTAGGCTTTCTATCAGACCTACCCTTCAGGTCTCCATGCTTCAATGAAGGTTGGGGCTGCATATTGCTTTTTGAAGTTCTTTGCAAGAATTCGGTTTATGTAATTGCGAGTGATAATGACTTTACAGGTAGGGCAATTTGGGCAGCTGCCTTGTAGACAAAGTTTACCTCCTAATCACCAAAAACTGGCTATCTACCAAGGCCGTAAAGTTTTCCAGTAAGACTAACGCCGGCTGGTCGACTGATAATACGATACCGTGTTCTTAGGTGGCTACGCAAAACTATTCATTACGGTGGCCACATTTGTCTGAGCTGTGTGCTCCTGTTTGGCAAGCTGCCTCCATGGCAGCTGAACCTAAAAAACGTGAGCCTACGACCCGTTGTACTAAAAATGCTGTACTGATATTCAGTACAAATTTAGTCTACGAAAATACTTTGTTGAGCCCTTTCCTGCCACGCCCAGCTACATCTTATATCACTCTGAAGTTTTCAAGTGACATTTTTTATTTCGTGTTCAACTGTACAGTATGTCATGTGTCATGCGTTGCAATTCTGGATGATGGCATGTACCCCAATGGGTGAAGGCCGGCATTGTCTTTCATGGGAAATGCAAATTAATCTTAAATATATTTCTGACGACCGCTCAGTTAGCCAGTTCAAGTAAAGTGCTGATTTTGTTTAGCGCCTAAACTGAGCCTCTGTAACAATGATTAGTGTATGGAGGGCATGACCTGATTTTTTACTTGTGCTGTACTCAAACCTGCAATCTAATAGCCAGAAGTCCGGGGCTCCACTTTTTTCTTTTGCCTTGGTTTGTTATTTGCAACCTGAGAAATCTCTTGGGAATGGCTTTGGTCTGCATTTCACTTGACCCAACTCGGATGCTATTAAAAGACAGCAGGGGCATCTGAGCTTAGTCAAGCGTAGTTTGGAGCCCATCAAAGGCACCAAAAATAAAGTTACTGTACCTGGGAAATTGTTAAATTATTACATCACTGCAGCATCTCTTTCAGTATATATTTTTAACATATAAAAATACACACTTAGTGAAGTACACGATTTCAATTAATCTGAAGCTGATACTGATAGCACTGTGCTACGCGGCTATTTAGTCTTAGGCATTTCGGATCCAATTCATCACTTAACTGTGACTGCTACCAACTAAAATTGCTGATTCGACATATAAGGGCTATTAGCTCAGCTGTCTCCTACGATGAACTTCCACGGCTTTGGCCATAGCCATCTGTCAAAATCCTTAGGTTCTGCTAGGTACTTCGGGGAACTGCTATAGCACACTGCACCAGGTCGTAGCTTGGTGTTAGTTTGAAGGCAAGTTGCCGCTGTAATAGAGAATGGGATTCCCCTGAGCCTTTGCAATTTATTTGAAGTAGTCACATAAAACACGTACTGGTGAGGATCGCACTATACTGTAGAGGTCGGTTGCTAAAATTGAATTAAGTATGGCGTATCTAGTTTTGCATTTACTAGCTCTCTTGGAAAACAGCAGGTGATTATTTCATCATGCAAACGGTGTATGAGCCATCCTGAGCTCCTGTAATGCATTTCAAGATCGCTAAACGTATTAGCGTCGGTGGGCTGCTAACTTGAACGCATTGACAAAAAATTACCTAGAAGTCTTTCGCTCTCTCTCTCTCTCTCTCTCTCTCTCTCTCTCTCTCTCTCTCTCTCTCTCTCTCTCTCTCTCTCTCTCTCTCTCTCTCTAAGTTCTGCTACCATTAATTCAGGCTCTTTATGCATTACCTTTCGTCACAGTGATAGCTCTCCATGAATGTTTCGAATAGCAGTATGGTCTAAAAATAAAGTTCGTGAGTGCAGAGAGCTTTTTTAAGATGGGGGTTTAGTAGCCTGGACTATGAGATCATCTTGGATTTGCCAAATCACAACCAATGAACCAGGAAACCTTGCTCCTGTATCCATTTGCAGTGAAAATTGGCAATAGCTATTGTCAGCACTGCATTTGTTTTAGCTAAGTTATTTTATAAGTGATGTTTTTCTATTTCAATGCCACACTCTACCGAACCCTAGACTTGTTGAACAACTGAAATGTTATGATTTATATTCCCCATACGATGCAATGGTATATGAAGCAATTACTCTCTTGATCGGTTGATATATTTTCCAGTGTGGATTATCGTTTGCTCTGTCAAGCTGCCCAATCATGACCGGCACAGTACATCATAGGACGTGCCTACTAATAATAATCGTGGCAAATACAATTAATTGTCGGAGTTCGGCAAGCTTGTTTGGGCTAATGGCATGGCTCTGTACTATTACGGTTTAGATCGTGTCACAATTACCAAAGATTGGCTTTGGCATACATCTAATGCTACCTGTGCCACCACGTCATTCACGTGTTATTGGTAGCTTTTTGCTAAAAATCCATGACCTTTGAGCAGCACTCGACGCCTCTGTAAAAATGGCTGGCCTCATTAAAGGTAAGACGTCTGCTCGAAACGGCTGTGCCTTTTACCATGCATGATCTCACTTGCACACTATTACAGACCTTGACGGGTGGCACCTCGCACAAGCTGCTTCATCTCGAATGGTATTGAAGGTACTGTAAACATCATCCCGACACTGGTGAAATATGCAAACTAAACCTTTTGAGGCCGCAATTACTAGGCAAGGAATTGACCACTGAAAATCACCGATGTACTTTACCAGTGAGTTATATATATATACATAGTTAGTATTATAATAGGTATACTGAGTTTAAAGCGATCCTAAGACTGAAGTTACTCTTCGCTTACGTTGTGTGTCTTTGCTTGCTGTTATGTTGGATCAAGTGATATCCTACGTGGTGACAGGTAGTGACTCTTACCTCACTGTTCTATGATGACCGCAGATGGGAGGACTGCATACTGCTCACCACTCGTGACTACAGGATGTTTTGGCTGAGTATGTCTTTTAAACGTGAATGTCATCTACTGATGACAGTGAATTGCTGTTACCTAGAACCACCAGGCTGTCAATCAGTCCCACTCTTCAGGTCTTCCTTACTTCAATGAAGCTTGGTGCTGCATGTTGCGTTTTGAATTTCTTTCAAAGTAGTCGGTTAATGTAATGGCGTCCGACGTTCACCTTCAAGGTTATGGTCTGCTGGAGGCACTTCAAGTGTACAACTGACAGGCTTCTGTGGGCAGCTTTAGGCAAACCTAGGGAAGATCAGGAAGTTTTTCATTTTCATTTATTGGAAAATATTTCAGCCAGAGGTAATGTCCGGGCCGCATTGCACTTAAGCTAAGCATTAAAGTATCTCTGGTCGTTTTAGATGGCTGATTTGAAGACGAAATGCACCTACTATTTCCTCAAAAGCGGTTTATCAACACAAGATCAAAATCAAAGCATCGCAGTAAGACTAACGCTCACGTTGCCTAACTGATGATAAGGTGTCCAATGTATCTGTGTCTACGCAAAAGCTTGTTAAGGGGTGCCATCTTTGTCTGGCTATGTGTTCCAGCTTGGCACGTAGCCTCCCTGGCTTCTGAACCTAAATGCCATGAATGCACAACCCGTTTTAACAAAATCTTTGAAGTCACAGTCGTTACAATTATAAGCAAGGCAAGCACTATAAGTAGAGCTTCCATGTCATTTCGTGCTAAATTCTGTTTTACCGCGACGATTTTTAAAGTTAGACTTTTTATGTCAATACAAAACGTACAACCTATTCATTACCACTAGTAATCCATATGTGTGGTCCTTCTTCCTTAATGACAACTACCGCAGCCTAAGATTTCGGAGCCGTTTCATTTCTGAATTCTCAGGTAGGGGTTATCTGTGCAATTCTGTTTTACAAAAGCTCAGCTAGCTGGGTTAGTTGCCTATTCGGTTGGTCTCTGAATCTTTCCTCTATTACAATTGCTTACGGAAATTTTAGCATGGTCTCTGTGGTCCACTTGGATATGCTGACTCAGTAGTGTGTCCCGGGAAGCCTGGCTCCCGTAACCTTTGCAGTTAATTGTGCTAATGATGGTAGTCAGTACTGTATTTTAAGGGCTCAGTGAATTTATAAGTGCTGTTCTCATATTTCAATCCAATTCTCTAAAAAACCCTAAACTTCTTGAACAATTAAATCTGTTCATTCAAATCATTTGTATTCCCTACACGAGGCTGTGACATACTCTTTTGAAAGGTTGACATATTTTTTGGTGTGAATGTTTCTTTGCCATGCAGACCTGTGCAATCATGTTCAGCACTGTTCATTATCAGATATACCTACTACTAATCATGGCAGCTATGTTTAATTGTCTGAGCTCAGTAATCCCATTGGGCTCGTTGCAACGGCTGAATACAGTAACACTTTGAATCGTTGCACAATTATAAAAGCTTGGCTGTAGCTCACCAGAAATGCTACCTGTCATATCACGTCATTCGTTTTCGTGTATTGCTTTATTGCAAAACATCCATGACCTATTGCAGCACTCAACACCTGTGGCAAATTGGCTTTCTTTGTTCGAAGTAAGAAATCCGCTCGAAATGACTGCGTTCGGCTTTTACCATGCCTCACAAAACAGTAGACCAGCAACAGTAATTGACGGAATTCAAGAGAGTGTGTTACAATAACACGAATTAGTTTTGATCAACGACCGCAATCAAAGCCTGCCAGAATTTGAGCCAATTTATGCAGCTGCAAAAAGATACACCTGTCTGTGGAGGTGTAGAGTTCATGTCACGAAAAGTTGTTTTTACACACGGAAGTAGGTTCTGTTACTCAAGTTTAGATTCCCTGCCAAATTTGCTTAATTCTGGAAATAGATCTTCTCTTCCAATAAATTATTTGTTGTTCCGTCAACTTATCTGAATTTAGTATTAACCTATACCTCGTTGGGAACCTCACATCTTTTAATTAGAGTGCCTTTATTTCGCGTGCTCCTAAAGCCTGGAACTCACTTCCGATTGACGTTACGACACTTCATGACCTACTGGAATTTCAGAAGAAGCGTAAAACGCATCTATGCATAACAGTATTTAGTAGTTACATGTCAGTCATAATGTATGTGCTGTTACTAACCGTTTTGCGTACTGAACCTATGCAAGTCGCTCGTAATCAAGCAGATGTTATGGACATTGAACAGGCTGCTATTACTCTCTGAGACATGTTGCAGGTTTGAAGAGCCTAGAAAGAGAATGAGTAATCTGAAAATACTGTGTAAATGCATTGTTATTATGTTTGCTACCAATGCTTTCAATATATATATATATATATATATATATATATATATGTATATATATATATATATATATATATATATATATATATATATATATATATATATATATATATATATATATATATATATATGGTGTGCTTTGCACTCCCCCCTAATTTCTTCAAACACAGTCAATCCATTGACAAGTGTAAGCCTAACCTCTCACTTGATATCCTGTATTTAATTGCGCCAAAAATAGATAGCGTGAGTTCTGTTACACTGCTTAACGGCAGAGGCTTAACAGTGACAGTTAAGATAAATGTCTGTTTTCCATTATCCTATCTGGGGTTATTTGGTTGTTCACGGTTCCAGCTGTGCACCTGTTAGTTACCTCTTAGCTAGAGCTATTCAAGTCAGTTTTGGCAACGGCTTCACTATTCACTTTTTCTTTGCAGCTGATTAAACATTGTACTCTATTTTTCTTGCAGAAAATTAAACAGTGTCTTAATAACAGCGACAGCAGAACTGGGATTGGATAAACCAGCGACCATATCAACATTCTGGGTGGTTTTAGGTAAGATTGTGGCTGACATGCGTTGCCTTGTATTAAAACGTTTCATTCAGATTATTGGTGTTCTCGTAATTTTGGGTTACTTCTGATCAATGCCGTTAATTTTCTTTGACCTGTGTAAGACTAAGCAGCTGGTCAATCTATTTATGAATTTTATCTGTGAGGTTAACCAAGTGTCAGTCACTTTCGGTAGGCTCTATAGCAACAAACTTCTTTTTCACGTAGTCTTTCCCAAGCCTTAAACTCCGTATTTAAATGTTCATGCAATAGAGAACTTTTTTAATTCATAATAACAATAAGTGATTTGGCTTTAGAAACTGTTGCTAACAAGTCGGCATATGATAATGTGATCAATAGATGCAGTAGATTTGAAGATCTCTTCGTTCATCTTAGGAACTTGTCTTCTGTTATAGGTCGTTGAAGTTGGTCCATGTAATTGTGACCTACGGTCTTGACTTCTGTAACTCACTGCTTGCTGACCTGCCGGAATGTGCAATCAGCTAATTACAGCTGGTGCAAAACTACGCAGCTAGGTGTGACTGTCGTGAGCGTGGCAGTTTCCACATCACACCACTTCTCGCCGACCTGCACTAGCTACTAGTCAAGCAACGGATCGACTTCCATTTTTTTTGCTCACGTTTAGGTCACTACATTCTTTGGCTCTAGTTGACCTCACAGGTCCACTTCCCCATCAGGCCAAGCATCGTACCACCCGCTTTTCGGAATCCAACGGTTAACTAATACAGCGTACAAACCTCAAATCCTTTATAGATCGCATATTTAGTTCGTATGCTCCTAAGGCCTGGAACTCTCACCCGACTTGCGTCAGAAAATCCCCTGACTTGACCACATTTTAGAAGAACTTAAGAACACACCTATTTAGGACAGCATTTAGTGGGTTCCTGTGATTCGTCCTTCATGTGATTTTGTGCGCTGATACTGTGCATGCTGCCACTAACCACATTTGCATGCTGACCCTGGGCATGTCACCCTTAACCATGTTATTCATGTTGTTTATCGAGCATGAGGTTACCATTAAATCTCGTTTTCTGTTGAAGCAAATGAGAAGCGCCCAGAAAGTGGTTGAGTTCTCCCTGGGTGCTTTATAAAGTGCACTATTAATATTATTATTTTAAACATTTAGCTAATTGCGTTCATACCTCAGCATGATGCAGAGTATGTTACTTAACAGGAGCTTGACTAGCTGGGCTGTTGGGGCGGTTGTTATTTTTTCAAATTGTAATTGTAATTGTAATGGTAATGGTAATGTCTAAGCCAAACATGCGAGTCCTTTTGCTGTGCTGATCAGTTTATATAAATATTGCTAACCCTTCTTTTCCTTCTCTTGCATGGAGTTAAATTGCACTCAAACGATGTTTCTCTCTTTTACGGTGCCATTCAAGCAAGCTACTGTCGTAAGCAGAATTTCTGCATGAGGCCGGCTATCCCTATTTCGCTTATGTTACACTAATAATCATTGAAACATGATTGGTTTGAAAGTGTCCTTTTGCTAGACGACTACTTCGTCTCTGAAAGCACGTCTGCGTGCTAAAGTTTCTGTGTAAACTGCCATAGTTTCGGACCTGCTCACAGACTCATGACACATCCTATTTGAAACCTGCTGTTCTGAATTCCTGTCTTTACTCCTTGAACTCACTGCTCCTACGTATTCAGGCTTTTGCAATTACGTGCTTACATCAATACTAACTCGGCTGGTGTAAATTGAACATCAAAATTGCACACCATGGTTCTTCTTACCGACTAACTCTGGCTCCCCGTCAAGCAGAAACTAGATTTCAAGATTTAGTCAAATACTTTCAGTCCCATTCATTCTTGAGCGTCGTGCTACTTTTCTAAACCACTCTTAGCAATCGCCAATCTTCTTATATTTAACAATAATTACGTCATTAAGAAATTTGCAAAGCGCTAACAGTGAATTTAATCGCTTACAAAACATATTTCACAGAATTTATTTAAGATATGGTGAATTTATTTGGCGTAAGCTTGCATAATTTCATTCCGTGTAGCATTGCTTCCATAGACATGGGCTGTATAATAATAATAATAATAATAACGTACTTGATAAAGCACCCTCAGAGAACTTAATCTCTTTCTAGGAGCTTTGCATTTGTTGCAAAGAGAAATGCGATTGAATGGTGAGTAAAATCATGCTTGAATAACAAACAAAATGAATAAAGTGGTAAAGGTGGACATGCACAGGGTCAGCATGCAAATGTGGTTAGTGGCAGCATGCACAGTGTCAGCACCCATAGGCACATCAAGGGCGAATCACAGGGACCCACTAAATGCTGTCCTAAGTAGGTGTGTTTTTAAGTTTCTTTTAAATGTGGTCAATTCAGGGGATGTTCTGATGCAGGTCGGGAGGGAGTTGCAGGCTTTGGGAGCATACGAACTAAATGTACGGTTTCCAAAGGATTCAAGGTTTGTACGAGGTATTTCTAGAATGTTGGATTCCGAAAAGCGGGTGGTACGATGCTTGGCCTGATGGGGGAGTATGTCGGAGAAACAGGCTGGAGCCAAAGAATGAAAGGACCTAAAAGTGAGCGACGAAACCTTGAAGTCAATCCGTTGCTTGACTGGTAGCCAGTGCAGGTCGGCCAGAAGTGGAGTAACGCGGCAACTGTGACGCTCACGACAGACAATCCTAGCTGCATAGTTTGGAACCAGCTGCAATCGCCTGATCGCACGTGCTGGTAGGCCAGTAAGCAGTGAGTTGCAGAAGTCGAGACGAGATGTCACTAATTCATGGACCAACTTGGACGTGGTATCTTATCTAAACTAGCCCGAATTTTAGCAACATTATGAAGCTGAAAATAGGTTGATTTGACCGTGGAGCTGATATGGTCGTCTAACGAGAGATCGCTTGGGAATATAAAACCTATTTTTGAGCTAATTCGACATGAGATATGCTGGCAGAGGTAATTTTGAGAGACAGCCTTTCCAATCTCTGAATCACACTGGGTTTGCCTATAACTAGTAATTTAGTTTTGTCATCGTTTAGTTTTAGAAAAGTTGCTGCCATTCATGTGTGGATGTCATCAATAAATGCAGCGAGTTGAGAGAATTTAAAGTGCTCGAAGGCTGGGAGGGACCAAAGCAAAGGTACAACTGAGTGTCATCCGCATAGAAGGGAAAGCCTAGATTGTGCTGGCAATCACATCAGCTAGAAGGAGAGTATAAACCATGAAAAGAACCGGACCTAGCACGGAGCTCTGAGGTACTCCATATTTCAGAGGTACTTCAGATGATCTTTGTCCATTCACGTCAATATTCTGGAGTCTCCCACTGAGATAGGACCTGAACCACTGCAGAGCAGTGCCAGTGATGCCCAGGCGCGATGAAAGGCGCTCTAGAAGAACTTTGTGATCGATGGTGTCAAAAGCTGCCAAAAGATCGAGCAAAACAAGCAGAGACACTTTACCCATGTCTTCATTCCAAGTAGGTCGTTGTATACCCTAAGCAATGCTGACTCTGTGGAATGATTAGCTCTAAAGCCAGAGCGGAACTTACTAGCAACATGTGAGGTTTCGATATATGAGTTCAGCTGGTCTGCCACGACCCTTTCCAGTGTCTTTGATAATGATGGTAGAAGGGAGACTGGGCGGTAGTTGCTCAAGTTCTCTTGGTCTAGTTTTGCTTTCTTGAGAAGAGGCCTGACTACAGCTTTTTTGAAAGGTGCTGGGACATGACCTAAGGCTATTGACAATTTAATTATGTTAGCTATGCATGGCAGCAGCAGATCAGTGCACTGTAGGAGCAGGACAGTGGGAATAGAGTCCAGATGACTTGTTGTCTTCTTTGATTGAGATACAAACTTTAGGACTATATCACTGGTGGCCTGCTTAAATGCAGACATTGAGCTGCAGCCAGGAACCAAGGAACAGCATTATAGTGGGGACGTTGTCATTGCCGGGATGGATTCCCTGATCTTGTCTATCTTCTGCACAAAGAATCGAGAGAAGCGATCGGCTAGATCATCACAAGGATCATCAGGTCAGGAGCTAATCTGGGAACGGTTGAGGAGATGGTTTACTGTCGACATCAGCATTTTTGGATTGTGAATCTGTGATTCAACAATATTTCTCTAGAAGCTAGACTTGGCCTTTGCAAGGATCAATTGGTACGACTTTTAGCATGTAAATGTTGTTAATGGTGCACGAAAGGCTGTCCTAACTTAATTATTCTTCCGTTGACTGTGTCTTTAGTTCTAATGCTCTTGAAGCCTGGATTTTGGTAGACTTACATCCTATACCGTGAACCCCTTAGGCAACCAAGTTTAAGAAGAGTGCTGGATGCTTGACGTTCCTCGTAGCCTTTAGAGGATCAGTGAGGATAGTTGGTATAGTTTATGTGCTAATACAACGTGCATATTCTAATCAGCTAGTGCATTCTAATTTAGCTAGTGGTTTAGTCAACACTTTAACTTCTCTAAAGTCCAACTAGCATTGTAGAACTAGCCATATCTACACCGTCAACCAGTTTTTGGTCAATAGTCTTGGCCATTTTCCAGCAAGTGGTAAATTCGCTCTCACTCGGCACCAACAGACGTTTGGAAAATTATGAAGTCGTAGTCTTTTTTCAGCGGTCAGTGGAAATGGAGCAGCCATTTTAAATGAAAAGATATATGACGCATCCTATATAAACCTATATTTCAGTCATGAAATATTTAGGGCTCTTACTTTATCAGCAGTTTATTATTAAGACTAAATCTTGTGTTCTGAACTCTCTCAGATTTTTATATTGGTCTCCCTACACAACACTAAAATAAATTGGCGTCAATGTTTCTCTTTGGGTTTGTTTGCGATTTGTTGGCTGTCTTAGAAGTCTCTGATATAAAACCAAGGTGTCGACTCTCATACTAATTCTACGAACCTGGTCATCGAAACTTCTTCCTTACTAGTAAAAGTAAGGCCGTATCATATTGTTCTGGGAGATCTGGACTTCTTTGTTCCGTGTGGTTACAATGTTCAGAAACTAATCAAATGTCTTATCAGTATAATTTGTATTGCTAACATGATCTCCGTCTGGCATGCTAGTCCGCTGGCTCAAGGAGGTTGGTTTCTCATTACAGATGAGACGCACGTACTTCAGTGGCTAAAACAGTCCAGGAATCAGAAGATGCACTGAAGTCCACTTCAGTGCTCTACTAACTTTCGGAAGTGGTTATCACGACAGTTCTCACACAGCGCCCGCATTAAGGATAATATTAGATAATCCTTGTTAGAAAATTAGGATATATTAAAACTGCATCTGTTCCTGTCAATCACAAAAGATGTTGTTTGCTAAGCTACTGATGCCGAACTTAATGACGGCCAAAGTTTAAAATTTACTAAGGGATAATATTGGCTCTTTATGTATTATCGTAACATTATTTTTAATAAAATCGACGATAATGCTACTGATGCCGAACTTAATGACGGCCAAAGTTTAAAATTTACTAAGGGATAATATTGGCTCTTTATGTATTATCGTAACATTATTAATAATAAAATCGACGATAATGCGCCCTCAGATAACTTAATCTCTTTCTATGCACTTTAAAATTGCTTCATATGGTCGGTGGTTAGTCGCAGCATGCTCGATAAACAGTAAGAATAAAAATGGTCAGGAGTGAAATGGATAGGGTCAGCAATAATACAAGTGTGGTAAGTGGCAGCATGCATAGTGTCAGCACCCACAAGAACATAAACAAGCAATCACATTGAACTACTAAATTCTGCCACGAGTAGGTGATTTTGTTATGTTTATTTTTAAATGAATTTAAGTCAGGGATGCCGTGACGGAAGTGGGAATGAGTTCCTTGCTTTGGGAGCCTAGAAACTAAAGGAACGGTCTCCTAAGGCTTTCAAATTTGTACTAAGTATATTTAAACAGTAATATTTCAAAAATTGGGTGGTACGATGCCTAGCCTGGTGCTGCAGTATATCTGGTAGGTAGGCTGGAGCCAGAGAATTATGTTACCTAAAAGTGAGTGCCATAACCTTGGAGTCGATGGCTGACTTGATTGTCATGTAACCAGTGCATGTCGGCGAGAAGTGGTTTAATGTGAAAACTGTGACGCTCACGTAACGCAAGCCTAGCTGCAGTCGGTTTGAACTAGAAGTATGTACCTAACTGCACAGGCTGGTATACCAGCAAACTGGTAGTTAAAGAAAAAAATGCAGGATGTCATAAATGCATGGTCTAACTTTGATGTGGTATCAACCGCATCTGTCATCGTCCATGTAGGAGACCTTAATAAAGTCATGTCTGTAGTTACTGATTATCAATTTTTTAGTAAAGCCGTTATTGAGCGGTTGTGACTTTCTCGGAGTGAAATAAACAGTTCTTTGTTGAAGACACGCATTCTTGGTTATGTGTGCATTAACTGGCATGTTGTTGTGCTTTGCTAGTCCGTCTACGCCCAAACTGTTGTATTCTAACTTGAAATATCTTACGTCCGCAAGCAGGTATGTTGTCTTTTAACAGTCATGGTTTCCTAATAGAAGCCACAACAATTTAAGGGTGGCTGAGGCTACAGGTTTAAAGCTACGGACACTTGCTGTTCGGTTTACAGTCTAGGGTAGCATCACACTTGAGGTTCCTATTTGAATGGTAAAGACGTTTTGTGGCTCAGTGTGGTCTGCATAAGCCTGCGGCCGAAAAGCAGTGGAATTGAGGTGATAAGGGCGTGGAACATATTTGGGCGGTATGCAATAAGTGGATGTCACAATAGATTTAAGCTGGTTTAACGGCTTCATTTATATAGCCGCATTACATTACCAAAAGCAAACACCGTCGCTTGCAGTGGTAAATTAAAAGTGAACACTACACCATTTGAACCAACTACCCAGGTTGTAAAGACGATCAGCTTAGCTCTTCGCAACGACGAAGGGAAGCCTTTACTTAAGCAAACGCTCTTCTTTAACCAAATTACCCCATCTAATATACGAATGAGCACTAATAGCTTGTAAGGAAATGATTCACAGACCTCATGCCTAGCAATTATAGCTCAGGTGCCACGCCGAGTAGTGAGTCGTAATGGCTCACAAAGTAAGGCAATTGCTTTTCACCACCTCGGGACCGAGGTCGTGGGTTCGAATCCTTTGGTGGGCTATCCTCTATCACCACTGCAAGCGGTGGTGATAGCCGTAAAGGCACTACTGCCGCTATATAAAGGGGTGTTAAATCGGCCACTATTTAGTGGCGACCGGAACTTACTCTTTAACAGCAGCCTAAAGATGGAGACACTCAACAATTATTGAATAATAAACGACGACCAACCATCAATCGAGTTGCTGATCTGCTGATCTTTTATTTTGGAAGTGCTGGGAGCTGGGATCTCCACCCTGTTATTCTGCCGTCTTACGTAAAGTGTGTTTCGGAAGCAGCCTCTGCTATTTAATCTAGAATTTGTGAATCATCTCCCGTTAACTCTTAACTAACTTGTAACCTTTCCTCTTATTGTCAATCTCAGATCTGACAAATTACAGCAGCGGCAAAAAGGTTCAAGCGAGAACTGAGCAAGTCGGAACGCACTAAAGAAACTCGAAAGCGAGTAATGGCAGCCGTTTGTACAGAAGCCCCGTCGATACACAAATCCACCCATTGCCGTTGTAGATCCGATAGCTAAGAGCAGTATAGTGTGTTAACCCATAGAGTCAAATATAAAATTGAGCTCCACCGAGAAGCCTTTTATTAGTTTCTGGATGCACGAATGCGGGTGGGTTCCGCCGATGCCCATATTAAAAATAATAATGATACACATCAAAAGCGCCCACAGAGAACGAAATCTCTTTCTAGGTGCTTTCAATATGCTTTAAAGAAAACACGGTCGAATGGTGGGTGATATAATGCTTGATAAACAACATGAATAACATGGTGGGGGTAATATGCCCAGGGTCAGCATGCAAGAGCGGTTAGAGGCAGCTTGCACAGTGTCAATACGAAAATGCACATAACAGGAATCGCCCGGACTCTCTAAATGCTTTAAAAAAAATTCTAAATTTTTAATTGTGACCAAGTCAGAGGGTGTCGTGACGCTAGTTGGGAGTAAGTTCCAGGTTCGGGAGCAAAGGAATTAAATGAACTTCCTCCAAAGGATTTGAAGTTAATATGAAGTCAACCTTATAAGGTCTTGTGATTGGACTGGAAGATTTGAAAAGCGGCCCGTCGCGTGCTCGCCCTACCTCTTTAAATGATTGGCCAAGCTAACATGCACAAAGTGCCGATAACTACTTGACTCTATCCTCCCTTCCCAACTTTGGAGTAAGTAGTTGAAAAATTTTACCCGAGCTTCTGCTGTTAGATACCGATGGATTAAGTCCACACCCTTGACCATGGAAACTCAAGATGTAAGAGGAAGGAGACCACGATTGGGCCACTAAAGGAAATTGTGGTTTCCGACAGTACTAGGTGCGGTTGAACTCCGTTGGTAATGGCATCGGTGGCTAACTGATCCTAGTGACGTTGTGCCATTCGATTCGTTGTTTCTGCTGCCGAAGGCGAAGGCTTTAGCAGTTGGTGAGCCTAAGAAATACGCTTTTGCTCATGATAGAGAAACATAAGTCTATTCATTTCCCTTGTAATGCACTTAAGAACACGATGATTTCTTTTCTGCTTCATTTCAGTATGACCCCATACATGATTCCCAAACAATATTTCTGGGTTCTATTTTATATTAGTATTATGCATTCCCTGCAGTGAATTTACTCAGTAAAGCATAACTTTTTTGTGGTTAAGGACTAATTTGAGAAGCATGAGCTAACGCCAGAAACAATGCATATCAAGCTTTACAGCCTGGAAATTTGATAACTTCCTTAAAGACACTAAAAGATGGCAGTCATTGAAAATAGTGATTGAAGGAAAATATATCCATGTGGAATTTATACTGGGGGCTTGAAAATATATTTTAATTTTGTGGGGCAGCACACCAGAATTACAGTACGCTTGGAGGCCCTACAGCCCTTTGGTGGAAACTCCAGTTCAAAAAGCGAGTTAGCTAGCATAAGATTGTGCGAACTAAAACAGTGACGAGGAGGCTCCTCAGGAAATCAGTTAGATAATTCAATACTGTATGCCCAGCAAGTGAAACTACAATTGAAGAGGTGATACGGAAACCTACACCTTAGGCGACAGACCGCACGAACTGCTGAATCACGCACCAGTTTTACATAATTAAATGGACCCACCATTTGATCATAACACATGAAATATTAGTAATATGTAACCCCTTTTACGAATGATTGTGAATTTAGACTTTCAAAACTCGCAGCAACCAAGTGCATATTTAGGCAACGTTTCTTTAAAGAAAACACGTTAATTGTCTTTAGATTGCTATTTGCCGATCGAATGAAAAGTCATCCGTAAAAGCGATAGGTTTATGAGCTTGCGCTTTCGCGTGAGTAATCACAGACTATCTAATCTTTAGGGTAAGCCCTACTAAAGTTTGCATTTCAACGCTGGTTTCCAATAGCTTTTCATGATTCAGATAAGGTTTTTGGCAATCCAAGTGTGAATTCCCACGATAACGGCTTGCCAAAAGTCATAACGTCATATTCGCATGAAGAACAAGGTTGAATTGTAAGTATAGGCAAAGCTTAGTGTCCTCAGCATGGAATTTAAGACAATATTACGTTAGCTTGTGATGTCTGCGATTGTGAACATTTTGTGTGGGGCCCCAAGACGAGTACTTTGGTGCCCCGTGAGTTAAAGGTGTTCCTGACAAACCGCGTTTGTATAAGTAGAACTGTGACATATTTCCTTGAGCTGCAACTGAATACGCTTTAGCACTGTTCCAAGTGATGCATCACTCAATTTATTTTGCACTCGATTGAGTTTAAGAGCAAGCGGTAAGTTTCCAGTAAGAGATTTAACTATATCTTGTAGCTATGCAAATTCATAAATGTATAATTATTTCTTATTATGTGGCTGAGAGATCTAGTTAAACTTTTAGAGTAGCATCACTCTAACCAATACTTAAAGTATGATGTTTGTAAAACATATTTGAGCAGTATTTTAGGAATTAATCATCCGATCTATAACCCGAATAGAGTTACCTAATAAAATGTGTTGAGCTGATTTAGCAGCTGATACATCATTCATTCGCTCTCCCAAAAAGTGGTAAGTGAGTGAAGCAGAGTAACATCGGTTCACAATTTCAGTACCCACTTGCAAGTTATTAGTGAGGCAATCGAAAATTTTACCCGTGGAATACATCAATCCTTCGCTTTCAATCAAAAAAGAAAGTGAATTAGCACAGTAACATTAATTCATTATTCCCGCTCCCACTTTCAAGTTATTAGAGAATGAATTGAGACTTTCACCTTTGGAATAATTCACCACTGACAATGACATTAGTTATAATATTCATTATTCGATTAGTGAAGTATTAATTCTGCTCCTTAATAGCGCTGGTTGCAAAAAAATTTCCAGCCCGTGAACTCGAAGTAGAGAGAGGTGTGAATTAAAAAAAATTGAACATGTACGACAAGACATTGATGTCCTAATATTCCAAGCTTTTCCGAAGTGTTTGAAAGCCTTCCTATAACTTGCCTTGTTTCGTTACGTCTTCGTAAGCTGAAGGATTACTAAAACAAGTTTTTCTAAGACAAAATATATTCATTTATTATCATACTTCGTCTCGTTTCATTCGTTAGCACTTTTAACAGTAAGACAATCCTCTGTTTCAGCTACAGTTTAAATCCTTTTTTTAATTTTACTTACATTCACTTAATAGCATTTTTAAATGGTAGAAAATTGCAGCAATAGCGTAAAGTAAAAACAGCATTGCCGAAGCATTATTATGGGTACGAGACACTGGCGTAGGTTAAACCGTACTTGTCTGATAGTTTTCAATGCTTGACGCGTGGAAGTCATATCTGACCCACGTGTCGGGTCGCCTGTGGAGTCAGTCATATTTCCGTGCTCAGTCTCTTGCTGTTCTTTGTTTATACTTGACTTAAGGGCAAAGTGATTCAGGTCCATGGTATCACTTTTATACTTACAGATACTCAGAAGTATATGTCATTTAAACCGTCGAATCTGCTGGCGCACCTAACAAACTGAATCAATGCCTTGCCGGCATTCGATCCTGAATGTCACAAAAAAAATTTGAAACCAAAAAACGATAAAATCAAATTGATGCTCATAGGACACCCTAAGCACTTGGCAGGTTGAAAAGGCTCTGCTCTTCTAATAGGTGATGCTGTCGTTCGACCATAACCACGTGCTCACAATTTAGATGGCATTTCCAACAGCTCTCTAAATTTAAAATGCTTCATTCAGAAGACTGCTTATAAAGCTAACTATCGCGTCCTATCCCTATCTAAATGTTGGAGCTTTGTTCTTCAGTTGCATGCGAAATTGGGCTAGCTCCTTTGTTTTGTCTTGGCTTGATCACTGCAATTCACTTTTGGCTGGGCTGCCTAAAAAAAAGCAACTAGGCCACTGAAAATGTATGTAAACATTGCTGCAGGGCTAGTGTTCAAGTCCTAGTTCTTGTACCACGTGTTGGCTTTGCTAAAACACGTAGATTCAATGGTGGTTGACCAACGAATTCGGAGCAAAGCTCTTACGCTGACGCATAGGGCCCGTGTTACGTTACTGTGTCTCTGGCGGCATAAGCACTAGTGGAGTCTCACGGACACAAGAAAACACGAGCGGGTGAACGTGATCGTTGAATGAGACTTTTGTCTTTATTCCCCCAGCGGGTACATACAAGAGCTGGAGGCAGACTCGCCACATGTAAAAAAGTGCATCAGTGGTGGGCCACGTGCTTCCGTCGAAGGCCGCACCGAGTCAATGGCTCAACAACCCGCCTCAGGCGGGTAATCTATCAGCGGCCGAGAAGCAAAGGCGCAGACAAAACCCCGCCATAGCTTGAATTTTCTATATTCTATATTAACTGCTCCACTAGTTTCAACCTCCTCGTGTCCTCAAATCCGGCATGAACAATCGATTAGCGGTTCCATTCCTCAGCTTAAAGACCGTCCTAGAGAGAAGCTTTAGCTCAGCTGGTCCTACACTGTGGAACTCACTTCCATGATTCTAAGGCAAGGACAACTACTCTCCTACAGCCGACTAAGGCACATCCTTCTCTGTGGTCCTAATATGCAGCTTCCACGTCACCCACTAACTCAACCAATTTCCTGACTCTGCTCTGCTATGCCACTGCAGTTGCCGAATCCTTACCGTCATAGAAAAAGCGGCAACAACAGCAGCTGCTTAGCCGCCGAATAATCGGCTCGAGATGCACTCGCTGAGCGAGAGAGTGACATTTGAAGATCGCATTCTCACAATCATTGTCAGCGAACTTTGTCGACGCTCCAGGCTGCGCCGCTGCATTTTAGTAGCTCGTCAGCTAGGCGTTAGGCTAGCCGGATTGTTACGAGGAGAAGGCTCCCCACTTGAGAGGCTGGGCTCGCGTGGACTGACTGCTGCGGGTTTGGCATAGAGCAGCTGCACGGCTTGCGTGCGATCGTCCGCGTCCTTCCTTATGCCATTCGCCAGTGCCAGAAATTGACATTTGTCGCAGCCCAACAGACCTCTGAGCCGTTCCACTTACAATTGGCCCCCATGTACTTGAGCAGAGAGTTTCGAAAGCCGCTGGCCTACATCATGTGTAAGCAGGCTCAGAACAGGAGTGCTATTAAGGTTCACCTGCTGTCTCGAACATCGCCCTAGGTCCACCGACCTCTAAAAAACTAACTGCCCATCTTTCAAAAAACAAATGTCGATCATATGGATAATCATGGCATCCTGACCGGACTCATTAGCTTCCTCCAAATTAAATTAAGGTAGCATCTATGCAGAGTACGATGCCAGTAACGGCTTGGCCTAGGCGGTTAATTTGCATGAACTTCTCCGTAAATTGAGGCTTCGAGTCCTGCAATGGTCGGTAATTTATTTCTAGAGCGGGCAATCTTTTTCACACACTGTAGCCAGTAGCCTGTAATTCACTTCAACCGGAGTGTAAATATTGCCGATCAGTAAGCCAACGTTAGACTGGTAGTTTCTCATGCAAGGCAAATGTTAAATGTCTCCAAAGATTGTTTTGCTAGCCTCATTCAGGCTGTTCAGCATGCACGTTTGTAGCTCTCTTTCTTAATACTCGGCGAAACTGCTGAGACATCGTTCCACGTGGAAAGACTTAGTGGTTTGCCTGAACAATTGATATTACATATTTTGTTACAGGCTGCTTTTTACACTGAAAGGATGTCTTCACGCAGCATAACTAAGCCAGCCTGCTAACACGAGTCACCCCCCTCTGTTCACTCAGCCCAGAGCTGTGTGCAGAACGTTCGGTTGAGGACAAGGCTCATTGAATATTTTCGAAAACGACTTCTCTTAATGATAAGCAACTCCGACAATGACTTCGCTGCTTCAAAAAAAGGGCGACTCTTACCTCACCTTAAGATTGATGGAGATCCTTTAACAAAAGGTACTGAAACGGCAGTGAGCCGTTACAAACCGCGAGCACTGCTTCTGCGTTCGGTCAGAACAAATGGCACCAAAAAACATGACTGTATTCACCGTTTAATTGCATTTCCCTTTGCAGCAAATGTAAAGTATCTAGAGTAAGATTAAGTTTTCTGAGGGCACTTTATTAAGTGCACTATTATTATTAATACTATTATTATCAAAAAGCTCGTAACGGCTCTAGTCTTAGCCAAAGCGCAAGGATTACTGGGTTGCTTCATCCTCGAGGTACGGTTAGCGGCTGGTAAATGCTGCACCGATACGTGCACATAAGCTGGCAGTAGCAGATATTCGGTAGTGGTGAAGAGCTCCAATAATTTATCATGATCATGGTTTTGCAACTTGAAAAGTCTATTTGACAGCATCGGAGACATCGATCGACAGCTGCCGTGACATATGTTTTATAGCTACGTGACATGCAGCTCATATCTTCCTAAAGGCCATGGCTGAGTTAGCAATCAAAACTGATTACTAATCTGGCGGCAGAGTTTTTTGGGTGGCCTCGGGGGTATATTATTACATATTGGCTCCTATTTATTAAAATTTAGGAGATACGTCTGCTGATTTACAGTCACAACCTGTCTGGTCTAGCTAGCCACACCATTTTGGGTCTACATGAACCAAATGCAATGCAAATTTATTGCCGCTCGTCGTTCTTGAATGAAAATTGATTGCTATAAGATAACCGGATAATACACGGTTAGACAGCATAACAGCTGGTATTTTGATAGGAACTCTGCTGTGCTCCGGCAGTGGTACTGGGTTGGTTACTAGGCGACGTGTTGCACGAAAGTTGTAACGCTGCTTCTAGTGGATTGCAGTAATCCCATGGCTTCTAGTGGGTTTCAGTAATTCTCCATCACTTTCGAGGTGCTCTCTTCATGCTATGGAGTTCTACATATTGCCTTTACATTCGGTCGCTCATCGCGGCTTCTCCGTTTGATGCGTCGGCAAGCCAACATACGGCAGTGACGAAACCATAAGTCAAAACCCACGACTCATATACCCCAGGCTTAGCAGTAATTCGGTGCCTGTCGACGGGGCATGGCACCGCTCTTTGCGCCGTGCTTGTTTCCTAGTTATTTCCCAGCGTGGAGGCCTGCAACCCCCTTACCCTGCGGTTACGGCACTTCTAGCAGCATACTGGCAAAATAAAGTACATCTACGTGCCTATGGAGTGAAGCTCGCGAAACCGCCAGAACTGCTCGATTCACCTCGTCGCTCCACACCGGAATCTTGTAGCTATCCACTGGGTCTCAGGGCATGCTCCTTCCGAAAATATACAGGGGGTGTTCTCATCAAAGGGTGCGTTTTCTTACGCAACGACATCTACTCTCCAACTGCCGACTATGGCACATCTTTTTCAGCGGTCCTGAACTGCTACTTCTATGCTACTCACTACCTCAACTGCTCTCCTAACTCTGCTATGCTTCCCACTTTCTTTTGTTGAGCAAGACGAAGTCTGTTGGCTACCGAATGCGTACCGAAAGCCGCTTAGGCTGTGAGTGCGCTATACAAAACTCTCCTGCGTAACACCCACATGGTCCTAATGACTTTGTGGAGTTACTGACGGAGATACATTACATTACATATATGTTGGGGCTCGTGGGCGCACGATGGCGGCGCGACGACGCGCGAAGCCCTCGCAAGCGAGTCGTTGCGGTTTCTACGACGGCTGTACTCTATGATATAGTGACCGTCGTATGGGCTGCTCCGGAGCCGGTGGTGTTAAGAGAAAGAGAGGATAGTGGATAGCGTGCGTGCAGGCCAACGCACGGTCAGAAAGTGAATTGCGCGGCAAGGAACGCGTCACGTACCAGCAAGGAGCTTTCACGTTGGGCAGACGGAACGTCGGCCGGGGTGGAACCACGTGAGGGCGACGAAACGCCCACACGTAGATCCCAGCTGCAGCTGCAATGCATCCACCCTTCGACCACATTCACTGAAGTTAACTTTCGCTTCGCTCTGCGCAACGGCATTTGAGTGCGATCTACTCGTCCAAAATAGCTCGATAACTCTGTAGTCATGCTTCCATCGCACTTCCCAGTCTCATTCGCTTCTATGGGCTCGCACCTTCCCGATCTCGCGGCCTTTGAGACCCTACAGGTACATATAAGAGCTACCAACCGCAACTTCTACTGGGTTTATAAACCTACTTTGGAAATCTACGCCCTGCCACAAAGACGGCTACGGTGCCACGTTTTTTGGTTCATCGGACGGCCACAAATGCGCATAGAAAGGAATTATCTATCTGTAGCGGAAATGAATAAAGTAAGCAGTTGTCGAACTCATAAATGACTATTTTAATAAGTTCTCTTATGGACGTCAGCTTACTATTTTATGATACAAAAATGACCATGTATTCCTAACTTCAAATAAAATGTAGATTGCGTTGTGGCATTAGCTAAATCATTACCACGGCACACCGGGCAATGTGAAGGCTACATTTGTTACGAATAATCAACCGCCGTTAACCTAGCAAACATGTAAGTTCCTCTTTTCACGTTTCAGTGCTACTATTTTACTATGTATCTGCCTGCCATTCGTCCCAAGGTAATATGTTTGGCTTCACGGGACTCAAGAGTGTAATAAAGCTATTGCAACGCGACAAAACCACGCGCTCAATGGCGGCTTCTGTCAATTACGCCTTAGAAGCGACGTGGATTACGAATGACGAGCGCGACAGCTGCACCACTTTTTGAACTCGAGCTCGGAAGCTGAAAATGAACGGAGTGCTCCTCATTCGATAGCGGCGATGGCCCGAGGCTTATGAGCAGTGCGATTTATTAATACTAGTATACAAGACTGCTGTACGGCTGATAATCTGGCCATCGTATAAGGCGTGATGGTGACCGAAGTCACTAGCTGGGGAGTCACGGTCTCCAGGTCGGCGAGTTTTAACGCTGAGCCTGTGCTGCTTTAAGTAACAAACCGATGTGTTGGGATGCACCAGGCTTATCATCTGCCTTGTTTTGGGGCTGTACATGCCTTGGTTTGGGCTTTTTTGATTTGGTATTTTCAGCAGCCACTTGCAGGATATTGAGTGCTGTGATTTTATGGCTGGCGATTTGTAAGCCTCAAAATTCTTCTCATAGCCGCAGTTGTCCTGCCATCCGAACTAGCTTGAGTCATGCTGTCGTAGCATTGTTTTAATAAGTGGCAGCCATGCTTGCTAAGCTCTGAAACAGTAACGATAATACATGTGTTGTATAGCGGTATATTTTTCTCAGTCATTGGAAGTACTTCTTTTGTTAGCTCCCCTTATCCGATAAAATTTGTTACGTGAAGACGATAAGTGATGCATGGCTTTGTACTGGTCACCTAATTTGAGTTACTTATCATTCTATAGGTACATAGAGCAAAGGATTTTATAAATAAGCAGATTTTTCCAATTAAAATTTAAGCGAATTTGGTCATGCGGAGGCGTGGCGATGCAGTGGCTACATCCAGTTCACATTGGAATAATGTGACTGTCTATGTAAATGCCGAAGGCTGAGTTTTGCCCCCAGCATTGGAACATGCAGCGATTTTTGAATATGTTTTTTTAAGATGACTACGGCCTCATTTATTTCAAGCCTTTCATGACATATCAAAAGGTGAATGGTTAAGAGCTTGTCAAGTCTGGCTGCCATACTAAGCTGTTATTCGATAATAGTACTAATATTAATAATAATGCACTTGGTAAAGCGCCCTCAGAACTCAATCTCTTTCTATGCGCTTGACATTTGCTGCAAAGGGAACTGCGATTAAATAGTGGTTTGGTCCAGGGGTTAAGGTGCTTGCCCCAACCAAGGTCTGGCTGGGGTCGTGGGCTCGAATGCTCTGGCATATCTGAAGCACCTGAATGTAGATTTAGTTCACTTGGGGTGCTATTTAATTTAATTATATTCATATTTATGGTGAGTAATATCATACTTGATAAACATGAATAACATGATTAGGGGTGACATGCAGCATGCAAATGTGGTTAGTGGCAGCATACACAGTGTTAGAATGCATAAGCACACGAAGGATGAATCACTGGGACCAACTAAAAGCTGTCATAAATAGGTGTGCTTTTTAAGTTCTTTTTAAATGTGATCAAGTCAGGGAATGTTCTGACGCAAGTCGGGAGGGAGTTCCAGGCTTTGGGAGCATACGAACTAAATGCACACTATCCAAAGGGTTTGAGGTTTGTACGTTATTATTTGTAAACTGCTGGATTCCGAGAGGCAGTTGGTACGATGCTTGGCCCGGTGGGGGAATAGATCTGAGGGATAGGCTGGAGCTAAAGAATAAAGTGACCTAAATTGATAATACGAAGTCATTAACAGCCTGTAACAGTGTTAATAACCGTATACAATTATTGATGATCACGTTTTGGAATACCTAGATCGTAACTGCATAGTTCTTAGCCTCGTAACAAATGAAATTATTATGTAGAGTATGTCTGCATTTGTGCATGCATGGGTAAATGTTTTTATCTGTGTGAGTGTGTGTGTGTGTGTGTCTTGGCATTGCATGTGTGCTGTATGTTGTGGACGTGTTGTCGTGAGTGTATGTGTGATTGTGAACGTGTGTGCATGCAGAAGTAGAAGCCCTTTAGCAACTATCAACCATACTTGGAGTTTGGAATTTAGGATTGTGAGGACTTCAATAATTATGGTATTCAAGTTTCGGCACCTTTATATTGGTCTTGCAGTGAAAACCACTCATCGAAATGCAAGTGGGCAGAAGCGCGACTAAAATAATTGGTGAGTAATTCTAGCTCCGACTGACCAAATCTGAACGGTACGATAGCGAACTGCCAAGAAAGACCTAAAAAAAATTTATGTATTCAGGTGCCTCACATATGCCTTACTTCGCATATGCTTCGGGACTCCAGCCCATGACCTTAGCTAGACCTTGGTCGGGGCTAGCACCCAAACCACCTCGGCACCAACTAGCCTTTGTCAAATAAGACAACGAATGGAAGTCACCACCTTATGTATCCTGACTAAGTAGCAGCTAAAGCTGATGCAATTCGAGCAAAGTTTTTTAATTTAAGCCACCAGTACTTGAGGTTGGTTTATTGTTGGCTCTGGCCAAGTGGAGTGTGGTTTAACTGCTTACTGATTCCTCGGAATTGGTAACTATTGTACCGCCTCTTATTATCGGCATATGGTCAACGGTCACCTAAGTACTTATGCATTGAATTAGGATTGTTTGCTTTTACTGACTAAGCAAACACGCTATCGAGCCCTACCTATTATGTCGGGTTCGTAGCTGGCGTAGCTAGCATTATATTATAAAGTGTATCAATCTAGCTCCATTGATGGGACCAAGTTTCCAGGTCATCGGATAAAAGTGCACCACAAGCCAACACAATGCAGTTTTTCTGCTAAAACTGCTTGAGGAGTTATGATAGCCCATTATAGAAAGCTTTTGGGACATACGGTTTAGCCTTGCTTCATATATTTCATAGGAAATCAGCCCTTGGATATATAACTGTCTCTGTGTGCAAATACAATCGTACCAAAGACTATTAAAAATAGCCCGTGCCCGAAAAGACACCACCCTAAAGTAAAAGTAAAAAAATAAAATAATTTGATCATCCAATGTAATTTGTGCACGAGCAAAAATAATTGTGGGCTCTCAAATGGCTTGTTATGGGGAATACATGCTTTCCTGCTGCAGGACTCAAACCTTAGGTGTGGTTTGCAAAGATCAAGGTCATATCCAGCAACTCTTTCTCCACATTATGCAGCTTTAAAGCCAAGGTCGCCGTTCAGAGGTTCTGATTGCCTATCAAAGGAGGGCTTGCCAAGCTGCTTGAAGTGTGGGCAGGCAATTGCTAGGGATGGGTTTAATACCATTGCGTTGCTTTAGCCGGCTAAATTCAACACTTACATTAAGTTAGAGTTGTGTGCTCTAAAGTTGTTTACGAATAGAGTTTGAAAATGAAGTGCTGCTATATGTAAGCCACTGCAATCGGGGAACTTGTAAGTGCTGCTATAATAAAGGCGCTTGACAGTTCCATCCACCAGAAGTACACAGTAGGAAGGAGTCAACACGATTGCTTCTAGAAGAGGTAGTGAGTGTCATGCATGTGGACACTAAGCCATATCACAAATAAGCTAAGCACCATTAGTTGCATCAACTTCATGAGAATTGCCTGTTAATACCACGATCTGTCTGCTAGTCACTAAGGCTCTTTTCGGAAGTGAGTTTCGGGCTACTTTTAATCGCGGCATCAGGGGGGATGGCAAAGCTTCATCAGAGGTAACGTGGTTTCCATAGAGCTCAGCAGCATATTAGCCGCTCGCTTACCTGCTGTACTTATGTTGACCGTGGAGGCTTTATCACTCTGCATCTAATAGATGTTTACACTCACCGAAACGAGCAGAAGCCAGGAGCAACAGTAGAGCTAGCTGTGGCCGTTTAATTCATACTGTTTGCATATCCAGAAACAGTCGTTTGGCCCTTCTATCAAGCTGCACCGTCAAACCGGCAACTAGAGCTTCAAAAATTGTCTATGACCACGTACTGCTTGGTGGCTAAGCTTTTGCAGGCTGATGTGAGAAGCCCACTCGCTTGACGATGTGAAATGTGATCAAACTGTTGTGTATTATAGCACACTGTACCAAGTTATTACAAATAATAACACTATAACAGGAATACCTTAGTTATAAGCCCCTCTCAGGGAACTTGATTTCTTTTTAGGCATTTTCAATTTTCTTCATAGGAAGCATGATCGAATGGTTAGTGGTAGGATGCTCAATGAAAATGACCAAAACGTGGTCGGTGGTGATGTGCACATGTTCAGTATGCAAATGTGGTTAGTGGCAGCAGTCTGTCAGCTGGCTAAAGCATGTCAAACATGAATCACTTTGAACGACTAAGTAGTGTGCTAAACAGATGGTTTTTAGTTTCTTTGTATTGTGGCCGAGTCAGCGATGTCATGACGCAAGACCGGGTTTCGAAAGTATACGAACTGAGGGCGCAATCAAAAGGACCTGATGATCAGGCAAGATAAGGCAAGCTATCGGATAACGAATTCAATCCCCGACTTGAGTCCGAGCATCCCCTGACTTGACCACATTTAAACAGCTTGAAAACACGCATATGTAAGACAGCATTTTATGGGTTCCTGTGATTCGTCCTGCATGTGCTAATCCATGGTGACACTGTGCGTGCTGCCACAAACCACATTTGCATGCTGGCCCTGTGCATGCCACCCCTAACCATGTTATTCATTTTCTTTGTTTATCAAGCATGATATTTATTACTCACCCATCAATTGCATTTCCCCTTACTGCAAATGTTAAGCACTTTATCAAGTGCATTATTGTTATTATTTTTATTAAATAGTGGTACAGTGCTTAGCCTGGAGGGGTAGTAAACCTAATAGGTTTGGTGGGCCAAAAATTCAAGAAATCTGAAAGTGAGTGACAGATTACTGAAGTCGACGCTTTGTTTGACTGTAATCCAGTGAAATTCAATCGGAAGTAATAATAGTATTAATAAAATAGCACTTGATAAAGGGCCTTCGGAAAACAATCCCTTTCTAGGTGCTTCTTACTTGCAGCAAAGGGAAGCACAATTGAATGGTGAGTAATATCACGCTTGATAAAGTTGAATAAGATGGTTAGGGTTGACATTCACCCCGTCAGCATGCAAATGTGGCTAGTGGCAGCATGCACAGTGTCAGCTGGCATAAGCTCATGAAGGCCCAATCACAGGGACCCACTAAATGCGGTCCCAAATAGGTATTTTTAAGTTCTTTTTAAATGCGGTCAAGTCAGGTGATATTCTGGCACAAGTCGGGAAGGAGTTCCAGGCTTTGGGAGCATACGAACTAAGTGCATGGTCTTCAAAGAATTTGAGGTATTGGTAAACTGCTGGATTCCGAAAAGCTGGTGGTAAGTAGATTGGCCTGATGGGGGAGTTGATCTGAGAGATATGCTGGAGCCAAAGAATGAAGTGACCTAAAAGTGAGGGACAAAACCTTGAAATCAATCTGTTGCTTGACCGGTAGCCAGTGTTGGTCGGCTTAAAGTAGTGTGATGTGGCTACTGCAACGCTCGCGACAGACAAGCCTATCTGCGGAGTTTTGCAACATCTGTAATCACTTGATTGCACAAGCTGGTAGGCTAGCAAGCAGTGAGTTACAGAAGTCAAGACGCGATGCCGCAAACGCATGGACCACCTTAGAAGTAGTGTCCCTATCTAAACAAGCCTGAGTTTTAGCAATCTTATGTAGCTGAAAGTAGGCCGACTTGATTGTGGAGCTGATGTGGTTGTCTAATGAGAGGTCACTTTGGAACGTGACACCTAGATTTCGAGCTGATTCAAAAAGAGATATGCTGGCAGAACTAATTTTAAGTGTCGGGTTTTTTAAATTTCCGAATCACAGTGGGTCACCATACCTAGTAAGTTAGTTTTAATATCGTCAAGTTTTAGAAAATTTGCTGCCATCAATGTGCGGATGTCATCAATACATGCAGAAGTGATGTGGTGTAGCTACTGCAACGGTCACGAGAGACATATATAGCTGCACAGTTTTGCAAAAGCAGGAAGCTCCTGATTGCATAGGATGTTGGAGCAATAATTTGGGAGATTACGATTTAAAGAAGGGACGTCACAAATGGATTGACTATTTTATATGTGTTCTCTGTATAAGCAAGCCAGATCATGCTCAGGCATACAATTGTTAAGCAGTAACTTATGAAAGGCAATGTGTTCGGATCCGAGCTCAGCTGGTCACGGTGCCTGGGTAGTATAGGCTTATTTAGGCAGTCACAGGTAGATGTGACTACTGCCTGGCCCGTACTGGCAGCCGAAAACCGTGGTCTGAAATTAAATGTGGATGAGAAACATGCCTGTGGAAAGGTGCATACCCTTTCTAGTACGATCCAGACCGTAGATGCAGAAGCCTTTAATCTTGTAGGTATTTGTTTATAGAATCTGTGAAAATGAGTCTAATGTTGCTCTCGAGGTTGTCTGAGGTGGCCCGTGATGTCACGGACTATCCACTTGCAAGCGATTACGGCATGCAATATAATAGACTCAGCAGCCTTCTTGTGACAGCCAGGAGGCGAGTCTTTCTGGTAAAGCTCCTCATAGGGAGTAGAGTGAGGATGAAGCACCCTAGTAGAGCTGCACATATTTCTTCCAACGAGTTGGTGACATGGTTTAACTACAGAAAGAATCTCG
This sequence comes from Cristatella mucedo, assembly GCA_009760855.2. Classification (NCBI taxonomy): domain Eukaryota; kingdom Metazoa; phylum Bryozoa; class Phylactolaemata; family Cristatellidae; genus Cristatella; species Cristatella mucedo. The sequence goes on along the minus strand of WPIO01000107.1, from coordinate 202,184 downwards.
TTGGAATCATATCAGCACCCATAAATGAGAAACAACTTGAAAAATGCAATCAATGGCTGGCTGAACGATTGCAGTGAATGACGACGAGGCTGCCATGGCCTGCTCAGGACGAGGCTACCCGAGCTTCCAACTAGCTAAAGGTCGCAAACCCGCGGATCAGAGGTAAGCAGCTGACCCATGAAGAGTTAGCTCAAATTAAAGGGGTCTGTTTCGGCTTGAGTAGCTTATATGTGTTAAACACCTGGGAGCTCCCATATAGTAAACAATCCTCAGCTAATAAAGCTAAATGTAGTCTTGCTGCCGGAATACTCCTGATTGGCAAAAGGGACTCTGTCAATGCCAAGTAGCATACCTAAATTCTACTACCTCTTGTGCAGGCAGTCAACTGGCAAGCCAGCAGTTTCGACTGAATTGCATAGTAATAATAATAATAATAACAATGCACTTGATAAAGCACCCTAACAGAACTCAATCTCTCTCTCTCTCTCTCTCTCTCTAGGCGCTTTACATTTGCTGCAAAGGCAAATGCAACTGAATGGCAAGTAAAATCATGCTTAAAAACAAACAAAATGAACAACGTGGTGAGGGGTAACATGCGCAGTGTCAACATGCAAATTTGGTTAGTGGCAGCATGTACAGTGTCAGCACGCATAAGCACGTGAAGGACGAATCACAGGGACCCACTAAATGCTGTCCTAAATAGGTGTGTTTTTAATTTTTTTTTCAAATTTGGTTAATTCAGGTGACGGTCTGATACAGGTCAGGAAAGAGATCCAGGCTTTGGGAGCATACGAACTACATGCACGGTCTCCGAAGGATTTGAGTTGTGTGTGAGGTATTTGTAGACTGTTGGATTCCGAAAAGTGGGTAGCACGATGATGCCACGACCTGCTTCGGCTACTTGCCAGACTCAACCAATGGCAGTGGCCTAAATAACTGTCAATTGAAGGATGGCCAGTGATGCTCAAATTCATTTGGTTCTATAGATGTATTACAGAAGAAATAACGACACAGGTTTTAAAAAGTTCCACTGATTAAGCTCAAAAGCAGCCGGCAGTCGACTTTATTGTGCCTCTAGTTATGCATTTGCGCCCATCCATCCATGCAGATGCACCAGCAGTGAGAAGTAGACAGAAAATTGGGACCATATGTTGGCCTAACTATTGTATTTGTACGTGCCAGTTACATCCGGTACAGATTCCGACGCATGAATATCATAATGTGCAGAAGCTTTGATTTGATGTCCACTTGCATTTATTTAAGTTATGTCAACGTAGATCTTGATATAACTATAGACACCGCACACACACACACACACACACACACACACACACACACACACACACACACACACACAAGCACTCACACATACATACACACACACATATATATATATATATATATATATGTGTGTGTGTGTGCGCATGTGTGTGTAATGCAAGTATGTATATATATATATATATATATATATATATATATATATGTATATATATATATATATCCATGAGCATGCTTGTAAACAACTGTGTTTACTAATTTCGATATATATATATATATATATATCGAAATTAGTCAACACAGTTGTTTACAAGCATGCTCATGGATATATTTTTTTTAGTAATCTAATAAATGAATGAAGTCTGAGGATATAAATGTGCTTTTTGGCAGCTCCTTAGTTAATTCAACATAACAGCAGATAATGTAGTGGTGACAGGCAAGTGTACTTTAATTTACTCTGTCGCAACTAATATCATTTAGTGTATAGGTCGGTTATACAACTAGTTACGTTTCATATGTATGGCATTTCTATGTATTGGTGTAAGATGTTGTGTGAGTATGTATGCCTGTGCATGAACAAATGCCAGCACCAGTGTAGAAGCATGTAAGAGAATGTGTATTGGAGTGTAAGAGTGCAGAGTGCTCACGGGCCAGTGAGTGTGTGTGAGTTAGAGTCTGTGTAAGTCAGTGTGAATACGAGAGAGAGAGAGAGAGAGAGAGAGAGAGAGAGAGAGAAAGATGGAGGCAGGGGAAGAATGCCTCAGGGGGAGAGAGTGTGCATGCGAGGGAGAGAAAGAGCGAGAGAGAGAGAGAGAGACACAGAGAGAGAGAGAGAGAGAGAGAGAGAGAGAGAGAGAAAGATTGACTGAGAGAAAGAAGGAGAGAGAAAGCGCATGAGAGATAGAGAGTGAGATATAGAAAGAGATAGATAGAGAGAGAGAGAGAGAGAGAGAGAGCGGGAAAGAGATAGAAATAGATATCAAGAGATATACTGAGATAGATAGGGAAAGAAGTAAAGTGTGTGAAAAGATTAAGAGCAAAAAAGAGAATGCTTACTACATGCAGTGTCATCAAGAGTGAGTTGCAGCGAGAGATTGTAAACTCGAAAGAGAGAGGGGGGAGATAGAGAGAGAGAGAGAGTGAGAGAGAGAGAGAGAGAGAGAGAGAGGAGAGAGAGAGGAGAGAGTGAGGGAGGGTGATTGGGAGAGATAGAGTGAGAGAACACGTTTGGGAGAGACGGAGTGCCTGCGAAGAAGAGTATGTGCCATGGATGGTGGAGTAGAGAGAGGGAGTGCGAGAGAGATACAGAGATATGATGTGTGGGATTCGGAATGCCTGCGAAAGATACAGCGTTAATTTGAGAGAGAGAGAGAGAGAGAGAAAAGGAGAGAGAGAGAGAGAATAAGTGAATGCAAGAAGGAAGGCTAGATAATACGTGGAAGTGAGAGAGCTTTTGAGCAATGGTGATTGTTTGGAGGATGCGGGCAAGAGGCAGTTTGCACAAGGGCAAGAGATTTCATCGTAGATAGAGTGCATGCAAGAGAGAGATAGAGAGGCAGACAGAGAGAATGCATGCAAAATATGAGAAGAGAGAACCCGGGGTGGAGAGGGGGCTGTGAAGGGGAGTGTGCGCCAAGGACGTTGGGCAGGAGTGAGCCAGTGCAAGGGCGATAGAGAGACAGAGTGCCTGTGAGTGGAAGTGCATGCGAAAGATAGGATGTGCAGTCGTGAGAAAAAGCGAGATAGGGAAAGACAGAGGTAGGCGGAAACAGATAGAGAGAGAGAGAGAGAGACAGAGACAGACAGAGAGAGACAGAGAGAGAGAGAGAGAGAGAGAGAGAGAGAGAGAGAGAGAGAGAGACAGAGTGCATGCAAGATAGAGAGGCAAAGAGAGCACCTGCCAGAGACAGTCAGATGAGAGAGAGTGAGAGAGGCAAAGGGGGGCAGAAAGAGCTACAGAGAGAGACAGAGAGAGAGGATTAGGAGGGATTAGGAGATACAGGGACTGTTAGAAAGAAAGAGATGTATTGTGCCTGCGAGCATGTTTGTGTGAAATTGAGTGATTGTAAGTGAGCAGTTGAGTGTGCACACGGGCAAGTGTGCTAGGTTCGAGCCAGTGAGTTAGAGTGCATGTGAGTAAGCAGATGAGTATTCGTGAGAGCTACATATCGAGTTGGTATACGAGCGAGTGGTTTAACGTACGAGGGAGTGAGAGGGTGTGCTAGTGAGTGAGTGTATGTGTCTTTATGTATGAGTGAGTTAGGGCTTGTGTGTGTGTGTGTGTGTGTGTGTGTGTGTGTGTGTGTGTGTGTGTGTGTCTGTAGGTGAGTGAGAGAGTGAGTTTGTGTGTGAGTGCTTAAGTGTCTGTATAAGTTCGTGAGTGTATGTGTGTGCTTGAGTGGATCTGTGAGTTTGTGTGTGTGGGTGAGTGATCATGTGAGTATTAGTTAGTGAGTGTGCTTGATTTCGAGCTTGCCTAGGGGAACACGGCCATGAATTAGCTAAGAGCCAGCAGTACCAAAAATATTTGTACAAGTCGAAATACCCACTGTGATGTAACAGATACACGGTATTTTGTCAGTCTAGCGGAGTGGCAGAGTGTTCCCAAGCTACAGGTGATTAAAAGCAGTGGTTGAGAGTCACAAATAAAACGATTTGCACCCATATCTGTGTGATGTTAAGTGTCTGAGCTAGTTTGCATGGTGTTCTCTTTAGAAACCTGGCCTTAATTTTGGAAGCGTTTCTTAGCGGAAAGGAGGCCGGCTGAAACGTCTAAGATATGTTTTTATCCTTTGAGTTTGTTTCAGCTTTGCCAGCCAACATTGCAACCGGACATTAATAAAGTGATTTTAACTGAATTTGGATTATTCCGAATTTATGGTGACACTAGGTCTGCACACAAATACAAGGCTGGTTTTATCAATTTTAACCGGCAAGAATGTGCTCACATCCAAGTGTGTACGTTCTTAATGCATGCTACGTTGGAGATGTGCGAATTTGGTAAGGAGCAATGGTTTGACCGTTGAAGGTTAGTCATGGGTTGGCCTTTGAATTTATCTCTATAGTCAGAAGGATGTGGCGTGCTACCCTTTACTCTTGCTGTAGGATTAAGGAAGGAGAAGTTTGGTTACTAGTAAAAGCGTCTCCAAAGCGCTCGGGATTGGGTTCGTGATGCTTCTTTGCCTTTTATTATGTTTCCAAAGTGCTCATGCCCGTCAGAGGCACTTGCTTTCACGAGACACCTGGGTTTGTCATGAAGGCTTTATCCCCCACATTTGGTTGCTGATGGTACTGACCACTCCGAACAATATACGGAAGCTACAATGGAGCTACCCGTGGCAGCGTCCCTCACCTGCTTCGTAGTTCCAGCATAGTATTTTGGCACTTATGCCGAACGGCCCTGTCAGACCAGTGATTGCTGCATCTGATGCCTATGACCACATGCTGCTGGGGAAAAAGCCTCTTGGCAAGCTGATATTAGAGGCCTACTGTCATGAAGCTGTGAACGGTGGCATGAAGAGCCGCGATTATTCCACTTTGAACCCGGTTGTCTTGGATCCATATTAGCTGCAGCATCGGTCGGCAGTAGCTTATGACAGGGCAACGTATTTCAATCACCGATATCAGCATCATTGGGCACTGATCCCTGGTACTACCTGCTTCTATTGGCACACACGGGTGTACTGGAACTGCCAGGCCTAAAGCGGCACCGGAAACCCCTGGTGTGAAAGTGATTGAAGATATAAAAATCCGTCGGTGGATAATAAAAATAGTAATATTATTAATACTTGGAAAATGAGGGTGTTGTTTGACCCTAGTGGGGTTAGGGCAGTGGATGCAGCAGCCGTCTATCTACCGGGTGGTCAGGTTAGCGATTAAGACATGGTGATTAGGACATTGCCCTCAAGAGAGGTTGGGGTGTTCTACACAAATTATTAGAGAGTTACCTTTGGCAAGCCATATACTGTAATCAAACTAATGAAAACAGTGCCATGCTTCCGACAACGCAGTGGCCAACATATTAGTCTGAAGCTCATTTCTGAGTAGCCAAAAAAACGACTGAAAAGATTTGCACGCTGAACAAGTAATACAGCTGAATACGTGTAATGTGATAAAATTACTATCAAGGCCCTTGCTGTAGATGTTTCGGCAAACCCGGTTGTTAAGACGTCAGAGATATTAGATCGCCGACGAGGCCACCGATTAAACTTAATGATGATGAGGGCAGCTTGGCCTGCTAAGAAATGGGCTACGTGAGCTGCTAGAAATCAAATGGGCAGGGCTTAACTGATCTGACTATTGCCGGGTGAAAAAACTGACTTCGGAAAATGGCCGCCCTTTGAAAATGGATAGCAGCTGGTTTAAGATGCTTGAATGAGTAACCTGAGCAGGTGTAGGTCGGACTTGCTTCTGGGGCAAAATGTGCACTCAGTTTGGTAGCACGAGCATTCCTCATTAGACAAACAGGCACCGAAGATACCCAGTGGCACACAATAACTGACTTAAACTGGCTCTGCAGTAGGCAATCAGGACGTTGGCTAGTGAGGATTACTGAATTGTATCGTTTCCGTCATTGGTTAGGAACCCTTTGAATTCGAAGACTATTAAAGCTCAAATAACCTGATTTCTATCACTCCATTCCTTTTTCATTGAAAATGGGCTGCCGGAGGTTAAACTTTCCCCTTGAACTTTGTCAATGCAGGCTACCTGAGATTCCACAAAGCTGAAGGATAGTGACTGACTTATGCGGAGTGAGGCGACTAACACGGCTAGTGCCTTTATTCTCTCTGCAGTTTTGCAGCAACTCATCGACTAATTCCGATGGATGTACCAGCAGTCGGGTAGAATGATTGAGCCAGTGGGTGGGTAAATCGAACTTCTCATGCGAAGCCGAATAGTGGACAAAAATGTTGAGTACTAAGTGTTTATCCTGGCTTTAAATAAAGCTACCATCTATTATCTGTGTTCTTTTCCAGCTCAGTACATTCAGACACAGTTGCTGTACATTTTTATGTCGTCTTTGACTTGAATGTAATAAACGCAATAGCTCACCTTCGCAGCAGTTAGGATTGAGTAAAACAGAAAGATATGGGCAACTTTGTGCAGCCGATATGGGTTATAAATCTTTATTGCATCGATTCAGCCAAGCCAGTTTGGCTTAGGAGACCAAGCAGCACTGAAGGCAGACGCGCTCGAAGGTGCACTTGAATATAGTCTAAGCTGAGTTGACCACTGGTAGATCCTGCTGCTGCTGTAGCTCATCTGGCAACGTTCGACTGATCGCCCAGAGCTGCGACTCTCAACTTGGGGTTCGTAATTGGGTCATTTGACATTGGTGGGCCGGTCTAAAGCTATTTTGCAAATGTTGTAATGCCGACTAATAGTACAGCTACCTTAACATGTAGTATGCAATAGCTAAGTATCCAAATGTTATCTGATGTGAATCAATATTTCGTAATTGCCAACTGTCACAGATAGTTGGATCCGAACCGTTCCTAACGGCTATGAGCCGTTCCAATATCTGTAGCATTATAGGAAGACTAATCTCTGTATCACAGGGCTTTTGCTGCCGACCAGTATTATTATTTATTGACTAACATTATACTTTTTAAATGCAAGCTAAAAGGTGATCCTTTCTATCTTGCCTAGCAGTATTGAAATTTAGTTGAATTGGTATATCGATTGCCACTGGAATATATTAAAATGGAACTATTAGATCTTATGCTCCCGGCTTTCTTAGTATAGTCTTGGTCAATACACTCTAACGAAACTGCTGGGTTAACGTAGCCTGTTAACACGGACTCATCGGCATGATGTCACTTGATTTTGAAGCGCACATTTTGTATTTAGAAGCAGACAGGAGGAATTCCTATAGTGATCACTCTCGGCAAGAATTTCCGATTCGGCTGAGAGAAAATGGTTTCTACCTGATTCCGCTTTGCCCAGGAACTTAAGAGAAACTGTTAGCATTAAACGGCAAAACCATTGCCGAGCTGGTGATATCCAGTGGTTACGGTGCTCGTCCCGACCACGGTCTGGCTGAGGTCATGGGCTAAAGCACCAAAGCGTATGCGAAGCGCCTGAATACACATTAAGTTATGTTGGGATGCTATTCAAATTAATTATATTTAAATTCACCGCATTTCAAGCAATATCCAAGCCTTTTCCCCTGGATAAAAATACATAATTCATTTGTATAGCGCCCAAGAGAAATTAATCTCTATTCAGGCGCTTCACATATGCCTCCGGGCTCGAGCCCACGACCTCAGCCAGACCTTAGTCGGGCCGAGCACCTTAACCACAGGACCAAACCAGCTCGGCGATGGATATGACCCATGGCGTCTATGGCCTGTTTGGCGGACCCATTGATCTCAGACATAAAGAATTTTTGCAGTTTTAAAGTTGGTGCTCAAGTTAGTGGAAAATCAAAAGCTTTGACTTCTATATTGTGCAATCAAAGCCTTGCAGACCTGTCGATTCCGTAAGATGAACGCAATCGCTCAGTCAGCAATTGAGCTCTTTGAGCTGCTGAGTTAAAAGGGTTTTAAGGTCCTACTATTCTAGCCCAGCTCAGTCTACACTCTGAGTAGAAGTAATTCTTAGCTATTCATTATTCATAAAGTACCAGCAGAGCCCTAGTGACTGATTCGGTATGCAGTCGGCAACAAAGGATTCCCTGATGTGCAACTCAAGTTCCAATCGGGGTGGCGTAAAGAGAGTACCTTATCACTTGGTTACGACCAAGCTTTCCGAGCTGTTCATTACCTATAGCAACAATATTGCGAAAAGGGTAGGCTGCTGGAAGTCCGTTATTCAAATATTGCACTGGTTAGTCTTGCACTGTTCATGCGGCTTTATGGGTTGGATTATAACACGACAGTATCGTATAGGTAGATCTTGAATTCCGGTTAACCATGCTCCATAGGACCAACAGCCCAGCTCTCCCTCTATATCATGGGCCATGAATTGATCGAATCTTACGTTTCAATAGGATGATGCACATATAGCGATTGTATAGTATTTGAGTCTTCATTTGAAGCGTCAGAAAATCCAGCTACCTGTCTCTGTGGCTGTTCTAGTGAAGTTGGCGTACAAGTGTACCTGTATTGTATGTATGTGCTTGCTTTCTCGCTGTCGCGTGCAGCATTTCAAGCCAGCTGGCTCATCACAAGCCCGTGCCGCTATTTCTAACTCAAAATCTGGGTTTTTAGTTTCTCTTCATAGACGTCCGTCCGCAAGGAAACGTGAACAATGAGTCACAATGACGGCCCAGGTGGTGGTAAGCGAAAGGCTTGCATTTTTTTCTAATAAGCTGTGTGTTGGTTTATAGGCTTACAGCACGTGGCCTGATTTAACTTAGACTGGATGACTTGAATGTAACTACGTGCAGATTTCCTCCACAACTCATGCGTAGATGTTTTTTGAGCAAGTACTTTTTAGTGCAATTTATTCAATTCAGATTTAAAAAACTGCTATTCCTGAATGGAAAAAATGTGCTGCTGTCAGTAGAAGTCTTTATTTTAAGTTGTAAGTCTTTAATCGTCACCTGTTTGTACAAATTTGGTCGAATTAGGTCTTACACCAACGACATATGCTCACAAATTTTCTGAAAAGTGGAAATAATTGATTTTGTTATACGATTTGTGGCTTAAAAAAGTCCTAAATCAGAGTAATGTAGTCTCCAGCATTTTAAGCTCTGGCGGCGATACATTTTAGTTTTACTGTGCAATTGCATCTTTGCATAATACTGGAGTTAGGTCCTTCCTTTACGCTCAATGCATTTGTGTGCAGCTAACTATATTTACAGGTAACTATAAAATTATTTTTCTTTAGTTGGTTCCAATGGTGCAATAAATATTCCGCAACATCATCAGTCGACGTTGAATTTGCATCAGGCTCGCCACTATGTCTACAACGACTACAGCAACAGCCAATGTGGTACCGATCTCGAAAACGGAAGTGCACAAGTCCAAGAAGCCGGAGGTTTGCGAAATTCCCAAAATTGCATTGAAGACGACTGGGCAAAGGAGTCATTTGGGCATCCCAGTTTTTCAGGATCAGAAGCAGTCAGCAACCAGAATTCCTATTCGATCACCGTTGGAGAAATGAGAGGCATTTCAAACGAAATACCGGCCCCTGTAACCCATGCCCCATTTGATCTGCGTTTCGATTGTATTCCTAATCACATGCTGACGGATCAGCAACTTCAGCACCGTACAGCTCAGCTGCACAAGATTAGTGAGCTTCGAAATATGCTACATCACGTCTTGGCCAACGTTGAGGAAAGTGATGCTGAGAAAGACATTCTAGAAATGCTTTAGTTTTTGTGAACATATTCTATACAGAATACAAATTTCCGAATCCATGCCTTCTGAATATTTTGGTGTTGAAATTGTAAAAACGCCAACTTCTTAAAATTTGCTCAGTCGCTCAGTCCAGGAGCTTGTTTTACAGCTTTCCACATTAGAAGGGCCACATGTGATTTCATCACTTTACGGTTTGACATTTATCGAAGTGCTTAACATTACGGCGTTACAGTGAATGCAAATAATTGTGTTATTAGGGTTAATAACTGTATGCAGTGAACGTACGTAAGTAATAGGTAATTTAATGTTAAATTTAGAACGAAGACAAAATAAATTTACTGGAGGTGAGTGAAAGTTAGGATAATTAAACGACTTGAACAGACAATTATATAAATTTAAAGCATTCATGAAAATTATGACATACATTAACTAGCTTTTATTTCACTTGTTCAGAGATTTTTATGAAATACTTACTTTCAATAAGAACGAACGTGCCAAAAGTATTGGATGTACATCGTGGTCGACACGGGAATCCTTTAGGCTTTAAATTGAGAGCAAACCGTTTTTTGTAGCAAAATGAAGATCAAAGGGAAGACTCCAAAACGCCAATCAAATTTTAAAAGACGGCAACCACTAATAGTGCATGTCTACGATAGTGAGTGATTGAAGATTCATATTTTTAATGAAATTAATATATTTTAAATATGTAAATATGCATCGGTCGCGAGATTTTTCAATCTCTTCTAAAGTTTTTTAGAGACAGATTATCCATAAACCATGTTCAAGCTAATGCCAACCCTTAGCCAGTATGCACGGGCTTTTCTGCTCCAATTTTTGAAGCTCCTTATGTATTTGATTATTGAATAACTTTACCATAGGTCTGGTTAAAACTATCATACTTGTCTGATATCCACTGTAACTTGATTAGAGTAGCTGTTACCGATTGTGCTGAGATGTAGCAGTATTATTTTGGCTGCCTGTGTATTTGGCCGATATTTATGTCAAGCCAGCAACCGTTATCCAGCCTACGTCATCACTCGAGAGTTCACTGCACCAAAGACTCTGTGACTCCCGAGTTATAGTTATTAGCTCTAGCATGTGTCTCTGCAGCTCTTCAAGGCACACTTTCAAGAGGCTGCATGTAACTGATTTTTTGCTTTGATTCGTACATTATAATTGTTCAGACGTAGATCCCTTTTCCTTTCTAACCATTATTCTTTCCCACCTAATGTAGCAGTGCGTGTGCCTGGCAGCCTCAGCCAAGAGGAAAAGTATCTGAATAAATTTTCGAGTGGGAAGGTCCAAGAAAACTTCCGGAATGTACTATAATTTCTCAACTGGATTGCTTAAAAATGTGCCTAGCTCATTTTAAATATAATCCACGAGACGAATGGAGCTAGCTAGGGGTTCAGCACTAAAAAAGTAGATAGTGCGACCACGAGAATGGTTTTCAGGTCGGCTAGAAATATTTAACTGTTCTTTAAAAAGACGTTATACTGGTCAATTGCATCATTCACAAATTCGCAGATGAACAGCAGACGCTATTACATTGGCTTGAAATTGGCTGCAGAGGTTCACCTATCACCGGAAAAGAATAGGGTAGTGCTTAGCTTCATCTGTTATCTTCACATTTTGTTGCCGCAAGGGATATGATAGTAAGGTTTAGTTGAACCGTTGGCGTATTTGTTATAGCCCAAAATACAGCTTTATGAATTTTCTGTGGTATGAATACACCGTCTCGTCCTCGGGTATCATTTTGGCATCTTTAATTCAGTTCAAAATATAGCTCTCCATAACCATCAGCTCGTTAGAACAGAATTAAATTTTCCATTCCTAGAGAAATTTGTATTTAACTCAGCAGACCATTAAGCGTCATGCAAACTAATGCAGTTACACTTTACGTCACACCAGTTGAGACACACCTGGTGAGGTCTTTGCTTTATCCCGAGCTCTTGGGTTCGAATCCTGCGGTGGGCGATGTCACATCTCAGAAAGAGGTGATGATAGCCGCACAAGCTCTTTTGTCGCTATAGACATGAGGATAGTCAATCAGCTAGAATTTTGTTTTTTTAATATGGTTTCTGTTTTTCTAACACAATGGAAATTGCAATGGTTAAGATAGGTACAATTTCGCACTCAGTGTGATTATGTCGAATGGATACTATTTTATTGTGGTTTTGCCGATTTCATCTTGTACTAGTCACACTGCTGCATCATCCTAACCTTGAGAAAGAAGTTATTAGCATCAAAATTGGTAATTTAGAGTAGATGAATATACTTACCAAGCTGGCTTAAACGAGTACTAGTTTTTTTTATAAAATAAATCGGCAGATTGTACACTACCAGCCTTGTAAGTCAAAACTTATAACCACTCCTTGCCTTCCTCTTTAGACTGCTCAACTCGTTCACATGGGAATAAATACTTTTAATCTATTTTAGTTTAGCTGACAATAAAAAAAGAAATTTCAAACAGGGTGAATGAAAGTGATACTATGCAATCTATGAAGAAAGTGTCGACTCAGGCATTGACAATTCTGCAAAAAGCTACGATGTTGTTAGTTGGGATACTGATGACGAGTTTCCTCCTTATTGTGATGATTAAATTTAGTTTATAATATTATAAAATGTGCTATATATTCAGAAATAAACATTTTTGTATAAAATCTTTTTTAAACGAAATTGTCAATTGTCCGAGTATCGTGTGACTTATAATCTCACAAAGTCTGCAATTTGCAGTCAGTTACCAAATCATTACTCGTCAGCCGACTTATGATCGCTTTATCTAGTCTTCCCATGTTCATTTATCGAGTATCCAAATTTCCACTCGATTTATTCAACTATATACATCGCTCTACTGAAAGTGTACAAGTTTTCTTAGTGACGTGCAGCTTAATTTCAATAGACGGGACTTTAGTGGCAACATAGCTTTCTAGCTGGTTGCTATTTTCTAAACCTTAACAGACTTGTAATGCTAACATTAAAACGTGCTTAAGCAAATAATATTGCACGACAATTATTTTCTTGTGAGACATAAAACGAATGGTTGAGATACAAAGTTTTGCAATATACGTAATGGCCAAAGTAGATCAACAATCTTTCAAACAGGGATTGGCTTAGATATTTGGTAGCGTTTGTACAAAATCTGAATGTGCAGCAAATAGCATCCTTTGAGTAAATGTAAATGCCCTTTAGCTTCCATTCAAGTGGGTTTAGCTTGCGTTCACATGCGATATATGATCAAATTTCTGTCGTCTTCCTCTGTGGCTATGGTGCACATACACACACACACACACACACACACACACACACACACACACACACACGCACACACACACGCACATATATATATATATTTATATATATATATGTGTGTGTGTGTTTATGTATGCGGTTATTAAATTAAGTAACCCTAGCTTCTCTATTGCAAAAGTTGGACGTAGCAATTCTGACATTCAGTTTGAACTCATTGTAAATTCTCAGTTTTTCAGTCTTCTTAGCCGGTGTATAATAATGGTGGAGAACCGTGTGCATAGGCCTGTCTGCCGTAAGCTGTACCGGAGCCTTTACAGAATCGTACCAAAGTATTGGTCCTGTAATTTAGTTTGAGGCTGTAGCTACATTAAATCACATTATTTCTAGTAATTACTTTCTCCGTAAACTCTTTAGCAAAGGTATAGTCCTCTGAATAGGCAAGTTTGACTATGTTTCCCATCAGCCACCTTTTGTGTTAACTTATGTAATTACTTCCAATCCTTCGTCATCAGGAACTCGCACACAATCAATGACATGATCGGCAACGGGTATACATTTTGATGGAGGTAGAGGCAAACTCATTTCTTCTCTCCGTAGCATTTTTCTGCATGTGAATATCCACTATATGCTTAAGCGTAACTAGATTCCGATTAAAAAATTATGTGTTGTTTTGCATAACTTACATCTCTCTCTCTCTCTCTCTCTCTCTCTCTCTCTCTCTCTCTCTCTCTCTCTCTCTTTCTCTTTCTCTATCTCTCTTTTTATACCTTTTGAGATTTTAAGAAATAGCTTTAATATTAAACTGAATACGGTATGCTTATTTTTACATTTTCACCGTTGTTAAACGTTAATAATATTTTCAGTAATTAATTTTTAAGAGCTTTTAAAACTGTAATCTAACTTTTAATTTTACTTTAATTTTGCTTTACTCTTAGTCATGACAAAAAAGGAGAAAATCCTAACGAGGTTGCTAGTTTTCCCATTTTGGATTTTTAAATTCGCATTCTCATGTCAATGATTAAGTTAGCATTATACTCACGCGGAACTTTAAAACACCACATTATTGCGTAATGAGTAAGATGATGAAGAAATTAATTTTAAACACCTATTGAGAGTTATTAAACTAAAAGAAATCTGTAACAGATAATTAATTAAACCATTGATTACGGAAGATATGGCACTATAATAATATTAATAATAATAATGTATTTGATAAAGCGCGCCCAGGGAACTCAATCTCTTTCTAGGCGCTTTACATTTGCTGCAAAGGGAAATGCAATTGAATGGTAAGTAAAATCATGCTTGAAAAACCAACAAAATAAATAACATGGTTAGGGGTGACATGCACAGGGTCAGCATGCAAATGTGATTAGTGGCAGCATGCACAGTGTCAGCACACGTAAGCACGTAAAGGAAGAATCACAGGGACCCACTAAATGCTGTCCTAAATAGGTGTGTTTTCAAGTTCCTTTTAAATGTGGTTAGGTCAGGGAATGTTCTGACGCAAGTCGGGAGGGAGTTCCAGGCTTTGGGAGCATACGAAGTAAATGCACGGTTTCCAAAGGTATTGAGGTTTGTACGAGGTATTTCTAGGCTGTTGAATACCGAAAAGTGGGTGGTACGATGCTTGGCCTGATGGGGGAGTATGTCGGAGAGATAGGCTGCAGCCAAAGAATGGAAGGACCTAAAAGTGAGCGACAAAACCTTGAAGTCAATTCGTTGCTTGACTGGTAGCCAGTGCAGGTCAGCGATAAGTGGAGTAATGTGGCAAGTGCGACGCTCACGACAGACAAGCCTAGCTGCAGAGTTTTGCACCAGCTGCAATCGCCTGATCGCACATGTTGGTAGGCCAGTAAGCAGTGACTTGCAGAAGTCGAGACGAGACGTTACGAATGCATGGGCCAATTTGGACGTGGTATCCTTATCTGAACAAGCTCAAATTTCAGCAACATTATGAACCTGAAAATAGGTAGATTTTACCGTGGAGCTGATATGGTCGTCTAACGAGAGGTCACTTTCGAATATGACACCTAGATTTCGAGCTTATTCGGCAGGAGATATGGTGGCAGAGCCAAGAACCGAAAATGCAATGAGAAAACTGTCAAATAGGGGGTTGCCACTGAGAATATTTTTATAAAAAGAGTGGAGTCAGTCATTAGGTTAAACTTGTAGCAAGCAGGACATTTTTAATATTGTGGAACCAGATTCATAGTTTACGTGCTTGCATTAAACTGATCTAAGAGCCGCATTAGTATGGTGGCAGAAGAGCCTTGAACGATTTCACCACCACTTGTAGAGAGCATTAAAGTATCACTCAATGCTTAACGCGAGACAATATCCTTGGTTGCGAAGAGCGGCCAGATGCTACCCCGTGCTACCGCGAGCTCCTAATATTGAAAAATACCTGTCCGGTGACAATTAAAAAGTATGGCAATTCTTCGTAGGAGCTGACTGTCAATACGAATTCCGGCAATCACTGAATTCCCTAACCGCCCATCTACACCAACGGTTCATCGTCATAGCAACACCAATACTGGGCTGAAAATATGAGCACGACGTTGGCCAAAAGGGTATCACGGGTCGGGCAAGCTGAAAATTTAAGTCGACGTGATTTGGCAATAGATCAAATACAGCAAATGCTCTACCTTGGTTTAGAGCTCATTTTCCACCAGCAGATCGCCGTCGGAAGGTCGAGTCCCTGCTATCAGTTGTGCCGCCGGTCTGTGCACGGATGTATAATATATATAATTAATTTGTAGTGTCACAAGAGACCAGAATCCCTCTTTAGGCACTTTGCATATGCCTATCCCACGATCTAAGCCAGACCTGGGTCGGAGCTGGCGCCTTAACCGCAGGACCAAACTAGTTCAAACGATCTTACTGTATCCGGTTTTCCTTAGCCTTGAATGTTATCGTTGTTTAAAGTTACTAGGAAGTCATTAGCAGTGGCTCGCTTAAGTGAATCATCTTTACAAACTAACAATATCAAGAACTTATGAGATTTGGCTAAACAGTTACTTATTTCACCAATCCGTTCCCAAAGTATCTTAAACCAGCCAGTTTTAAAGCAATTGATATGCCTTGTGTTCAGATTCTACGCTACCTTTCAATATACAAACTAAAGACACCACAACAGACGCTACAAACTTATAGTTATTGGAGACCTGGTCAATAAGCCGCCGAATTCAAAGGGAAAGATCAGTGAGCCTTTGTAATGTAATGCATCTCCGTCAGTAACTCCGCAAAGTCATAAAGACCATGTGGGTGTTACGCAGGAGAGTTTTGTATAGCGAACTCACAGCCTAAGCGGCTTTCGGTACGCATTCGGTAGCCAACAGACTTCGTCTCACGCAACAAAGAGAATGTGGGGAAGCATAGCAGAGTTAGGAGAGCAGTTGAGGTAGTGAGTAGCATAGAAGTAGCGGCTCAGGACCGCGGAAAAAGATGTGCCATAGTCTGCAGTTGGAGAATAGTTGTCGTTGCATAAGAATTGTGGAAGCGAGTTCTACAGTCTAGGACCTGCAGAGCTAAAGCTTTTGTCATCAACTGTCTTTAAGCGGAGGAATGGGATGGCTAATTTATTGTTCACACAGGACCTGAGGGCGTGAACAGGCTGAAACTGATGCAGCAGTTCAGTTAGGTACGAAGGAGCTAAGCAGTGGCGGGCCTTGTGGGTCAGCATAAGAACTTTGCTCTCTATCCTTTGCTCAACCGGCAACCATCCTAGCTCTATCAGCAGAGGTGACACGTGCTCAAACCGTGGGACTTGAAGACCAGCCTTGCAGCCATATTCATAGTCGGCTGCAGTGGCATAATAGCTTTCTTTGGCAGTCCAGCCAAAAGAGAATTACAATAATCAAGCCGAGACAGAACTAAGGAGCTAGTTAATTTCTTTACAAGCCACTGTGGGAGACAGCTTCTAATCTTGGATAGGGATCGGATGTGATGGCTATCTGTAGAGGCAGTCTTCTGAATGAAGCTTCTGAAATTGAGGCAGCTGTCGAACACGACACCTAGATTACGAGCACTGGTGAAGGTCGCACAATAGCATCACATATTAGAATAGCAAAGCCTTTTAATCCAGCCACACGCTTAGGGTGCTCTATGAGCAGCAGTTCGGTTTTATCGTCATTCAATTTCAGAAAGTTTTCCGACATCCTGGATCAAATATCTGCAAGGCAAGCATTCAGTTTCTCAGTTGCTGCAGCAGATTCCGACGGTTTAAATGACAAATGCAACTGAGTATCGTCAGCATAGAAGTGATATCCTATTTCATGGGCCTTAATAACTTTTTCCAGAGGTTGTGTAGAAATGGAGAACAGCAAGGGACCGAGTATAGACCCTTGAGGGACTCCACAGGTGACCCTTCTCATGTCTGAGACCTGACCCCCACACGAACGGATTGAACATGATCAGACACGCATGAATTAAACAACGCCAGTGCTTCGTCTGCCAGACCGAGCCTTTCACCTGAGCACCTGAGCAGTTTCCATCTTAATAAATATAAGAAATTTTTATTGGACCAAGTGAATTTTTAGTAATTGCCAAATAATAAAAAGCTTTTAATTGGAAATATCACAGCCTTTTTCATTCAGGCCTCATGATTTACATGAATAACTGTAGGTAGCTCCGAGTATTTCAAAGATAAAATCTGTAATGGGAATTCTTACATATTGCTCACAAATTTAAATTATAATATGACATAGAATGGCCATGCTCTTAATACCGCCCTTGGCTAAAAAATGGGTGCTACAAATTGGAACTACATTTCCATTTTTTCGGCGACTGCAAATCGTTAGATTAGGCTAAGGTGTTTAGAAGCCAAGGTTTTCGTACTGTTTTTAACTCTCCGGGGAAACCTAGTAGCTGATTAGCCTAAGAACTTCAGTGATGATCATAAGAACTTTATATTGAAGCTGATATGGCATTGTTGATCTGATTCCTTGTGGAGGTCTGCAAATTTTCCATTGAAGGTCAAACTTACGAAAAGGGGTGTGCTATGTCGTGCTTTTTCCGAGGGATTAATAAAATGAGCTTGGTGAATGCATAGGAACTCAGCCGCTCCGGCGTTGTAGCTTTCGAGTAACTGTGAGGACGGCTGCGGATGGGTTTAGCTGCTGCTTCACAGCGCGTCTTCCTCGCCGAGCCTGCCGCTTGGCGTTAAAGAGGACCTCACTCATTGCCAGCACTCCGGCATGCGCAATATACGCTGACCATCGGGCATTGACATACTTTACGGCTGGGATTCAAGCAGTGTGCGCCTTTTAGACCGGCCTTGGGCAAACCTATGCTCTGTCAGATTAGTTGACTCCCCTAGAATAGGCCGATCAAGCCCAGTGCTCTCGTGAGATACTTCGCCAAAGCAGTATTAGAACCGGATGACCGGCCTCCCGGCGGAGGTTGCTACTGTCAACGGACGCTTTGAGATAGTGAGGTGTCGGCGCCTGCCTGCCTCGGCCTCTTGCGAGCCACGCGACTCGCCTCGCGTGGAACTGAGCCGACGTTGGATTCGAGCCATACGAATTTCATTCGTCACTATTTCCATACATTGACAGATGGACCGGGGCAGTTTACTTAGGGCTCGGAAAAGTTTGTGGCACTTGGCCCTCGCCGATGTGCGGGGCTTCAGAATGGGCATCCCTCAACCACAATGTTATTGTGCTTATTCATCATGTTGCATAATGCACAGCCATATTCATCAACTCACTTCACCGCGACAGCCACCTATGACAAGTATCGCACATTCTCAGTTGACTGCATCAGATATATTGGAATTTCTGCTCAGGAACTCTACAATTCAAGATTATGTGGCTTGCACGGATCAAATAACGTGACCGTGAGCCACATTCAAAAAACCTGTCTACAGTCATAAATATAATCACTCCGTCTTGACCTAATAATACTTCAGGCTGCTAAGGTAGCATTTGACAATACGCTGGTACTCATTGAAGGGAATTTATTAAGCCTTATTACTTCCGAGACTTCAAATGGTTCTTTTAAACCCATGTCGTCAAAACCTGCCACTAATAACAGTGCCATACCAGACTATTAATTTGTTCCAACGTCAATAGTTTTACTGCTACGGTTAGAATAAAGCGCATTATTTCCAAAATATACCTAGTCAGCGCTAACGAGTGATCACCATGAATCCAAGAGTCGTATCCCATATAACCACCATTCAGGCTATTTAAGTACAGCATTATTCCGTACGGCCTCTGCCAAGCAGCTAAAACTTTCCAGCGCTCAATTGAACACGTCCTTCGTAGTCTCAAAATTATTATTAGAAATGAAAGATTTAACTTGCAGTGTCTCTGCTGCCAAGCATGAGACACACATCGGAGTCCTCTGATTGCCTATATTACTATTAGGAAATAATTGCTAAAGTCTAAAAGCAATGAAGAAGTGCTTTTGCAATGTGGCAGTTACGCTTCTTCGGTCGCGTCATTGGCCTGCTACAGCCTTCTTCCCTGGGATTCTAGCAAAGTTACACGAATTAAATGATGTCAAAAAAACTTACTTGGTATTGGGAAATGGCACGGGCAAAGTAGTCTGAACAAGAAATTGAAAATATCAAGACCTCAAAATCGGGTTTTATTTCGTATCTACTATATCATTTGCATCCAATCTTTGATTCCTTCTCCATAGCGATAAGTCACTAGATGAGCAAGACAGTCTCTCCTTCAGATTGGCATACTTTCACGTATGCAGCATTGCGAACATGTGGTCCAGCTAAGTAAGATAAAGGAGCCACGTCCAAGTTGGTTCACGAATTTCTTACGACAAACATTTACTTCTGCCACGTACAACATGCCATACTGAGGGTATAAAAGAGCCAATATACACAGAAAACGCATCACGTGACCCCGACAGCGTCGTCCATGCTACCACGTACCAGATCTCGCATGGTAGGACTGGCACCCCATTTACCAAGCGTTCGATATATATATATATATATATATATATATATATATATATATATATATATATATATATATATATATATATATATATATATATATATATATATATATATATATATATATATATATATATATATATATATATATATATATATATAATCATTTATAAATAAACATATATATATACATAAACATCTATATATATGTATATTTGTGTGTGTGTTTATATATATATATATATATGTTTTTATATTAGTGTGTGTACGTGTGTGTCTATGCGTGTGTCAGCTAAATGGAGTAACTTACCAGCGTTAGGGAGCTCCCTTAAGTCTGGGAATATTAGCTTCCAGGGCTAGCACAGACAAAGGTCCGGTTAAGGTCATGGACTGCGAGCCCCTTGGCGCAAGTGGAACGTCTATATGGAAATTAAGTTCTTCTAAGTGCACTATATAAATTACTGACATCTATTTTTATGCTTCAGACATTGTCGTGGATATTAGTGCTATAACACTAGTATGCGCCAATTACTTATGCATTAGCCCCTGGCTAAGCTTTTACACTAATGACACCAGAAGCTTCAACATTCCGCACTCCGTCCAACCTATCTCCTGATGAATCTGAGCAAAATCTAGCCTTCATTTTCAAAAGTGACATTTCATAAGACTACCACGTCAGCACTGCCAAGTCTGCCTACTTTGACTTACACAGCCTTCCTAAAACTAAGGTTTGCTTAGACAGGGGTACCCCATCTAAATTGGTCCATGCATGTTTGACATCCCGTCTTGACTTCTGTAACTCCCTGCTTGCTGGTCTAATGGCTCGCTTGTGCACTCAGGCGCTTACAGCTGATGCAAAAATCTGCTGCGTAACTTTTCTGTTGTGAGCGCCGCAGTTGCTACATCATACCACTTCTACCCAACCTGCACTAGGTCGGGAAGTCAAGCAATGCCTTGACTTCCTGGTTTTGTCACTCACTTTTAGGTTCTATCATTATTAGGATCCAGCCCATACATCACATCATATCTGAAGCCAACCTAAGCATCGTACCAGTAAAGGTTTCCGGAAATTCACTGTTTAACTAAACTCATACGAATCTCAAATCATTTAAAGACCTTGCCTCATTTTATATGACGCCAAAGTCTGGAGCTCAATTCCGACTTTTCACATTACATTTCCTGACTAGACCTAATTTACAAGAAACTCAAAACGTACTTATTTATCACAGCATTTAGTGTGCATCAGTGATTTGACCTGTATATGTTTAAGCTTGCTGACAGTGTAGATGCTGCTACTAACAATTTTTACACACTAACCCTGTGTACGTTACCCCTGTATCCATGCTGGGTTCAGTTGGCTGGGACCGGACGGCTATAATGAGGTTTAGGGTTACCGGCTTGGCCGGGGTCGGACCTACGGCATGTGCGGTGACGTGGGGTCACCGGGGCTCTTGGGTAGGAGAAGTCGGCCAAGTAAGTCGTGGTGTCGATAGCTCCCGGTCTCGCCGAGTTATGCACCTGGACTCGTGCTGGCGTGCTCCGGCAATGCTGCCACGCACGCAAGGGAACGAGTACCCAAGGCCCGAGCGGAGCTGGATAGCTCGCTCTTTGTTGACTCACATATTCCGCGTTCCCCGTGTAGCGTGTTCGTGACCCCCTCCCGTGAGTTGGCGACTTTCGGTGGAAGCTTTTGACTGTGGAAGTTGTCGATTCGGACTAGCCAAGCAGTTACTCAGCCAGCCAGGTTTTGGACGACGTACGCTCGTACTGTTGGATTCGGAGTCGGTACAACGACCGGACTGCAGAAGCCGACCGACCGCAACTAACACGTTTGTTCGCGCGTGCAGCGTCATCTTGTGCCCCTATAGTGTGCTTTGGTTAGGACCCTCCCTGTAGACTCGTCTAATTCCCGTTGTTGTTGGCGCATGCGTTATTATAAAGAGGTGTAACCTGACTGCCGCCCACCTTACCCTAGCTCGGCAGTATGGTGAGCGGCTGCATGGCCGGAGTTTATCGGGGTTTGGCAGGAATTAGCCTCTCACCCCTGGAACACGGGTACACCCCTAATCATGTGATTGTTCTTATTCATTTAGCTTGCTACCAATAGCGATTCAACCGTGGTTTGTTTGCATCAAACTTAACGTATCTAGAAAGAGATTAAGTTCTCAGCGGGTGCTCTATCAATTGTAAAAGTTATGCTATTTAAAAAATTATTCAGTTCACCACACGAAACTCACGTTAGATTAATTCTCCAGGAGCACAATCCTTGTATGCCTCCGTAAGGTTCTACTGCATCTTGAACAAGCATCCATTGCATCTATTCAGGGCGTCGTTATGCTCAAACGGCTCTAGCACAGTGTGGACTTCCAAACATTACGACTTGATTAAATGCGGCAAAACCTACCTGACAGCAATGAGCAAGAGCCACTAATCAGCATCACGTATGGTGAGCAGTACGAATTAGCTGCAGCCAACTTTGGTGCCAAGCTAGGACAAATCTATTATCGCCAGGGGGCTTTTGCAGGTCATGTTCGTGGAAGCCCTTGGGCGTATCACTGAGCCTTCTGGTGCTCGTCGCATGTGAACCTCATTTCGTGAGACTTCCAAGTCCCCGAAACGGGCAGTGGCACCCAACGGGTTCCACTCAACCAAGTCGCTATAGAGGTCGCATGTGGGGTTCCACTTTATAGAATCAATGTCGGGGGCACGCTCTACTGCATCTCTCTCCTGCTGGCTAGCTCCTCCTTGTGGCTCGCACTTGTCCGCCTTGCCAATGGTCTCTCTCTCTCTCTCTCTCTCTCTCTCTCTCTCTCTCTCTCTCTCTCTCTCTCTCTCTCTCTCTCTCTCTCTCTCTCTCTCTCTCTCTCTCTCTCTCTCTCTCTCTCTCTCTCTCTCTCTCTCTCTCTCTCTCTCTCTCTCTCTCTTGGTCTCTCTTCTCTTTTTCTCTCTGTCTCTCCCTGGGAGATGCTCCGGTGCTTTTCTCTTTCGGGCAAGATTTCGCTCCATTACTATCGCGGATTGCCATTGTCTCAACAAAGGCCACTTTTGCCTAATCTCTGGCCACTATCAGCTCGTCGAAGGCAGCTATTGATCGCCTCGTTGAAGGCCGAAGTCAAAACGTCACAGAAAACCGTCACGTGATGCCATTCCTTTGCGTCCACTCGCTGCCGCTGCTCTGTAGTTTTGCTCTTCCCTCTTCAACTGGTGCAACCATCGGGTCGGACGCGATCGAAGATCCACCTTCTCCGCTTGCAATGCGGCTAAGGAGCTGCGGCAGTTGGATAAGTTCCGCTCGGTTGCCTGGCTTTTCTAAACAGCTGATATCGAGCGGTAGCAAGATTGTCTCGTTGTTTACCTGGTCTCAGCTGTGGTTAACGGCTGCCGCTCTATGCGAAATCTCTTTTCCTCAAGCTCGGCCTCTTCATAACTCAATAATGTGAGAATAGAAACAATTCCAAGCGAACCTTGCTTCTGTTATATGGCTGTTCGTTGCACGCCCCTAATAGCTTATAGTCTCGTCGCCAGCATTTAAATGCAGAACGGCATTAATGGCCAGGCTAACTTCGTATTCTAAAAGTAATTTTTAAATTGAGAGTCCAAGGCGAGAAGTGCTTTTAGATGCTGAAAATTGTATGCCACTGTATTGGGATCCAATCTATACCGTAGACTGTTACTCTTTGGCACGAATCAACCATTCTCTGCAGCAAGTTCTGGAATGGCTATGGCTCCGTCTGGGCACATCAAAATAGTCTAATGGAGGTTGTGGGATAACGAGAAACTTAAAAGTATTGGTCTCAAACTGCAGATAAAAAAATTAAGCATATATATATATATATATATACACTTGGGGAACAAATTTATATACACTTTGTGAAAGCGATGTATTTTAAACCTGTTGTGTAGCATGGCTCCTTCGTATGTTCATACACACCCTCACACGCACACTCACACACACGCACACGCACACGCACACATGCACACACATTCATATATATATATATATATATATATATATATATATATATATATATATATATATATATATATGTGCATACATGTATGTATAGAGCTGAGGCCCTTCGTGGTCGGGACTCTCAGCAGATGGTGGCCAACCAATGAAGCTTGCTTGGCCGACCTCGGCATCCCACGAGCGGAGTACGAAGTTACATCTACTCTCCTCCAGCCTGCAACTGCTCTCATGACTCTGATACGCTTCCCACTTTCTCTTCTTTTCGTGAGAGGAATTCTGTTAGCTACTGAATGCGTACTGAAAGTTGCTCAGATTGTGAGAGGGCTATGCAAAACTGTCCTGCATAACGTTGACATAGTCTTTGTAGCGATACAGACAAAGATACAATACCCATGTGGTCTCTTTTAATGTTAGGAATCCAAGAAAACGATCTCTCATTATCGCTTAAATTTAACTTATCCAAAAGAAATGAATATTCATGGTAGTGTTATTAGTGTGGCCGACTTCTGGGGTGCAGTGATCGATAGCTGTGCTGTCCTTCACTGACTTGGGTGCTTTCATAATCTGATGATTCATTTTAGAAGCTTATATTGATATATATTCATTCTGGATGCCTTTGGTGAGATAATCTATGTAAGTTTAATCCTCGGTGACCCTCTGCAAATGCAACGTCATTAGTGGATCTGATAGCTCCGGAAACTTAATGGATTTGAGAAATTTTCCCAATCCAGGTCGGAAGAGCTTTCACTTTGACCCACGGAGTTGGCGTTTGATGTTTTTATAGTACTCTCTTATGATATCACAGGGTGCGGAATGCTATAGGCCAGCATCGAACAATGTTGGCATCAGAAAACATTTCGCTAGATGTGACAGGCCGTTGTATTTTGTCCAGTCGTCAGAAGCAGATCGAGGATACAAACGAGTGTCAGCCCGATTATCTGCACTACTCCTCACCTTCGCCGGGTCAGCAGCTGCTATGACCATGATACCCTGGACGAACTCAGACGGTCTGCTTTGCCAATAGTGAGACTGTACAGAAGCAAATGGAGGCAAACAGTAGCCAACGATGAATGTAAACGATTGAGACTCACGATTCGTGCACCCCATTATGACAATAGATTTAGAGGGAAATCTCTATACGCTCATCAATTTACGCCGAAGTTATGCAATCTTCAACAAAAGGCCTTTGACTTTGAATTTTACGCTAGCAAGGCAAGCGCTTCGTTACTGATTCCTTCGAGGACAACAGCAATTTGAGGCTCTTGAATTTAGGTTTCCCTTGTGAATTTTGAAGCGTGCAGTACCTGGAAGCCTATCATACTTGACAAGCATTTAAGGCTGAAAAAATAGGAAATCGCTTGTCATAAAATACATTAACCACAACCGGCACATCTTTGTCATATTTCGAAGATTTTATTTTGTATTGGAGCTCAGAAAATCATCTGTACTCTGAATATTTAGGAAAGTTGCACGCATAAGTCCTCGACGGCCTCTTTTCCGGAAAGCACCGTTACCCGTGTAATATTATCTTGGCGCCGTAATGGCCGGGTTAGTGTTGTAAAACTCCGATTCAAAACTCCTTGCAAGATTTGATGAAATATGACTCATCCGTCTGAGAGGTCTGGGTGTAGACCCTAAGAGGGCTAAGAAAACCTAAGCAGCCAAAGACGTTCGAGTGATGTAGGGGTGGGCAATAGCTCTCTTCAGATAAGTTCGGCAGATTACGGCGATAACAGACTTTAATCCATGCATTGGCGCCAACTGTGGGGACATCCATCTACTAAAAACTGCCTCTAGCTGTCGGACGGTTTCGGATTGGACTACGGCTCAACTGCCAAAATGCTGTGCAGGCATGGAATATAAGGGTTGCCAGAGGCATTCTAGGGAGGGAGAGGGCTGGATCATATGGCGCCAGATTCGGTCTACAGTGCTTGGTTAACGTGGTTTTCTGAATTAAGTGCTGGCATGGTCTTGCTGTTTGGTCGAGCCATCAGTCTGACAATAGACTGTCAACCATTTTTTATCTGCGACTTTCTTGGTAATTCAGAAGATGAATTTTGTTTGTTTAGGTATTCTAGGATATCTATTCTATATCTATACCTGTTCTATCTATATCTATTCTCGGATTTTAGGAGTCGGTTTTGGTTAGTCTTTGGACTTTTTAACCCTCCTCTTACTGTGTTGAGCCCCTGACGGCTTGTTATTATTATCCATAACTGTAAAAAGTTACCCGATTTGAATTTTGTATAAAGTTCGCTTGACATATCATTTTGGGTAGAATAACTTATAACCAACCAGATATATATTGAAAGGTAGACACATCACGCCAGAAGCGACAGGCTACTGCTTGTTGTCCAGCCGTCAACTGCAAACAGAAGCCACACACGGGCTTCCCGCCCGTTAATAGCAGTACTCCTCATTACTCTAGGACAGGCAACTGCATTGCCGAAGATACCCGGGGTAACCGGTAACAGTCGGCTGGGCGGATAGTGAGACTGTGCAAAACTGAACCGACGACAAACAGTAGCCAACAGCAAAATGCAGCGACTGAAACTCGGGGATCGTGCCCCAGCTTAGGACCGTATATTAAATGGGATCCTACTGTACGCAAATTCATATGGGTCTTAGGTTGTATATTATTCAACAAAAGGTTGTTAACTCTGAACATGCTTTTTAAGCTAGCCTGAATAGGGCACCATTACAAATCCCTTCAAGGACAACAACAATTTGAGGCCCTCGACTCTTGGTAGCCATGGAACCTATGAAGACTGCAGTACCTGAAAGCCTATCATACTTGACTCGCATTTAAAGCGATATAAAATACTACAACTCTTGGTGTAAAATATGTCATCTACAAGCTGTTCACCTCTACCTTATTTTTAGGCCTTCAATTAGTAATGAATCCGAGAAAAGTGTCTGTTCTGTATACCTTTTGGCAAGTCGTTGGTAAAATCCTCTGCGGCCTCTTTTGCCATGAAAGCACAGGAACCCATTATATATTATGAGAGGCCATTGTGGTATCCTTACTGTAATACAATTCCGATTTACAACTGTTAGCAAAGCATTATGGAAGATGACTCGGCCGCTTGAGAGCTCTAGGTGTAGAACTTGTGAGGCCTAAGAAGCCCCAGGGCTCTGAGCGATGTAGGCGCGGCAATGGCTCTCAGCAGATAAACTGGGCAGATAGCTTCAGATAACCGAATCTAATCTATCCATCGCGACATCTCTGGGGATAGATATTTACCACAAACTGCCTCCATCCGTCGTACGAGTCTAGAACAAACAACTTCTTGACAGCTCACATATAATTCAGGCACGGAATACAAGTGCTGCCGTAGGAGTGCTAGAGAGGGTAAAATCTAGATCTCTCGACGCCGGAAGATATATAAAGTGCATGGATTGAGTGGTGTTTGAATAAAGGGCTGATGTTCGCTAGCTGTTTTGTCACCCTAGCGAGATGGACAACACACTGTGCAGTGTTCTAACATAACACGTGAGCTGTATAGTCTTGATTGTCATTTATCGCCGTCTTATTTGTATCCCTACGTAGAATTTGGACTACTATTTTTTCATCTTTCTCTAGCAGACACTTTAACACTTGATCATTCTTTGTCCGTGACTTATCTGGCTATTCATTAGATGATTTTGGCTTCTGTAGGTATTCTAGGATAGGAAGTTCCTTTCGATTTGTTCTTTAGACATTTTAACCCCTGACAGCTTGGTAATATCCACAAGTCTGTCATAACTTATGCAATTTGAATTTCGTATGCAGCTCTCTTATTTTCTCACTTTGTGTAGAACGACTTACAATCAGCTATTAATATTAATTATATTATTATTTATTTATTTATATTAATCTATTATATTAAAGTTAGGCAACGTCACACCTGAAGCACGAGGCTAGTGCAGGTCTTCCAGGCATCTGCTGGAAACCAAGGTTACCTACGAACTTTCCGCCCGAGTAATGTAGTACTCCTCATCTGTATCAGAGCAGCAGGTGCCTCGAATGTTGCCTTGCGTTCGTTGGCGCATGCCTGCACCGATCCGTATGCACAAATCAGCATGACCGAGAGCTTCAACACCAGAGCATAGTTGGCCAACTTCAGTTACCTAATAGACAAGGTGACCACTCGTTATTGCATATCCTGCCACGTACATAGGTCAGAACCCGTCTTTCCGATGACCTTATCAAAATACAGCCGTCTTATCCCAGCCAACCTATCCTAGTCAGTAAATAATATGAATAAATATACAGATACATGATCATATATATATATATATATATATATATATATATATTTATAGGCATATAGAGGAGCACTCCCCAATCTGTGTGTGTGTGCGTGTGTGCGTGTGTCCGTGTGTCCTCGCATGTGTGTGTTCGTGTTTGTGCACGTGCCTGTGTATGCGTGTGTGTGTGCGTGTGTGAGAGAGAGATATTATTGAATATCCGGCCTTGAAGAGTGACCCTATGTAATTAAATATATCGTTAAAGGGCTCGGCCCAATCAAGGTCTGGCAGAGGTGGCGGGTTTGACCCACATGGCATATTGAAGCTCATAATTTGAGATTGAGTTCAATTAAGATGCTATTTCACTGAATTATGTGTATGTTTACTTCTGCATCAAGTATTTAACAGTATAATTCAAAAATACTGCTCTAATGATTCCCGACCCATGGCCCATCCCCGATGAGGCATTCCCGCTTCCATCTCAAAGAACGGTTAATCAATCGCATAGTCCACCAGCCTTACTTGGGGTGGCGCACGTAGCTATCCACTCATGCTGCCTTCGTTTTCCAGGCGTGATATTATCGAATGCCTCCACTGGTGGTTCTACACCTTGAGTCAGCATTAACTGCCTGTCCTACGGGTCATGCTTCAGGCTTTACCAGCACCAGCATGACGTTGACATAGAAATATGTATGGCGCAGGCTCCGTGGCAATAATTAGCAGAAAGCAACTACCAGCCCATGTTGTGGCGAGCAGTTCCTTATAGTTTCCGCCAACTTTCGAGTCAATGTAATGTATCTCCGTCGGTAACTCCACAAAGTCATAGAGACCATGTGGGTGTTACGCAGGAGAGTTTTGTATAGCACACTCACAGCCTAAGCGGCTTTCGGTACGCATTCGGTAGCCAACAGACTTCGTCTTGCTCAACAAAGAGAAAGTGGGAAGCACAGCAGAGTTAGGAGAGCAGTTGAGGTAGTGAGTAGCATTGAAGTAGCAGTTCAGGACCGCTGAAAAAGATGTGCCATAGTCGGCAGTTGGAGAGTAGATGTCGTTGCGTAAGAATTGTGGAAGCGAGTTCCACAGTCTACGACCTGCAGAGCTAAAGCTTCTGTCGCCAACTGTCTATAAGCAGAGGAATGGGACGGCTAATTTATTGTCAACACGGGACCTGAGAGCGCGAACAGTCTGAAACTGATGCAGCAGTTCAGCTAGGTATGAAGTAGCCAAGCCGTGGCGGGCCTTGTGTGTCAGCGTAAGAACTTTGCTCTGTATCCTTTGCTCAACCGGCAACCATCCTAGCTTATCCAGCAAAGGTGACTCGTGCTCAAACCGCTGGGACTTGAAGACCAGCCTTGCAGCCATATTCATAGTCCGCTGTAGTGGCTTAATAGCTTTCTTTGGTAGCCCAGCCAAAAGGGAATTACAATAATCAAGACGAGACAGAACTAAAGAGCTAGCTAAATTTTTGAGTCAAGCTATGATATAGCTTATATCACCTAGTGGCATTCTTAGGTGACATGCGCCGAGCGAGCCTCGATGATCCTTGAGCCTCTGCCTGCTCGTCGCTAGTGAACTACGTCCTGAGAGCTCACTCCGTACTGTCAATAAGAGAGTCGTTGCTTACAGGGGTTCAGCACTGCTGGGTGGCTAACTAGGTCGCGTTTGGGGTTCCACTCCATTAAATAGATGTTGCCGGCACGCTGTAGTGCTTTTCTCTCTGGCGGGCACACTCTACTGTATCACTCTCACTGGTCAGCTTAGCCGATACACTCTCTCGAGTATGTCCTTGTACCTTTCTCTCTCGGGACGCCTGCTCTCTGTTACGATCGTGGGCTGCCTTTGTTTTGACACGGGCCACTTTCACCAAATCTCTGGCCAGTACAGCTAAGCTAAAGGCCAGCATTGCCACATCGCATGGCACCACCACTTGCTACGACTTCCTCGCCTCAGCCTGCTGCATATGGGCTGATAGCTGGGCTGCCATTTTGCTATTTCGCTCTTACACTTCTGTGACCACTAAGTGGGAAGCGATCTTAAAACCATTCATCAGCTTGCAATGCATCCGGAGTAAGTCACACTCGTATTCTTTCTCGCTTCTTTCAAACGGTTTGCTGTGACATCGGGCCGTGGGCAGATTGGGTCTTTGCTTGTATTTCGTCCAGGTCTCAGCTCTGGAGAACTGCTCCTGCTCCACCATAATTCCCCGGTCCTCAAACTCAGACTCCTCATCAGTCACTAATGTGAGAAGCAGGATGTAGTAATGTTTAATGCCTGCCGTTTGCACGCCATAACAGCTTAGAGTCTCGTCTCCAACGCAAATAGACAGAACAAGTGTCAATTGATAGGATAATAATATTTGCCTCCTTAACGTCATTTGTAAAGTCGGAAGACAAAGCCAGATGTACATTCAGAGGTTAAAAAGGTCATGCCTTAGTATTGAGATTGCATCTATACAATGGATGCTGTGTCAGTCTTTCGGCAAGGATGAACTATTTTCTGCAGCCAATTCTGGAGTCGCCTCGTCTCTGCTGGCATCAGATCTAAGCAGTGTCGTGGAGGCGAAAGGTGGTCAAGAAACTCGAAATTTCTCGCTCTCAATGTGTTAATAAATAAATATATATATATATATATATATATATATATATATATATATATATATATATATATATATATATATTAGATACCTCAGCTCAGGTGCAGAACATTTTGGTGCCCTTGGCGAGATCGTATACAAATCCCGTATTGCTCACACCCTCCGGCCCCAACCAATGACTCAATAAAACCCAATTTATGCAAAAAAATATTTGCATAAAGACTCACTAACATGCACTAATAACATGCGTGGCTGAGGTAACACATAAGATGCTCAAAAATGAGATATTCAAAACTTGGCTTTCCTTGTTTTTATCTTGGAAAGCTCGTAGACCATTTCGTTAACGTCATCAGAATGTGCTCAATCTTATTCAAAAAAATGGTGGACAAGCCAAAAAAATTTTTTGGAAAATCACTGAGCAAGTATAATTTTCATTTAGTTTCAATTTTTCAAGTGTACTCCTTTACCTACGTTTACGTTACCTACGTTGACGTTTAAGTTTTACGTTACCTACGTTTACGTCCCTCACATATTTACAATATTCAATCACTTGCCATGGAGCCGTTCAAACAGAATTTGAGTCATTATTACTCATTTGTATAATATTAAACTGGGAAGGAACCATGCAAATTTTCCTCTTATAATCGCTTTAGTTTCACTTGATTGAAAAAAATAAGAATCCGGGTTAGTGGTTAAATGTGGCTGACATTTAGCGTACAATAAAGAATAACTAGCTGTATTATATTTTACTGATTTGGCTGGGTGATTAATTGGATGTTATATTTTACAAGGTGTAATGCATACTTATTAATTTTTTTCAAAAGAATATATTACAATTTAATGTAACATACCTTTCCAATACAATGAACCCAAGTTTCTTAGTCAATATCCTTCCGTAAGTGATCCACTATGAGAGGACCAGGAAAAGCCAGATAGCGAACTTCTAGTAGGCGATCATGTCAGCTCTGTGGTCAGTCTTCCTTATTTCAGCGATGCGACCTTTCTAAAATTCGGTTTTTTGGACCGACATATAACATGCAAATCGGTCGATACATTAGTGACCTCCCGTCTCGACTTATGCAAATAACTGCCTCCAGATCTACTGGCCTGTGCAATCAGGCACTTAGCTCTGGTACATTACTCTGCAGTTAAGATCACCTGTCGCGAGAACAGCAATTGCAACATCATGCTACTTTTTGTCGACCTTCAATGGCTCCCAATCAAGCAGTGCATTGACTTGAAGTGCATTCACATTTATTTTGGCTAAAGGGTGGACGCACCGATTCTAGGGGTTTTGATTGGTCAGCTGGCCCAACAATATGAGACAGATTCTCCGGCAAATTAGTATACAGACTTAGCTCCTCCTCGAAATGTGGTGAAGTATAATTACACAGTAGCCCAAATATTTATGAAACATTTCCGAAATCTGTTGGAAAGTCTGTTGCGTCTCACTGCATTTTTCGTAAAAGTCCTGTGGCTGTATCAGCCTCGGGCGCTCGAGCCGTGGAGCAGTGAACTTGGCTTTTGGCAGATGACACCTCAGTCCGACACTAATCCCTGCGTTTGCTCCATCTGTGGGGACATTCACATTATATGAGCGGCCACCAGCTGCCGGATGGCTTCGAAAAGAACAGTGGTGGATTGCTTCAGAAAGAAGGTAGAGGGCTAGATTGATTGAAGGCGGAAGCCGTCTATAGTGTGTAATGTGGGCTCAGCCTGCTTTTTTTTCTGAATGAACTACTTGGTGTCGGCTTACTGCTCATTCGGGCAACCCAGCCGGACGGC
The DNA here is from genome assembly GCA_009760855.2 of Cristatella mucedo. Lineage (NCBI taxonomy): Eukaryota > Metazoa > Bryozoa > Phylactolaemata > Cristatellidae > Cristatella > Cristatella mucedo. Next base: position 169,854 of record WPIO01000107.1, on the reverse strand, counting down.
AGGTTGTCTGGAGTTGTGTCTCGCAAAACTTAAACCTGATTGTGTTCATTTTCACTTATCTCTGTATGGTTTAGGTCTTTACATAGAAGTGGGACTGAGGTGTTTCATCTTTGTCGTCCAAGCACCTTCACATTTAAGTTGTTTGTCTGTAACTCGCATGGCCATTCGGTAGCTGATGTTTGCTTCTTTAGGCACTTTAGGATTGGGGCCTCCCTTCTGCTTTCTATTTAGACTTTCTAGCCCTTCTCTTACGGATCTGAGCAGCTGACGGCTTGCTAATATCCATAACCCTGTAATTAGCAATTCAGTTTGTATTTGTCATACCGCTCTCTTACTGTGTTACTGGATTCGGAATGATTGACAAACTGCACGCAATTCTATCGCCATGTAGTTAAATCACGCCGGACGCGTGAGTCCGCAGCTTGTCGCCCAGTCAAAAGCTGAAGACCGATGTTAAAAATCGATGATTTGCTCAACTAACTGCAGCCTTGCTCGCCTCTATCGGGGGGGGGGGGGGCAGCAGCGGCGTTGAACAAGTCACCCCTTGGGACCAATACCTTTCTGTTGCACCGAGAGTTAGACTGCACAGAAGCTGCACGAAGGCAGCAACAAGCAAAAGCAAGCGACTGATACTTGCAGCTCATGCACCACCTTTGGACCGTGGATTTAGAGGATTCCTAATGTAGGCTCGTTCATATAGGCCTGAGTTGCATAATCTTCAAATAAAAGTTTTTTGCAAATTAAATTAACATTTTAAGCTATCCTGACTTGAGTCCTACCACAGACCATTTGAGGTTTAAAGCTACTTGAAGACTTTGACTCTAGGTTTCCCATGCGCCTTTACAGACTGCAGTACGTTGAGGAATATAATAACAATGCAATTGATAAAGCGCCCTCAGAGAACTCAATCTCTTTCTAGGCCCTTTACATTAGCTGCAAAATGTAACGCGATGGAAGGTTGAATAATATCATGCTTGATAAACAACATGACAAACACGGTTAGGGGTGTGATACTTGAATCGCCTTCAAGGCTAGAAATGGACTCTCTAGCTGCAGTGTGAATTCTCGAGCAACCGTTGGTGATAGAAAACCAGCTAAGGATTTACTGCTTATTTGAGCACCCTTGATACACGACCTGATATGAAGCCTCTTTTGTAAGACGACATAAGAGAATTTATGGCTATCACCACCGCTTCCAGCGACAAAAAGAAACGCCTACAAGACGATGCCAATCCACAGCCTAGGAACAGATATCTTGAAAAGACGCCAACTTATCTTGTGTGCCATCTGACACCTCATACAAGAGGTTCAAGTGCTATGACCAAATTCAAGTACTGCCGGCTTCAGATACACTGCGGGTTGTTTCACTGCCTGTTGCAGTCACTTTCTTTGATGTGTCTGAGGAACTAGATTTCGAACTGCCCACAAAACCCTATCAGCCAACTCCACTGCAAACAGTTTGCACCGACATCCCTTGCTCCTTCGCTATTGGGATATATCTTCTTATCGGCTTCCTATGAAGTTTAATCACTAAGTTGCATGACAATTTCAAAATGGAATGTTTGTGGTGGTAGTTATTTTGTTTGATTAAAACAGGTGTTTTTAATTTTCAATCCTTTTCTAGCACTCCATTAGCCCAGAACCATAGATTATTGCTTAATGGCAGCTCCGGCCTTGTGTGAGCTGAAGAATACACTCGTGTCCGGAAATAGCATATATGCCAGTGGCAGGACGTTGCACTGCGTCAGTTGCCTAAAAATTTGCCATTGTGAAGACTTTGAGCTAAATGCAACTGCCGCAGGCACACACAAGTATACCTCTAACAGCTACCTTCCAACTGGGCTAGGCAGAATTCTACCGACTACCTGAATCGAGCCGCTTAGTTGTCCCTCAAATTGTGCCTTTAGTGCATATGCTCCGAAAGGCTGGAGCTTAGTGCCGCCTAGAGCCAAGATATTCACATAATTGATAACGTTTGAAGATAATCCTCCAACGGCCATTCCCTCGCTGCTTTTACTGATATCCACACTGACAGCCCTTATTGATCCTAGAAACGTGCATGACATCTTGACCATTCCAGCCTGCTTCTCGTACAACGAAAAAATAAGTGCCTATATAAAAAATATAAGTGTGCATATTAATGGCAGTGATTACATTATTATTTTAAAGCCATTTATTCATAACTGCCGCACGTCCGTCTCCTTACATAAGGTGGGTCTGTTTGTCATCCCGAAAAGCCAATAAGACTATGCAGGTGGTGCGCAAGAGAGTTTTGTATAGCACACTCGCAGCCTAAGCGGCTTTTGGTACGCATTCGGTAGCTAACAGACTTCGTCTCACGCGACAAAGAGAAAGTGGGAAGCATATCAGAGTCAGGAGAGCAGTTGAGGTAGCATGGAAGTAGCAGCTCAGAACTGCTGGAAAGGACGAGCTACAGTCGGTAGCAGGAGATTATTTATCTTTGCATAAGAACTGAGGGAGCACTTTTCAAGGTCTAGGACCTGAAGATCTCCAGCTTCTGTCGCCCAATGTCTTTAAGCGGAGGAATGGAACAGCTGGTTTGTTGTCATACAAGACCTGAAGGAATGAGAAGGCTGAAACTGGTGCAGCAGTGAATGAGCCAAGCTGTAGCAGACCTCTTTATATGTTGATCAACCGACAGCCACCCTAGCTCTTTTAGCAAATGAGACACACGGTCAAATCTCCGGTACTTAAAAACTGGCCTTGCAGCCATATTCATAGCCAGCTGCAGTGGCTTAGTTGCCTTCTTTGATAGCATATCCAGAAGTTAATTAAAATAATCAAGCTGAGACAGAACTAAGGAGCTAGTTGAATGCTTGCAAGCTACTGTGAAGACAGCTCCTAATCTTAGATAGAGATCGGAGGTAATGGCTAGCCGAAAGTAGTCTTATGAATAAAGCTTTTAAAATGTAGGTAGCTGTCAAAAACTACACCTAAATTTTGAGCACGCTGTGATGGTTGCAAATTGACATCACCTATTGGAAGAGCCCCTATCCATCCCTACAACAATTCTGAAGTTTGCTGGCGGCCGACACCTCTGAGCTCTCCCTGTGGACATCCTGCAGCAACAGCATCAGGGCGAATGACGGCATTTGATGCTTTAATCTGAGCACATTAAACAAAGAAAGTCAGTATCGCATTTCAATCAAAAGCAGCTGGTTGTTTGCGACAAGGGCAGATCTTTCTAACTACTTTGAGAGCCATTAGAAAAGATTGTGAGGTGTGGCCGAGCCGAAAATACTTGTTATCTGCTTGCTATCCGTTATATCTCAGTCCACCCAGCAAGCAAATATTTCGTTAATTATCAAAGGCACACGATATGTCAGTGTCGTTCTATGACCGTTGCTTTCTATCGAGTCTTACGATTGGAAGTCAGGAGGTGGACACTTTAGTCTTATTGAAACGGTGCAATCGTTTCGTCTGTCTACCGGCGAACGCTCATCATCTCTCGCCAGGAAGTTGAATCTAAAGGAAAAGACCTGAAAACATCAACTTCCTGTGTCTTGGCCAAATGGACCATAACAAGCCCAGTGCAATCTCTAACCTTTTATGCCCGCCCTTCTAGACAACTTTTTTCGATGGCTCGCTTTTCTTTTCCGCGTATTGAGTCTCAAACCTGGGCGTTAGCAAAACTAGGACTGTTATAGCCACCACCTCCGCCTGGCCAGGATTGACAGAAACATACGATTGCTTTTACTTGATTTAGAGAACTCCCACCGATCAAAAGTAGCTTTATAAACAATTCATCCTTACTCTGGGAAATTTTTAGAGATCGACCTATGTGTTTATACTCAGATATATCTCGTCGGCCTTTTACCCTGCGATGAGTTTCTTCAATTTATATCCCCAGGTTAACCGTATCGCAATGTGGATAGTATTCACTTTTTTGGCTGACGAGACTGTATAGACCTGCCGTATGACATTCTTAGTTGATTGGACAGTTTTTGGCCATCGTGTATTTCTACAACCAATTGATAACCGAAATACCTCGGCAGAGCAGGCCAGTCTCACCAAATTCATTAAATGATTGCACGATGGAAATCCCTCCACGTAATCCTTAGACGCTGGAATTATCAGGTCACATCAGGATGTTGGATCGCTTTTTATGACACCTGGAGACAGTTGTTTTGGGATACGGTGATGACCGTTTTAATCGAACTCTTCATCTTCGGCTGCTGTGATTCAGCCTGGATTGCTGGGTGCGTCGGAAGTGACACGTTTTGCACTTTCTACCACCTCTCGCCGACCTTTATAGGATCATGATAAAGTAGCCTATTTACATAAAGATTAGCTAACTCACCATTACATTCCCTCATTGTCTTCATCCCGTCTGTCTATTTGAAAAAGTAGCCAATGATGCGGGATTTTGTACCACCAGGTCTTACGGCTTCAATCACCAAGCTGTAATATAAACCGACCTCAGATCTTTACGACAAAATGCCTTTAGTTCTAACACTCCGGCTAACTGTATATTACTCCGATGAATTCAAGACATCCCCTAAGTAAATCAAAATTTACGAAGAAGCCTTAGACCCACACGTTCCTTGCCGAATTCCAAAGTTAAGGGCAAATTGTCATTGGTGTTCTTATTAATGCTGGCAGCTGTTTTCCCATTAACCACATGACAATGATAATAATAATTCACTTGATAAAGCGCTTCATCTACAGCTAGTTACAGCTTCTAGCAAGAGATCTATATGCAAGACGATATTTGCAATGTTTGTGTTACAATAATTATTTATAAAGATAAGTTGCCACTGCTACCATCAATTGCTTCTGCCTTCAACATTAAGTCTCAACGCCACATTTTTCTCTCTGCCCCTTCCCCAACTTTTAACTCAGACACAACTGCTGCTATTTTTATGTTGGACCCATATTCTGGACAAAGCTTGCAACCTTTGCCCACCAGCGACGATTTTGTAAAGGTGCAAAGATGAAAACGGAGAACCTTCCAAAGGCTGTATATAATTTCTGTTTAAAAGTGCCTGGGTTTGTTTATTACTTAACATTGCTTGCATAAATGATTTCAAATGTGACCTGTTTTTGTATAGTGCTCTGAGAGCGTAGGAGGCTTTTGTGGCATATTCAGTAGCCAAGGGACTTCATCTCAAACAACAAAGAGAAAGTGAGAAATTTCCGTCTGGAACCAGGGTGGGATATGTTCAATGGCTGGAGCTTGGGCTACGGTAGACTAGCCCCCATCCACCTGCTTAAAATAAGTGAACTTAAACCGCCAAGCATATTTCGTATATTATTTAGCCACAAACAAGTTATAGTCACATACATCCTCTACTAATCACCGCTCAGAAAATGCATTTGGAGTCATTTTCAAGGGCTGCCTTTCTTCATGTACAAAAATCTGCATTCATTCATGTACAATCGATCTCCATTTACTGATTCTTTAGAAAAATCTACATGTACTCCCACACAGCTCGATAGTCTTCTTATGGAATATCCTCACAAATCTTCAACCACTAGACTTTGATCTAAAGTTCTTATTCATTCATTTCCTATAGAACAATTTTCCGTATTCTATTTCATGTTCTGCAGTAGAGCTCTATTAAAACGAGCACTTCTTGTTTCTGAGTTATACTCGCAGTAAACTGGCTAAACATATGTCAGTCGTATCCCTTGACAACAGAGACGACTGAGAGCTTTGTTTCTCACGACATGAGCTGGGTCTTATATGATTGCTCTTGAGTATGCCCATCTTTTAGTGAAACAACTCATATTACTACTAAAGATGATTACTTAGTGACCCTACGCATACTGCCCCTAACTATGCTATGTATGTTTACCCTGGGCATGTCGCCGCTAAGCATTTAATCATGCTTGGTTACAGCATATATAAAAGGATTCCTTTTTGTGGGGGTACTAAAAAAATTTATCAAAATCACACTTGACTTAATATTGATATATATCGGCCGAAGCACTCACACTTTTATGTGCTAATTTCTGAATCGTTTAACTGGCTTTTTACCCTTTTTTTATGAAATGCTGTTTCATTCCACCGCTTAAAGACCATTGGCGACAGAAGCTTTATTTCTGCAGGTCCTATACTGTGGAACTGGCTTCCCCAATTCTTAAGCTACGACAACTACTCTCCTACGGCCAACTCTGGTTCATCTTTTTCAGTGGTCCTGGGCTGCTAATTCGATGCTACTCACTACCTTAACTGCTCTCCTGACTCTGCTATGCTTCCTACTTTCTCTTTGCTGCAAATGCGTACCGACAGCCGATTAGGCTTCGAGTGTGCTATTCAAAACTCTCCTGCGTAACACCCAGGCAGTCTTTATGAATTTGTTGAGTTACAGACGGAGATACATTGGATTGCATAAGAAAGCACATTTGCAAGAGTGCATAGTTGTACTCTTGACAGCTCATAATAAATGAGGTCATGATGCACTTGCAGAAGCTAGATAAGCAGTGGCTCGTTTTCGTTTTTTTGAACCTTTACTTGCATTACATTTCATGCACGGCATGTTTTCCAGTATATATCACCCTTCTCATTATTTTCGTGTTTCATATATATGCGGTTAACTGAATATTGAATAGAAAATGGCTTCTTTGATGATTAAAGGTTATACGCTTTTAACCTTGGTTCAATGCTGCTCTAACTCTTTAGCGTAATTTTACTGACAAAGCTGATCTCGCGTGCCGTCTCCTAAACTTTACGTCGGCCCATTTCTCGTTCGCACCTAGCTCTGTGGGCGGGCTGGACTTAATTCGTTTTGGGACGAACACTTCCATCCTAGGTGAAAGGCTGTAGCATGCTTCGCTCACCCGTGCAATCGCCGGCTTGAATGACACATCGACATCTGATGAGAAACATTTGCAATACCAAAGCCCAGCAGCCTTAACAGGTTAATCCATATCTTGTTGTGGTCAGACGCTTGTAAGAGCCTCAAGGGCTCTCCTGCCGCCTCGTGCGGGCAATCCTTGAAGTGCTGGCTGTTTCCATGGACACTGATAGCATCGATCGTTGGGTCTTGCAGAGAGCGGTTGTCACGAAACCCTGGGAATTCAAAAGTCTCAATTAAAGCCATGCTTGGTAGATCCAGCCTGCACAGAGCAGGGGCAGCAACTACCCGGCCAAGGATTGATTCGTCCCCCACAGCCACTTCCTCACAACGGGTATTGGCCTGTTGCTCCGGGCCTAATGGCTCATGTATGTAGTGCGTTTATCTGGGCTGGAAGGAAGCAAGCTAGACAACGGTGACTATCTTGTGCATACTGCGGCGACGTGAAGATAAACCTAAAAGTGGTTTAATTGATGTGAAATAAGCTATGAACTACGCTTAAGTGTTTTAAGGTTTCCCCGTACAATTTTTAAAACCGTGCGTTGTCTCGGGATTAATCACCAGAGAAATAAAAACTTCATTTGTGTTCCTTCAAACAAGGTTTTTGAATGATTGGCAGTTGGTTCATGATAAGAAAGACCACCGGATGCAGACGAGCAATTTGACATGATATCCGCAAGGTGACCGGCAGGTATTTTGATATTTCGTCGACGGGCTGTGATGCATTGAACCACCTCATATTATGTTTAATTCTAGAAGGACACAAATGAAGATAGGTGCCAACTAAGCTTGGTTGCATAACAAATATCTTCCAAGCCATTTCCATTCACTTCATGTGGTGCGGTTGACCGTGGAGATGAGGTCATCATCTGACGAATTACAGGGATTGTTTTACTGGGGTTCGGCGAATTACCTCAAACTGCTGCAATAAGCTACAATCCACTGCACGCCCTTTTAGTTCCCGTCGAGTCCAATGCAAATCAGATGTGCGCAGTTCAGACAAGTTTAGAATATGTATCTAAAATGTACCTACGTAACTTCAAACTATTTCGCTCACGTGTTCTCAAGAAGTTCACAGAAATAATATTGCAGTGGCCCCAGCCCATAACATAATCTAGCAATCAACTACATTCCTACTACATACAAAATAAATTGTGTTCTAAGAGCTCCTTCTTCGTTTGGCTGCACATCTTGGATTATTTCACTTCACCAATTTCACTGGCATTCTTGCAACAATTCTCGTACGCTACGCTGCAATCGACTGAAGTATCCCCGGAAAATAGCTCAATCCACTACTGCCAAAAATCAAAAAATATTGTCCCAAGCTTGAGATTTTATTTTATTTTAAAGTGCACCGTGCTGTGTGCGCGACGTAAAATAAAAATACGCTGCAGCCTTACACTGTGATAAAGCTTAGGCAGTCGCCTGACATGACCTGGGAAACTACTGCAATACACTTTGCACACTGCATATCGTCCTCAAAGCGCCATCACAAAGTTCTAATTAAATTTACACATATAAATAGACTCCTTCCAAAGAGCTTCCAAAAAATACGCCTGCATTGTATAAACGCGTTCTCATGTAATGCACTGTTTCCGATTTCAATATACCGGTTCCACGCCACTATTGACCTCAATTCGCCGAAACAGCCTACAATCCTACAACAGCGACCACACTGCCTACACTAGAAGACCAAATTATGATTCAACGCTGCTCTAGTCTTCGGTTATTGTGTTCTTGCATGACTTCACCGTAATTGCATCCACCCATCTGCAACCATATGCTGCAATTGACTGCAACTGCCTGTGCCATTAGGTCAGCCTACCCCTACCTGCCACAAAACGAACAGAATATGTACAATTTAAGCTATACAAATTGGGCAGGTTGCTCAAATTATTAGCTATTTTGCAATCGCACAATTCTGCAACAACTGCCGGGACCATACGGCAGCAATGCACTGTAATTGACTGCAATTTCCTGGGCCAATACGTACATCTACAGCAATCTGTTGCAAAATGCGATGGTATCGGTTTCGAGGTGCTAAAATTTTGAATGCATGTTAGAATTACACTAGCCCAAATCAAACTTAAATTGTTACGCAGTTATGCTTGTAAAATATCGGGCAATGCATGGCAATCTACGGCAGCAGCTCGTTCAAAGCAGCAATCCACTGCAATCCATGGTAAATCGACCACAAATATACTAAACGAAGTGTCAATTTACATTGCATTTCACATTGCTTTGTGCTAAAAGTGAAATTGTAGAACTTTCAAGCTATTTTTCACACTAATTACCAATACTGCAAAGCAATAGAAAGCAGTGGCAGGTACCAATACTGCAATCAGTCGCAAATCAACGAGAAATCAGCGGCACCAAAATTTAATTATCACTCCTGGTAAATTTCACTGAGCTAGCACAGTTGTTCAATCCTTGTAGCCATCTCTGATCGTTAAATCTTTAGCAATAAACGTAGGGCAACACAAACTCTGCAATTTCCTATGATCCGTAGGGAAATCACTGGAAAAAGATACAATTTATCTTACCTATGAAAGCCCACTGTGTTTGAAGACCAATCACATTCTTCCAACAAATCGCACGGGTACAATCGTTATTATTCAATGGCAATCGACTGCAATGTCCTGGGCCAGTACCCAAAGTCGCGACAAATTTACAAGAAATTGGCAGAGTAAACCATACTTGCCATTAAGAATAACATTCCTTTTCGTCCAAATTGATACTGTGTCATTTTCAAGGTGCTTCGCTAGTTAACCATCATCATTGTAGGAGAATCCACAGTAATGACTGGGGCCGATTACAAAACCAGTGGAAAATTGGAAGATTTACTTCAATAAATTGAAAAAACACTTCCATCTAATCTGTGCGAGTGCATAATTTCTACTCACTGTGGGTAAAGTCATGCGAGACTTCGGCCCTGGATATTTAGCAATTAATAACGGTCCGTTAAAAATTGACTAAAAGTAGCTAAGAGTAGCTCCAAGTTTTCTTAGGTATTGCACTAAACTGCATTGGAAAATTGCAGCCATATTCTTTTAAGCTATCGACAGAGACACAATATAGGACAGTTCACGGCAATCGACAGCAATGGCCCAGCCTCTACCAAAGTGGAACTCAAATTTTCTGGAAATTGGTTGTTTGATTTTCTAATTCGACAGCCACCTGATGCTCAGTGTAGTTGCAAATACTTTCATTTGTCACGCTCCACCTTGGGCAATGCGTGGCAATCGATCAAAATTTCCTGAGGTAATACGGCAATGCATGATTTACTGTGACAATAACGAGCAAAGCTTTTAGGAGAAGATCCAATCTTTGTTGTGCACTATAATGTGTTTTATTATAAGGGCAACCCCAAACCTTCATTTGAGGGCAATACACGGCAATCGACGTTAACGGCCTGGTATTCTGCAAAAATCTTTAACAGTTAATTAAAAATAGGCTTAAAGCTACTGGCTGACGCTTCCTCTTCGACTTCTCTTTCGTTTGTAATCTATATTTGGTGCACTCAGATAACGCCATCAATTGTTAATGTTAGATCTCGGTGACTGCATTTTAACCAATGGCACTGGAACATAGCAATACAGCAGCCTTCGAGAATTCTTCTTAAATTAACTGCACCTGCAAAGCTAAAGTACACATAAGGTATTACATCGCACATCTTTAAAGTGCTTCGATACACCTAATATAATATGCTTAATTTAAAAACGTTTCTTTGTCCGACTGACATGGTCACTAATCTGCTAACTGAAAATTGACAGCCCTGGACACGTGGCACCAGAAAACGGAAAGTTCGCACTGCTGGAAACTTCCTTCACAGCCCTCATGTAGAGCACGAATAATAAATATCTATCTTTCTCACCTTAATATCACTGCAATTGTGCCAGTCTAAATTTTTACTAAATTATGTAGCTTCTCACCTTCTAGCTTCTGTTTTGCGGCTCCTCACCGCAACTCTTCTACACAACCCACCTGGCTGTGGAGGGTGAGTGACCTTTTTTCCTGCTAACCACAAGGTCTTCCTCACATGGTATGATCGCTTGTTTATACCCTTGGTCTCACGACTAAAGTTGAGTATGCATACTTACGACTAATGTATTTCCACATTTTTCTAGGTCGTAGCCGTCGATTGCTCTGAATTGCCCCTTGAAATTGCATTTGTCGTTTGTTTCGAAGGATGTGGCTGCACTTGTAATGCAGTGGAGTAAATTGCAAGAATGCAAGAACGGTTAGAGCTTCTCTTAGCAACTGTCGGTCGTTTTGCAACTGATTTTTATGGAGTGGTTTGTTTCATCGGGTCATTGCCGTTAATCGCAATGCGTTGCTATCCGTTAAATGCCCACAATAAATAAAAACTCTGTTGGTGAACAGTTACATGTTACAATACGAACAGGAACGATAGTTGCTATTTATTGCAGCTTATCATGTCAATTGTCAACGGTTTCGCTATCGGCCCCAACAATTGCTGCTGATTGCCATGCATTGCTGACAGTTAACGAGCAAACCATCTTGAAAATATTACAGTTTCACGTTGGACAAAAACGATGTTATAAGTAATGACAACTATTGCTTCTCTGTCAATTTCTCCTAAATTAAAAATGAATTGAGGAATTAGCATGGGCCATAGCTGCCAAGCGTTATTCATTCACGGAGATTACACTTTTAGGATTTCTTGAAAGGATGTGAATGCACTTTCATCACAGTGCCCTGCGACAGGTAAAATAAATTCGATCTTGGCCCAGTCAGTTTCCAGCGATTTGCGAAGGATCTTAATGTATTGCGTATTGCCTAGTGTTTGCCGTCGATTGCCATGCATTTCCCTACACTGAACAGTCAGAGCTAGTCGAAATAGTAGTAAACATGTGTGCGTATAGAGAAATTTTGAGGGAAAGTTGAAGCTCGGTACTGCAGATTTCTCGTCGATTTGCGAGCGATGTCGGTACTGTCCGTGTGATTACTGTCGATTGCCGTGCATTTTTCAGCATTTAAATGCTAAATAGTTAGAAAGTCCCACGATTTTACCTGTAGCACCAAGAAATGTAAAATGTGACCACAATCGGTACTTGGTGTAGCCAATTTATGGGCGATCTGCCACGGATTGTTATGGATTGCTCCTTCGACGTGAGGCATTGCCATTTATTGACATTCACAGTGAGAGATTTTACGAGCACAATTGCTCCAAAAGATGAGGTTGAATTTAATCCATGTTCTTTATAACTTGTGTTCCAAGTTGAAGCACTGTGAAACTAATTTCCGAGCATTTTGCATTACATTGCTGTATTGGGCCTGAAAAATGCAGTGCATTGCAGTACATTGCCGCCAAATGGTTGAGGCAATTGTAGTGAAATGGAGTGATTACACAATAACCGGTGATTAGACCACTGTGCAATCCATGTTAGAACTTAATTCTATGCATTCCTGTCGTATTTTGGTGGTTGCGGTATATAGAAGTACTGGCCGTGGAAGTTGCATTTGATTGCAGTTCTTGGCTGCAAAATAGTCGATGAAATTACAATGAAGTTACGCAAGAAAAAAGAACCTTAGAGTAGAGCAGCTCCAAATCACAAATAGAGCTTTTAGTGTATGCATGCAATCTGGTGGCTGTGGGGTGGATTTCAGCTTTTTTCAGCGGATTGAGGTGGAGTGCTGCATGGGAGAGAGCCATTGCAGTTCATTTTAGTGCATTATATGAGAATGCGTTTGCACAAGAGAGCGAGTGAGTGCACTTTTAACTGACTCAAGTCCTATATGCAATGTCTGTTAGAGCTTCGTCATAATTATTTGAACAGGATTTGCAGTGAAATAAATTAGATTGCTCTGGTTTCCCAAGTCAATTCAGGCAATTGCCTTCAGTTGCCACAGTGAGAGAATGAACGGTGTTGTTTTTTTATACATGGATGTACCTACGGCACGGTTCACTTTGATAAGCAATCAAATCGGTGTTCGGCGAAATAATTTATGATTTCTTTGCGGTGGATTTAGCGGATTGAATAGGATTGAGGTATTTGCATGGGCTACTGCAGTCTATTGCAATGAATTGCACGAGAACGGTACAGTAGATACGGGTGATTTTGTTTAAGTGCAATCGTCACCGAGGGGCTGGTATAAGCATTACAAACATAAAATGTTTAATGAAATACTTTTTGTTTTGGGTTGGAATGCAGCAGGATCTCGGTGGATTTCTAGATTGCAGTATTTTCCTGGGTCACTGAGTTGTTATTCCTGCGAACTTTGTAAAAGCACGTCAGCGAACTCGCGAGAAATGTTCTGATTACATTATGGGTGTAGCCTAGTTCTAAATCGGCGACCGATATGCCCATACCTTAAAAGCCTGGATTTGATTCAGAGGACCTTGCAAACTATTGCCCAGTTTCCGTTTTTTCCTCATCAGTCTCTTTAAAAAGTTGTTGCTGAGCAGCTAGTTGAATATTTTGAAAATAATGAAATTTCAGAAACATTTCAATCAGGACTCATGAGGTACTTCAATCAGGGTTCATTACAGTACTCCACTGAAACTGCTATCCTCCGTATTAACAATGACGTTCTGCGTGGCAACGATGACGGGAATATCGGTGCATTAGTTCTGCTAGATCTGTCTGCTGATCATCGGCATAAGCTATTTTGGGTTGTGCATTTGTAATTCAAAAACGTTATCTTAGGAGCTAGACTTGCCATATGCTACAATCAAATGGTGTGATCTAGTTATCTTTGTATGCCTGTCAATGGGCAGTCAGCCCTAATCTTGTCAATGCATTTTCAAGCTTGAGCTTAGTAGACCTAGCAAATTGAATGTCAGTGGTAAACCATTGACCGCCATGTGCTCCTAAAGCCAGTATCTCACTTCCGACTACCATGAGGACATCCTCCGAAGTGACAACATTCACAGAGCAAAGAGATAAAGCCGATATTCGCGTGCGGACAGTATCAACATCAAGGGTCTTGACGTTTTTCATATTCACATGTGCTGATGTTGTGGACTTAAGCTCACTCCCGGCTGCTTTAAGACAGCTCCTGACTGGTCCTTATTTATTAAAAAACTATGAATCTATTGATAAAATGAATCTATTGATGATGGGATTGAGTTGTCCCTGTGATCAGTCTTGTACGTGCAAAGACGTGCTAACACTATATACGGTGCTTCTCATCGTTCTTTCGTGCTGAGCCAGTGTATGTCATTCCCCATACCACCACGTCAGTGGCAATATTCTAAATTTCGTGATTACTAAGGATGTCTCCCCACTGGCCCTCTCAGATCATTATTCAGTCTCGTTTACTGTTCCTGCTCCCTTGTACGTGCAGGATAAGGTCGAACTTATCAAGCGACATAACTTACAAAACATTAACAAGGACAAGTTTTTGAAATCGGTTCGTGATGCAGGTCTTCTTGCTCTGCATTATAACTCCACCGGAAGTCTCAATATCCTCCCAGATGCAATGAACATGACACATAGGAATGCTCTTCATAAGAATGCTCCTGTTCATTCTATCCGTCAACACAGTCATGGAGATTCCTTTCAATTAACGAAAAACTCCTAAAGATGCACCGGGTTAATGGCAGGCTTGAACGTCGTTTCAAGAAATGGTGGCCTCATGCAGATATAGTCAATTTCAAAGACTGCCTTCGAGTTTACACCCTGAAGCTTAACAATATTAGGGCTTCGTTTTCATCCAAAAACTGAATTCCTGTCAGTCTTAAACAGATTTACTAGAGACTAAACCATTTACTGCCAATGCTGAGAATCTTGACTACCCAGATATTAAGGGCTCAGCCAAAAAGTTTTCGGCCATCTTTACTTAAAAAATTATGCACATTCGTGCCCTTATTGAGCCTACTCCGACTAAAGCAATCGTGGTTCCACAACCTGTGACCTTCCATAAAAGGTCCTCCAAGGTTTCTGCATGCGATGTTGCTACCTTAGCAAGGTCTAGAAAAAAAGCTTGGCTCCTGAAGACCCTATACCATCATTGCCGTGATCGTGACCGCCAGACCTACTAAACCCTGCCATAACCAAGATTTCTAATGCTTATTTGAGAAAAGGGTTCGTCCCCAAGTCCATCAAATCCGCAATCGCTACAATCATACTTAAAAAGTCTGTATTAGATACAGAGATCCTGATAAACTATCGCCCAGTTCCCCTTTTTTCTTTCTTGTCAAAGATACTTGGAAAAATTCTTGCTAAGCAGCTGGCTAAACATATTGAGAAGAACGAAATTTCAGTAGCATTTCAATCAGGTTTCAAGAGGCAGCACTCTACTGAAACTGCTCTCCTCCGTGTTAACAATGACATTCTACGTGGCAACGACGACGGAAGTTTCACTGCCCTAGCTCTGCTGAATCTGTCTGCTGCCTTCGACACCATTGATCACGATGTTCTGCTTGAACGATTGTGAACAACGATCGGTCTCACAGACGAAGCACTGGCGTAGTTTAAATCATACTTGTCTGATCGTGTTCGATCCGTGTGGCATAGAGGTCAGGTCTCACACTCGTGACCGGTCACCTATGGAGTTCCTCGAGTGTCTATGCTTGGTAACTTGCTTTTCTCCATTTATACTCAACCTCTGAGAAAGTGATAAAGGCCCATGGAATAGGATACTACTTTCATGCTGACGATACCCAATAATATTTGTCATTCAAACCGTCAGAATCTTCGGCAGCCACTGAGAAACTGAATTCTTGCCTTGCTGACATTCGATCTTCGATGTCGAAAAATATCTTGAAAATAATGATAAAACCGAACTGCTGCTCATAGGACTCCCTAAGCGTGTGGCTTGATAAAAATGCTTTGCTCTTCTAATAGGTGATTCTATTGTGCGACCGTCAGCACGTGCTCAAAATGTAGGCGTCGTTTTCGACAGTTGCCTAAATGTTAAAGCCTTCGTTCAGAAGACGACATCTACCGCTAGCCATCACGTCCGATCCCCACCAAAGATTATGAGCTGTCTTCCACAGTGGTCTGTAAGAAATTTGACTGGCTCTTTAGTTCTGTCTCGGCTTGATTATTGGAATTCCCTTTTGGCTGGGCTGCCAAAGAAATCAATAAGGCCACTGCAGCTGACCATGAATATGGCTGCAAGGCTAATCTTCAAGTCTGAGAGTTTTGAGGACCTGTCTCATTTGCTAAAAGAGCTACGATGGCTGCCGGTTTAGCAACGGATACAGAGCGAAGTTTTTACACTGACCCACAAGGCCCTGCACGGCTCGTCTCCTAAGTACCTAGCTGAACTGCTGCGCTAGTTTCAGCCTGCTTATTTATTTTTATTTATTTATAATTCATTTATATAGTGCCCCAAGAGAACCTAATCTCTATTTAGGCGCTTCACATATGCCTCGGGGCTCGATCCCACGACCTTAGTCAGAACTGGGTCGGGGCGAGCACCTTAACCGCTAGACCAAACCAGCTCATGTACTGGGTTGGACGATAAATTAGCTCTTCCATTCCTCAGCATAAAAACCGTGGCCGACAGCAGCTTTAGCTCTGCATTTTGTAGACTTTGGAACTAACTTCCACAATTCCTATGCAATGACAACTACTCTCCGGCTGCCGAACATGGCTGATCCTTTTCAGCTGTCCTGAGCTGCTACTTCAATGCTACTTACCACTTCAGCTGCTCTTCTGACTCTGCTATCCTTCCCACTTTCTCTTTGTTGCACGAAATGAAATCTGTTGGCTACCAAATGCGTGCCGAAAGCGGCTTAGGCCGTGACTGAGATATACAAAACTCTCCTGTGTAACACCTACATAGTCTTTATGACTTTGTGGAGTTACAGGTGGAGATACATGCCAAACCATATCACACCTGCTGTTTATTAATCATACTGCCTCTAATCATTCGATTGTGCTTCCTTTCCAGCATTTTGAAAGCGCCTAGAATCATATTAGGTATCTGGGGACGTATTATCAAGTGCATTATAGTTACTACTTTCTTATTTACCTGAAATTAGGCTTACTTGGTTATGGAGCTGACGTGGCAGTGAAGAAAGTTCATTTAGGAACAAGACAAACATAGTTTGTGCAGATTCAATGGATGTATTTTAGAAGAGCCAATTTTGAGCCTTAAACTTTCCAATTAATGAAATATTCTTGGTTTCCCATGACTAGCAATTAGGTTGTATCATCATTCAATTTAAGTACACTTGCTTATACCCACGTGCAATCGTGCTCGCGGGCAGGGAGGATCTTAGCAAAGGTTCCACTGAGTGCTATCCACGTAGAAGTGAAAACCAAGATTGTGCCTGGAAATCTTATTTGCAAGATGGATAGGTTAAACTGTGAATATAACCAAACAAAATACGAATTTCTGACGTATTCTATGTGTCAGAGCATCTGTGAATTACCGATTTTCATTCACATCCATACTCTTCAATCTCCCACTGAGATAGCACATCAACCGTTGAATGCAGTGTGAGTAATGTCTAGGCGAGATCAGAGGTGCTCAAGACGGACAATGGGATTGATAGTATCAAAAACTTCCAAAAGATCGTAAAAGCCAAGATACTCTACCTATGTCTGCATTCCTAAGTCAATCAGTGCACTGAAGACGCGATGCTGACTGTGTGCGGGAATAGCTGTAATACCAGACTGCAACTTATTAGCAAGGTTTAAATTTTCAATATATGAGTTTAGCTGGTCAGTTACAACTCGGTCCAGTGTATTTTATGGACACGGTACTTAAGTTTCTGCCAGACTTCAGTAAGATACAACGAAAAGTAGAACTGTTATTGCTAAATAGCCTTGATGATCTATTAATTTGTATTCCTAACATTTGTGACAAACAGGATTTATAATTAATAATATATTTAAACAGCTAAGTATATTCGTTTTAGCACTTTTTAATACCTTCTCCTTCTTCTCAAATAGGCTTGCAAGGAATCAATTGCCATTATGTGTCATATTGAGAGCCGCAACCAGCATTTTGCTCAAAGAAATAAATTAAATTGGTTGCCTTCTAAGTAAATATTCATAGAAATGAAAGTATATCCGTTGAGGATACTGTAAGAATACATTTCGCGAATCTTGTTAGCCTAAAGCTGCTATTGTCAGGTCGTGTGACATTGATGGAAGCCTGGATTCTAACAATAAACAATGCCGTTCGTTTCTTCCTTTAAAATCGTAGAGTTCGGCTTTATCTGTAAGTAAGGGACCCAAATAGCACTAAAAGACTATAAAAAAATCAGTCACCTGTAGCGCCATTTGGCGGTATTTCCTGTAGTTACCAGCTAGACACAGCTATAACAGTCAAAGTTCCTACGCTTTGAATAGATTAGCATGTGCAACAAGAAATAAGCCATCCTCAAGTTCTTAGAGTGAAAGGACCGGCTTACTTAAATCACTTGTATCTTACGTTACGTGGATATGTCAAGAGCAGAGCAGCTATGAGCAAGTAAACGTCTCACTTTACGTACAAATCGAAAGGAACTTCAATTAAGGTACTGTACTTGATAACCTCTGTATTGTCGGCCCATGTATCAACCTAGGTATCGGCTAGTGATTATCGCTTTTACAGTGATTTCAAGGAAAGTGCTAACGAACAAAATGATACTCTAAGTTAATTCCAAACTCTACATTATGCCTTCAGAATATATTTAATTTATTTGGGTGAACTTATTCCAGTTTTTTTATAAATGGCTTTTCTTCTCGAATGTGGTCTAGACTCACCCACACAATGTTTATCAGTCACGCCTCTATGGTTTTGTAGATTAATTTAGCTGAAAATGCTCGGTCTTAGATTTTCCGATGTCAGTAATTCACTGCCAATAGTTTCAGCTAAATTATGCATTAAGAAAGTGATCCATAATGAGTGTAACGATATGTCAGTAGTGATAAAAGTTATATTTGTATTTGCTACTGTGACCTATCCACCATCAACAATTATTCAATAATCAATTTCTACACAGCATCTTAAAATCTTTAGTTCGAGATTTACTTCTCAAACGGTGATATGCAATTTTATTGTTGTTCTTATTCTTTTTATTGTAATTTAAAAAACGCAGCCCCTATTTTCATCGTCGCCTCTGATTCGTTCCTTTAAAAATCCATTGAAGCCGAAGCAGGCTAATTTTGTTTTCAAAGCAGTCGGTATGCATCCTGAGATCGGGGTTGCAAGGTGCATTTGCTGAAACGCAGTTCCAGATTTATTTGAGATGCAATTGTTTGTCACCTTTTTAAGTCATTCTTGGTCAATATTTGTTCATAATATTGTTGTGGTATAGCGCCCTCAGAAAATAGGATCTTTCTCCAGGCACTTGAATGTTTTTGCATATAAAGCATTACCAAATGTTTGACGATAACATTCCCAAGGAACAGACAAAGTTAAAGCAGCTACTTCCACAGATCGACAAATCATATCGATCATCCAAATGCTGTAATAAAAAGATGCCCTTTAAGTTTCTTAAAAATGCCATCATTTCATGGAATTGTGTGACATGCGTCGGTAGTTAGTTGCAGGATTTGGGAGGAAAGGTACTAAAGGCACTATCTCCAACGGTATTAAGGCTCTTATGAGTAAAGGCCAAACGATTACAGTCAAAAGAGGGGGTTCTACGGTGTTTTGTGTGGTGTGGGAGTAGCTCTGATTGGTAGGCTGGGACTAAGTAACTAAGGTACCTAAAAGTGAATGCCAAAAACACGAGGTTGATGCATTGCGTGATTGGGAGCCAATCCAGGTCGGCTACAAGTCATTAAATGTAATCATCAGAATTCTCACAAAAACCAAGAGTAGCAGCTAAGATTACCGCCAACTGTTAACGTGTGATTGCACAGGCATCCTTCACAAGATAAATGAATATGCCATCAATAAATCTTTTTTCATCCATTTTGTGGTATATAAATTCATACAGCTTAGCTCGAAGAATTGTTTATTTACAGAAATACAAAGCTAAAGTCATCCAGTCCTGAGCTGATGACATTAAGATCGTTAACAGCTTGGTCAGCTTTGGCTTGAGTCGATATAAAGCCACTCAGTCTTCGCAAACTATTTCGTGCATAGGTTAAATGAGTCTTTAGTGTTTCTGCATCTCTTATTTCAATTACTACAAGAAAAATAATAACGGCAATAACGTTAGCGTTAAATTACTAATAACGAACTCTCAAGTTTTGAGGCAGTAGGTTACACAAAAAGCAATATCGAGAGCTTAGAATGCCTCTAATCATTGCATTTATTTAAACCTGAATTTCCGCAAAAACTGTACACTTACCTTATCACTATTAGATCTGACATATAATACATCTAACACGTTAGTTAAAGCAGAATGAAAAATGATTTTTTTTTAGATTTGGTTTGCATATAGAAGGATGTGCAGCATTATTTGCTGAGTATGCAAACAAAATAATATGCATACATTGAGGTATCCACGACTTTCGAAGCTGCGTTAACTCTCACTAAATGAAAAAGCAGATTTGGTCAAACCGTGCTATTTTAACGAGGCTGGCTTGGAAATAAGATCTGAAAAGTTCTCGGTTAGCCGTCGGGTAGCCGATTGCTTTTGTTTATGCTGCAGTGGTTGCTTGTCGAGCAGTACATCTGAACAAAACTTAATGTGGCAGTATTTGACAGTTTTTGGAAACCTGCAACTCAGCAAGTCACTTTCATTAAGTTTTGATTGCGTCGTTAGCATTCTGAAAGCTTTTGCTAGGGCAAACTGGCTAATTCATCGGTGTTCTAAGCTCTTTTTTCTTTTAGTTTCAAAACAATCGTGTTCTTTTCGCTTTACCGATTTGGTAGTATGAATAAAATGAACCGCTCCAACCTACAATTGGCTCTTAGTAATCTTACACACTGGCCTAGCAGAGTATAGGTCACACTATCTTGAAGCAGGTCGCAAGCGATACCAATCTGAGGGGACACATATCAATCTACAATGATAGGGCAGGGTGTTTGGTTGCATCAAAAAGCGGTTCCATTTTAGGTAGGTAAGAATATGAGCGAACTTAAACGAAGTGCTGTTTCATTGTAGTCGCCCAAGATGATCAACGGCTACCTTATCCCTAAGAGGCAAGACTAGTCATATGCGATAGTGGCAACAGCTTTCTCTAACAGTGGGCTCTACGGAATTGTCTGCTCCAGACTAGAAATACCAACTAGGCTCGTAAAGTTTTGACATAAAACCGCTATTCTACAACACCCAGGTTATTTTATCAGACGCTTAAATTAATCGTCAGAAATCAGAATTTTGAAGGTACAGTTTTAAAGAATATAGACAGGGGAGATGAAAAAGCAAAGATGGTTTAAGAACCCCTAAAACTAACTGCAGAAGATTCGTCACGGTTATCACCACTGCTGGCCGTAGGTGTCTAAGAATCGCACCCGGCAGTAGGGAAACCAACGACCTTGTTCGGGAAGAGCAAGCACCCTACCGACTGGCCAAATATTAAAGGCAATGCTATATCCAAAGTGAGTACGGTTTAAATTAGGATATTAATTATAAAGATGTCAAAAAATTAAATGTCTTAGGAAAGAAGCCATTATAATGTCCAGGAACAGTGACAGGAAGTTATTTTCAGGTATGTAACCTTTAGGAATGAACCTAATGAAATCCATACTTTACAGACATTACATTAACATTTCGTGTAGTAACACAATCAAGCTCAGTATATGCATTACAGAGAACTCACCTGGCCGAATTTCTCGTGCTGCCTGACTATGAAGAGTCAAGAGAAAGATAAGATCTTCCACGCCGAGCCACTCCGTCGATTGCCATTCCACTACATGGGGAATTTGCTCATCCTGTGGTGCTCCAGATATGTAGGGCAAAAGAGGTGCGGCATCTGCCACTGCCGCTACGAAGGACCCAATATTTTGCACCAAGTTGTTTGTTAAACGTTCGGAACTAAAGTCCAGCTCACCAATATGGTTTACTGTTGGTTGCTGCTGACCTTGAAAGCGGCGTAGAAGAGTGGTACTTAGATAAAGACGAATGGCAACTGGAAGCGACGATGCTAACTTTCTTAGGTTACTGCCTCCTCCGGCATTTGGGCAAAGTAGAGCTGCGTTGCTCGCCATTATGCGAGACATTTCGTCAGAATCAGAAGCAACACGAATACTGAATTGGATCAGCTTTAGCAGCCAAGGAAGCAGTACTGTAGCCCTGACATTTCTAGACCGAATGACGATGACGTATACAGCCATCAGCTCCAACACGTTGCTACGTCCTTCGACGTTGAGGTCAAACATTTCTTGAGCTTGTGAGGGTATCACTTGTGTTTCCGATGGCAGGAAGTTATCAAGTACACACAACATTAGGTCTAGTACCTTGACCCTCTTCTCGGACAGATTTTCCTCAGCAGCATTCTGAGGCGTAATTGAAGCTAGCCTAATTGCTTGCAGCAATCTTCTAAAAGAGTATGGCAGCTCCAAAGATAGCTTCGAGTTAGTCAGCAAAATGGTTTTAACTGCTTGTGAAATTGTATGTAGACGCTCCGAGTCTAGCTGGATGATGCAATGAATGTCCATTTCTTCTCTTGCAAAAATTTCGTTGCAAACAATGTGAACGAGCGATCGGGGCGGTGTCAATCCCTTAGTAATTGATTGAGCCATTAGCTCCAGGCAGTCAAATATACGATGTTCACCTATGTATTGTAAGCATTGACATATGAGGTCACAACCATATTCGGCTGACGTAGAGATAGCCGAACAACTCTTATAGCCACCTGGTAGTAGAATAAGAGTATTGGCCGATAATGAAATGGCGTCATTCCCACAAAGCAGCTGGGTTAGAGCTACTGGCCCGCTAGCATTACTGTTGCCCGGCCATAATATGGTAACCATTGGTAACGGAACCATGACTCCGTTAAAGCTCTACAAACAGTTAAAAAAGACACTTGATTGGCTGAGAAACAATTGATAACGTTTAGTAATTAGAAATGCATCCGCTATCATCAAAGCGTCCCTGCCATATCAAAACGTGAACAATTTCAGATACAGTAGAGACTCTAAACGACTATCATTTGTTTTGCTAATACTAAGGGGCCGGGTTGATAAATGAAGCAATTGATTTAATATGAAATAGCAACAGCAATTTTCACAAATAATAAGTTTCATTTTATATTTGCCTTCGGCCACCAAGTGGGATTCGGAATTACACACCAGCGAAAAAAACGTGCAATTTTCTTTCTAAAGTAAATGTTGCTGATGTGAAAGAAAACCAATATATTACAATTTTACGGTTTCCATTGTAAGCAAAGTGCTTGAGCAAGTTTATAGCACGTAGCAAGTGCTTTGATGCTAGATGGCAAGTATACCTTTTGCTACGAACTGTGAATCTATCCTTGATATTTCGTGATATTCACCCGAATAAGGATCTAATCCGATTTTATTAATCAAACTTTTACCAATCGGCTGATGAAAGAGATTTTAAGTGACAAGCCAGCAGTTACGATGCTTAAATTTTGCTATCTAAATCAATTCAAAGTATGCCGACGTCGTTTTAGTATTAGTTTATGATTATTAATTAGGATTAGTTTTGTATTATCTAACTTTCAGTGATGACATTAACGAGCTCACAGCAGCTATAGGGATGATCCTGAAACATTAACAGGGTTTTGCAGTTCTACACGAAAAGTAATAGGAGGCTTCTTTCAGTGTCGCAATCTCATTCATGGGCTAACTGGTCGATATTCAGGTTAATACGTGCTTGTAATCCGGCAATCCTAGCTGCGAGTCTCTATAGGCGATTTAAATTTGAAATGTAGCCGCACGGTATTAGTTAGTATGCTATGATGGATGAATGCTACACTTGATTCACTCGCAATGCGTACGGTCATTTAAATTAGCTAGTTTTGACCCAATATACATATTAATTATTGTCACATATAAATATTGAAAAAATAGTTTCCCTCATAGTTTTGTGGTCTTTAATGATAATTTTAGTGATAATCATAATTATTATCACGTATTTTTATAGAGCCCCCAGATATTCTAATCTCCAGATAATCCAGATAATCTAATCTTCCTAAGCCAGTAATAAGCAATTTTATTTGTGAAAAATGTCTTGACATGCTAGCATTGACTGACACTGCTCAAGTCAGTAAAGTGCCCGAAAAGAAAAAACGCTTCCCTTTCTGATTTCAACTTTCTTCACACCCCTTGGTTTATCCCAATGGGAGCTAGAGTTTCCGTCGTCAAGCACTCCTAATTTGACTTCAAGTCATTTTACATATTCAGGCATCAGCCCAAGGAAATTTATTTTCTTGATTTAACCAGACGGCGAACTACCAAAGATGGCAGTGGGCTATCACCCCCCCCCCAGAAAATTAATCCTCCTTGATCTCAGGTTTGTCGGATTTCTTTCTATTCTGTGTTCGAGAAATTGACCGTTCCACGTTTAGATGGTATTGTATTTATTGTGATAACTTATTAACACCTTCAGCAATGATTTTTGTGGATTGAGTGACTCAGTGACTCTCGTGGCTCATGTGCAAGGCCTACTCAGATTAAGGATCACACACTTGACCTTACCTAGTCGGCCATCACGGCTCATTGGACAACCACATTAGCTCTTAAGTCAAGTCTGCCTACTATCAGCTACACAACGTTGCTAAAATTTGGGTATGTTTAGACAGGGATACAGCACTTAAATGTGTCCATACACTTGTGACACCACGTCATGATTTCGAATTTCAGCCCTTGGTGCTTAACCGGCCAGAGCACTTAGGCACTTACAGCTGGTGCCAAACTCGGCAGCTAGGCTTGTTTGTCATGAGCCTCACAGTTGCCACATCAGACCATTTCTTGCCGACCTTCACTGGCTCCCAGACAAGCAACCGATCGACTTCAAGGTTGTGGTGACTTACTTTCAGGTCCCTTCATTATATTGCTCATGCCGGTCTACTCCCCAAAAGGTTAAGACTTGTTCGATCTGCTTTGAAGGATTTAGTTTTTAACTATCATAAAAACCTTAAATTCTTTTGAGACCGTGCCTTAATTAATATGCCTGTTAAGTTTGTAAATCACTTCCAACCTGTGGCAAGACATCTTCTGACTTGTCCACATTAAAAATCCAGAAAAAGCATTTATTTATAGCAGCATTTAGTAAATCCCTTTAATTTTTTCTTTACCTGCCTGCAATAATAAGAATAATACAATGGATAAAACGCCCACAGAGAACTGAATCTCTTTCTAGGCGCTTTAAATTTGCTGAAAAGGAAACACTATAGAATTTGTAATGGCATTATGCTTGATAAACGGCACGCAGTCTTAGGTGGGCCATGCACAGGGTCAGCAAGCAAGTGTAGTTAACAACAGCATGCAACATTTTCATCACGCATGAGCACATAAAGGAAGAATCACAGGGACTCACTAAATGCTGTCATAAATAGTAGCATTGTTAATATTTTTTTAATTTGGTCTAGTCGGGGGATGAAATGAAGGAAGTCGGGAGTGAATTCCAGGCTTTTACAAACTTCATCCAAGTTGATTTTTTGGACGTGCACCAAATGATGCATTTTTATTGAGTCACGACCCTACATGACCTTGCATAGAAAATTAAAAATAAATTTTTCGAAATATCACCTAATGAGCTGGTGCAATTTTAAATAATAATGCTTGCAAAGGTTTTTATCAGCCTAAGCAATAGTATGTATCTGCGCAGGCCACGTTATTTCAAATTATAATCACATTCTTTTTACTTACATCAGGGCATGGGTAACCGCCTCTATTGGCTGGCTCGTTATAATCACTTCTGGTAGAGCAATGCTGCTCTTCTCTTCGAGCAGAACTATTTAGTTCCTTTTCTGCTTGTGTAGCCTGTGAAAAATTAAAAGTAATGTTACACACGATTGAATCTTGTGCGCTCTTTAAGATAAACCACGGAAGAAGCAGCCCCTCCTAATGGTAAAATAGCTGGAGCACCAATTGATGTAACTGTGGGTTTATAGGTTTTATGCAAGTTATGTCAATGAGTTGTAGGTATTTTCAGCAGATATCGCACATAAAAGTAGGAGGATACAGCTTAAAAGCAACTCCGATACTTGGAATTCCTGTCTTGATAAGGAGATCTGTGTAGGGCGTTCTTCTGTAGAACTATTACAGTGTATTTTCCTGTATTTATGTTCAAAGCTGCATAGTTGAATGAAGTACATAGCACACTTGGGTTTTTTAAATTTAATTTTTTAAAGCCTCATTATAACATTGCATTCATAAATAAGAAATTCTAGCACAAGCAAGCCTGTGGATGCATTGTGAGAAAGATGCATACATTACTTTTCCAGGCATATATTGAAAATTCTTAACTGGGCGGGGTAGTGCATGTTTAACGTTATTCTGCAACTCAGTTCTCCTCAACGGCCAGATACTTCGCTGTTTACAGCTATAAAATATCCGTTGAAGTTTCATTAATCAGAATTATTATTGAACTGGTAAGCATTTTGAGGTATTGATAGTGATAGATCCTCGAGTGGTCACAGCAAGTGGTATTCTAATCCTTTAAGAATCAGTTGCTATTATATTACTAATAATATATATTAATAATATTGCACTTGATAAAGCGCCCTCAGAGAACTTAATCTCTTTCTAGGCGCTTTACATTTGCTGCAAAGTGATGCGCAATAGAATAGTAAGTAAAATCATGCATGAAAAACAAACAAAATGAATAACATGGTTAGGGGTTACATGCACTGGGTCAGCATGCAAATGTGGTTAGTGGCAGCATGAACAGTGTCAGCACGCATAAGCACATCGAGGACGAATCACAAGGACCCACTAAATGCTGTCCTAAATAGGTATGTTTTTAAGTTTCTTTTAAATGTGGTCAGGTCAGGGGATGTTGTGATGCAGGTCGGGAGGGAGTTCCAGGCTGTGGGAGCATACGAGCTAAATGCACGGTCTCCAAAGGATTTAAGGTTTGTACGAGGTATGTCTAGACTGTTGGATTCCAAAAAGCGAGTGGTACGATGCTTTGCCTGATGGGGTAGTATATCTGAAAGATAGGCTGGAGCCATAGAATGAAGAGACCTAAAAGTGAGCGACAAAACCTTGAAGTCAATCCGTTGCGTGACTGGTAACCAGTGCAGGTCGGCGAGAAGTGGAGTAATGTGGCAACTGCGACGCTCACGACAGACAAGCCTAGCTGCAGAGTTTTGCACCAGCTGCAATCGCCTGATCGCACATGCTGGTAGGCCAGTAAGCAGTGAGTTGCTGAAGTCGAGACGAGAAGTCACGAATGCATGGACCAACTTGTACGTGGTATCCTTATCTAAACAAGCCCTAGTTTTAGCAATGTTATGAAGCTGAAAATAGGCTGATTTGACTGTGGAGCTGATGTGGTCGTCTAACGAGAGGTCGCTTTGGAATATGACACCTAGATTTCGAGCTGATGCAACTGGAGATATGCTGGCAGAGCCAATTTTGAAAGTCAGCCTTTCCAATTTCTGAATAACACTAGGTTTGCCCATAACTAGTAAGTTAGTTTTATCATCGTTTAGTTTTAGAAAATTTGCCGCTATCCATGATCGGATGTCATCAATGCATGCAGCAAGTGAGTTGAGAGAATTTGAGGTGCTCGAAGGCTGGGAGGGATCAAAGCAAAGGTACAACTGAGTGTCATCCGCATAGAAGTGAAAGCCTAGATTGTGCTTGGCACTCACATCAGCGAGAGGGAGAGTATAAACGGTGAAAAGGACCGGACCTAGCACAGAGCCCTGAGGTACTCCATATTTTAGAGGTACTTCAGATGATCTTTGTCCATTCACGTCAACACTCTGGAGTCTCCCACTGAGATAGGACCTGAACCACTGCAGAGCAGTGCCAGTGATGCCCAGGCGAGATGAGAGGCGCTCTAGAAGTCCTTTGTAATCGATGGTATCAAAAGCTGCCGAAAGATCGAGCAAAACAAGAAGAGACACTCTACCCATGTCTGCATTCCTAAGTAGGTCGTTGTATACCCGAAGCAATGCTGACTCTGTGGAGTGATTAGCTCTAAAGCCAGACTGGAACTTACTAGCAAGGTGTGAGGTTTCGATATACGAGTTCAGCTGGTCTGCCACGACCCGTTCCGGTGTCTTTGATAGGAATGGTAGAAGGGAGACTGGGCGGTAGTTGCTTAAGTTCTCTTGGTCTAGTGTAGCTTTCGTGAGAAGTGGCCTGACTACAGCTTTTTTGAAAGGTGCTGGGACCTGACCTGAGGCTAATGACATATTAATGATGTTGGTTATGCATGGCAGCAGCAGATCAATGCAACGTAAGAGCAGGACAGTGGGAATAGGGTCCAGTGGACTTGTTGTCTTCTTTGATTGAGATACGAGCTTTAGGACTACATCACTAGTGACCTGTTTAAATGCAGACATTGAGGCGCAGCCAGGAACCGAGGAACAGCATTCTAGTGGGAAGGTTGTCAGTACTGAAGCTTTTAAAATGGATTTTTAAATCGGATGAATTTGTGACTGTGCGACTTTGGTGGAACATCCATGTCTCCCCACAATCTTTAATATATTCACAGAGGCAATCAAAGTTACAAGGTATGGCTTTTTATTTTAAGCTTTCCAACATTAGATAAATGCTTATTTAGAGCCATTTCAGGGGTATCATTGGAAGAAATGCAATGTCTTACGATTGCTACTTAAGTTAATAATAATAATAATAATAATAATAATAATAATAATATTGCACTTGATAAAGCGCCCTCAGAGAACTTAATCTCTTTCTAGGCGCTTTACATTTGCTGCAAAGTGATACGCAATAGAATAGTAAGTAAAATCATGCTTGAAAAACAAACAAAATGAATAACATGGTTAGGGGTTACATGCACTGGGTCAGCATGCAAATGTGGTTAGTGGCAGCATGAACAGTGTCAGCACGCATAAGAACATCGAGGACGAATCACAAGGACCCACTAAATGCTGTCCTAAATAGGTATGTTTTTAAGTTTCTTTTAAATGTGGTCAGGTCGGGGGATGTTGTGATGCAGGTCGGGAGGGAGTTCCAGGCTGTGGGAGCATACGAGCTAAATGCACGGTCTCCAAAGGATTTGAGGTTTGTACGAGGTATTTCTAGACTGTTGGATTCCGAAAAGCGAGTGGTACGATGCTTTGCCTGATGGGGTAGTATATCTGAAAGATAAGCTGGAGCCATAGAATGAAGAGACCTAAAAGTGAGCGACAAAACCTTGAAGTCAATCCGTTGCTTTACTGGTAACCAGTGCAGGTCGGCGAGAAGTGGAGTAATGTGGCAACTGCGACGCTCACGACAGACAAGCCTAGCTGCAGAGTTTTGCACCAGCTGCAATCGCCTGATCGCACATGCTGGTAGGCCAGTAAGCAGTGAGTTGCAGAAGTCGAGACGAGATGTCACGAATGCATGGACCAACTTGGACGTGGTATCCTTATCTAAACAAGCCCTAGTTTTAGCAATGTTATGAAGCTGAAAATAGGCTGATTTGACTGTGGAGCTGATGTGGTCGTCTAACGAGAGGTCGCTTTGGAATATGACACCTAGATTACGAGCTGATGCAACTGGAGATATGCTGGCAGAGCCAATTTTGAAAGTCAGCCTTTCCAATTTCTGAATAACACTAGGTTTGCCCATAACTAGTAAGTTAGTTTTATCATCGTTTAGTTTTAGAAAATTTGCTGCCATCCATGATCGGATGTCATCAATGCATGCAGCAAGTGAGTTGAGAGAATTTGAGGTGCTCGAAGGCTGGGAGGGATCAAAGCAAAGGTACAACTGAGTGTCATCCGCATAGAAGTGAAAGCCTAGATTGTGCTTGTCAATCACATCAGCGAGAGGGAGAGTATAAACGGTGAAAAGGACCGGACCTAGCACAGAGCCCTGAGGTACTCCATATTTTAGAGGTACTTCAGATGATCTTTGTCCATTCACGTCAACACTCTGGAGTCTCCCACTGAGATAGGACCTGAACCAATGCAGAGCAGTGCCAGTGATGCCCAGGCGAGATGAGAGGCGCTCTAGAAGTACTTTGTGATCGATGGTATCAAAAGCTGCCGAAAGATCGAGCAGAACAAGAAGAGACACTCTACCCATGTCTGCAGTTGTACTAGGTGACCTAAATTAGTGAAATCTTCATCTGATCTGATTGAATTAAGCATTGTATACCGTTGGTGGTGCATATTTAGCAAGAAACATCAACTGTGACTGTTACAAGAAGCATATCAAGCTATCCGGCATTGAAAATTATCATTAATAATACAGAATGTCATTAAATAAAAATGAAAACAAAACATACCATGTTCCTCGATGTTTCGGGTTCTTGTCGAAATTCAAAAGGAGGTCCGGCAATGCATCTGCTTGTGAAATTAAAATCTTCACAAGACAATCCATCACATGGATTTGCAGCAACTGCAATTTTTGAAAATCTATGAGAATGTTTTGCTTGGCATCAAATGTATTGAAGTAGTGGTCAACGATTAAAAAGATAATTCTACTTACGATATTTCCTAATTTCCACCCGAGATCGCTGAAAATAAAACAAATACAATTTGTGAAAAGAAACTTCAAATTAAGTGACAGCATGAGAAGTGTAGGCAATGTCTCTGAAAACCAAATTTTCTTTAAAAAAAATTGGGAAAGGCTCTGAATTTCCATGCAATTTACATCAAAAAAAATAATTATCGTAAGCATAAATTACAAATTAGGCAAAATTATAATTTACTAAATGTTACTACCAAGGGAGATGGTTAGGTAGCTTGAAAAGTAGACTGCTGAGGCTTAGCTAGAAAAATGTCCACGTCTGGTGGCAGGTCAAAGTGAACTGTGAGGCAAACTGAAAAAAATTATATAATAATGATAATAACAACAATGCATGTTTATACCACCCTTAAACAATTCAATCTATTTTGAAGAACTTTGGAGATGCTATATCGTTTTGACAAGTAAATTTTCGCCGTTTGTTAACTTTTGACATTCAGCATGTAACTAAATATTTAGATATAATGATTCGTGTCACTTGAAAGATGACGTTTAGTTTTACCTGAATTATGGTTTTTGTGTGAGTTAATTATTTTCTTTACTTTCAGATACGTGAAATGTGATGTCAAGTTGAGAAAATAAGCTTTTTTGACATTTGCTTCTTTTTTCAATTAATCAAGGATCTAATGCCGCCAAAGCTGCTAATGACATTTGTGCTGCCGATGGAGAGGGCACCATAGCTGAAAGAACCATTGTGATTATAATGCAAAGTTCAAAAATGGAAATTTTGACCTCGAAGACGCACCACGTTCAGGTCGTCCAGTTCATTTCGACGAAGATCAATCAAACCAACTTGTCCTCAAAAATTCGCATCAAACGACCAGCGAACTGGTAGAGACAATCGATTACTTCTACACTGATACAGAGAAGTATCCTCATTCGATGTGAAAGGTTCAGAAATGTAAACTTCTACAAAATTTAAGAAAGAATTTTGAACTTGGTTCCTAACCCAATAGAAAGTCCTACTCAACAATTTTAAATCTTGTGACGTTCGATTTTAAATCTTGATGTAACATCCGGCAGCAGTAGGCATAGTGCAAGCAGGTGCATGTATGCGAAGAGGGAAAACCAACACCGATGAAATACTGTAATAAACAGATGCGTTTTAAGAATATTCTTTAATATTCTCAATTTGATTAATATTGCAAAAGCCAAGCAGGCGGACGGACACTAGTTAGAGTGTTTATTGACAAGTAGAATAAGAACGAAAAATATCTGTCCGGGTAAGGCCAGCCCAAGATAGCCCACAACAACGTCGGTTGGAAAGAAAAAAGGCAATATTTGGGGCCAGCTCAAGAAAAGTTTGCAGCCGCTTCCGGCTTGCCAAAGAAGTTAGTCCAAGAAAACTTAAAAACCGGGGTAGCAACAGACGCTCTGAGGGAGAGGCTCGATGAGTGCGAAGTCAGGATTTCAATCGATAATAATTTTGCAGTGTAAATAGCGTCTTTATTGTTTTTTAAAAGTCTGCATCGTGACTCTCGTTTGACATTTTTACAATGTGATCCGTAACTTAGCCTAATCGCATGAGGTGCAGTGGAAAAGTACAGAAAACAGGAAGCAGCACTTCATGTGTTGTTCGTTACCCCTTAACTAGTATTTGGTAGCCCATATGGTTAGGTCCTTTTACGACCGTGGGTTTGAATCCAGCATTTAGATGATAATTCATTGCTAACTGCAAGTGGTGGTAGTAGCCTGTAAGGTTTTTCTATGACAATGCCAACAGAGCTATTAAATTAGCAAAGGTCTTATTACCCGATCTAAAAAAAAATCAAAAATGAAATGCTAGCTGATTTAACAGCCTCTTTTTGTATAGAGAAAGATAGGGCCTTTACGGTTATTACCACCGCTTGCAGTGGCGATAAAGGATCGTCCACCACAGGATTCAAACCCGAGACCTCGGGGCTGAGGTCATGAAAAGTGGCCGCCTTACTTACTGACCCATTACGGCTCACCCGATCTAGATCATGACTAGGCAAGAAAAACCTGTACAGGATCCCCAGCCTTCCGACGAATAGTTATGTAAGTGCTTGGAAGACTAGGTGTTGCATAGCTCCTTCTCTCAACGCTCAAGTATTTCAGTTGGCAGCATGTGGTCAGAAAATCCAATCAGAAAACACCTACCAGCCTCATTCCAGATCCAGGTGCGTAATAATAAACATCGCAAGGTCTACTTTTCGCGGAAGGTCTGTACCTGATCTTTCTAGTCCAACCTGGCAGTGAAATCAGGCTGAGAGTGATTAGAAATCTGCAGGCTTGTTCCCTAATTCAAGAAAAACTTCAACACTTGGTAACAAAAATTCTACTGATACATTACCTTTTTGGAAAGGAATGTGGTGCATTGCAGCTGCTTGTGCTGTTTCGCTGTTCCCTATAATTCGAAAGCTGCTGTCAATGAAACTATTCTCAATTTTGGCAATTCATGTTCTTCAGAGAATTGAAGTCTTAAGGCAGCCACTTACCTTCGGTGTTACTTGTTTGGTCCAAAGCCGCCATGATCAAGAATCTCAATAATCAACGTAGGCCTAATAGACAATTCAAGTTAATTCACCTGTGTAAAGAAATCATAGAGACCGTAGCTGACATCAAATTACCACAACAGAGCATTGCTGGAATTGAAAATGCAAGCAAGAAGGAGAGCGAGAGAGAGAGAGAGAACCGCTAGGGTGTGCTACACGAAGTGTTGCTGCTGGTAACATTGGAAAAGTGTATCCGATGCTTAATTGAGCTTGACTGTCTCACTGACTGGGCCTCACTACTGTTGCATCGGCGTCCACTGAGTACTGCAATAATCAGGAGCCTTATGGGTCTAGCAGAAAGCTCGAGTTTTCAGATTTATTCCTGAGAGCAGAATATAGCGATAATATCCTGCTCATTTTGGAACAGCTGTACATAGTCATGATAGCCAGGTTTTGACCAGTCTGTATATATGCAGAACGCATCGATACTAACCTGCTATAGACTTGTTGAGTATATACAAACCAGAAAAGTGTATTTTAAATAAAGAAATAAAATTCCAACAGTTTCTTGGATCAAATATCAATTATTGTCCTTCTATTGAATTGAAAATATGATACAGCACAGCAGCTAGAATTTCAAGAAGTAAAAAATCGCGAAGCCAGTCAACTACGAATCCTAGCTAGTGTAGTGTATTCATATCATATTCATAGCTCCTACCGGCCAACTGCTACCAGATTACTAAAGAAATGATACGAATATATTTCTAAGTCTTCCAATAATATGTCAGCTATTTTTATCAGAAGTCGGTGCAATTTCGATCAAGGAGCCATATGAGAAGTTAAAAAGCCTATACCCCACAAAAAACCACAACAAGAATGAGATAAAATCTTATAGGAGAAATAACTCTGCTGTGCAGATAAAGCTAAAATGTGTAGGGCTGCTGTGACTTACCAACCGGACTCTATCGGATAGAGATGCCGGCGTCACGGTTTCACTTGATTCACTTGAATATTATCTCTACGTACTGACAACACACATCTTTATGAATCGCCGTCATATACCTGTTGAGATTGATATCGTATTTAAGAGTTGTATTCTATTGCTTATAAATGTAAATGACTGCATTTTTTCGGTGGTATTTTTATAACATACTTGAGTTTTAAGACTATTCTTTAACGTATCATAGTTGTCATTATGTAGTTTCTACCATCACGTTGACATTATTAGAAATTTTCCTGGCACTTGGTACTCTTAGTCAATGCTACTCTTAGGAAAGGAGCAGCACATTAGAATTAATTCTAAAAAATGTGACCACTTGGGTATACAGCTGGTGCAGTGCGAAGCTCTGCAGCTGGGCTTGTCTGTCGTCAGATTTGCTGTAGCAACGTAACCCAACTTCTCGCCACCTGTACTGGCTACCAGTCAAGCAACGGATCGAATTCAAGGTTTTGTCACTCACTTGTAGGTCCCTTAATCTTTTGGCTCCAGGCTACTACCAGATCTACTCCTCACCAGGTCAAGCATCGTTCCACTCACTTTTCGGAAACTGACCGTTTCCCTATAACTCAAATAAACCTCAAATCCTTTGCAGACCGTGAATTTAGTTACTATGCTCCCGAAGCCTCGAACTGATTTTCGACATGTGTCACAACATCCCCTGACTTTACCTCAGTTATAATAACAGTAAAAACGCAGAATTACACATGAGAAATCTGAGATTTGATGTTTGCTATGCTTGAAAGTATCCAGAGATTTTTCGCTAGTTAGATTCGTGCAAATAAAAATAAATACAATTAAGATACACCATTATAGCAGGAATATATGTCGATCCAACGTTTTCATGTGCCGCAGGGCTCCACCAGCGTACGATCTTTATCGTTCAAGGCGAACTGCTGAAGTCAGGGCCGAATCAGCACAGTGCCAGGCTGAAGGCAGAATCACAATAAAGCTTCAAGTTAAGAGATGCTCGTCTCAACAAAATTGGTTAATTTATGTTAATTTTATGTTATGTAATGTTATGTTAATTCAATGTAATCTATTGGTTAATTTAATTTATCAAGCATGATATTACTCACGATTCAATCTCGCTTTGCTTTGGGGCAAATGTTAAGCGCCTAGGAAGATATTGAGTTCTCAGTGGCGCTTTATCAAGTGCATTATTATTATTATGTTTCATACTGGATTCTGCATTTCTCTCGATTTTGCTGTCGCTGTGGAACCTTCGGCTTAGTCGTTCCTCTAGTTAGGTGGAAAGTACTTTTCTTTTTAGCTTGTACTGTACGATCAAGTGCATTGTGGTTAACTTACTCTTTGTGGAGCGTTCGTATGACAACTAATACTTTCATGATGTCTTCGGCCTTTCTGAAACTCATTTAGGTGCTGGAGGCGCAGCTAGCACAGGTAAAGTGATTAGGTTGCTCAAGAACTTCCATGCAGAGTGTGACACATGTGCAGTGCTCTATGTCTGACTACTAAGGCCGTTGCATGTAAGAGTTGTATAGCCCTTTATAAAATAGATCTTGCTGACTCGACCAGAGCTGCAGCATCAGTAAAGCTGCCGCTACAAGCTCGACTCGAGGGGTCTTAGCAAGCAAGTGCTAGTATGAGTAGCCACAATCAGGACTACGAGTGTGGTTGGTTTTACAGTAAATTTTTGACTGTGTACATAAAGGTCAGATTATGTAAGTCCCCTTTTATAGCCAAGGAAGAGCCTTCACGGCATAGATCGACACTAGTACTAGGCATTGGAGGATTGCCTACTGCAAGACTCTAACCCCCATCCTGTCGTTAAGATTTAGTACCTTACTTCCTAGGCAAAGACTCAAAGGTGATCTCATCCTAGACACTCTATTTAATGTTGCTCGTATATACTAAAGTGGCATACCCTTATCCGAATAGGATCACATTCAATTCGGAAACAGACAATTAAACTAAATTAAATACTAGCTGATTTAACAGCCTCTTTTGTATAGGGACAAAAGAGATTTTATAAATCACCACCACTTGCAGTGGCGATAAAGGATCGTCCACCACTTCGGGATTAGAACCCACGAAGTCGGGACCGATGTCGTGAAAAGACACCGCCTTACCTAGCCCACCATCACGGCTCCCATGATAAGCTTGAAAAGCATATAGAAGTCACGACAACATGAGTTTTTTTAATGCTCCAGTATTACTTGCTTTTTATTGACGTTCATGATTTACATAATATCCCAATTACTTTAGAAAAATACACGATAGCATCAAACTAATTGTGAGGTTTTTAAGTGGTACTAATTCAGAAAGCAAGAACAAACCAGTAACACCTGCTTACTTATGTTTACACGACTTATTACTGCTGGACTTACAAGAAATCCAAGCAGCTGAACGTTAATTCACGATAAGGGACTTAAGCACTCTGTACAGGCTTTTTGACGACGCTATTGACTTTATTACACTTGCAGATGTACCGACTCTACTATTTGCAGTATAATGTAGGCACATAAATGCAGGAAGCCAGTTTAATTTCTAAAGACATTTCATCTAAAATAAATTGCATGAAAGTTTTAACAAATGCTCATACTTTGCATTAGGCAAAGCCTTAAGAGACACATTTTTCAAGCCAGGTGCACATTGACGATGGATTTAAGATTTCGATGGACCCATTGCACTAACTACCCAAATTCTAGTCTCATCATGCAAGTTTATATTTTAGAAATAATTCATTCTATCAATAGTAAATAATCGTATTCAATTAAATCTCTAAAGCCAATAAATCTAGAGTCATTGTCACCCAGATGGCATCCCGAGTGGTTTGCTGCTACCAAATATATATAGTTCAATGGTATCCCACCTTCAGAGAACTAATCTCTATGCAGGCACTTCACCTATGCCAAGGTGCCTTAGCTCTCGAGCTGACCTCAGCCATCGAACATATTCACCTCAAACTCTGGGCTTAGAACCAGGTGCTAGCATATCCTAAGGTTAACTGCAAGCTGAAGCCTCAAAATTTACAGAACAAAACGAACCATGAATTTAAAAATTTTTCCCCACATTCCGGTTCAAAAAGTTCCTTGCCATATCTACCAGAAAGTCATACATTCTTCCGTGTTACTCGTCATTGCAAAAATTTATCACGACAAATTCCATCTTGAACATCCGCTACACAGATTACATCTTCGTAGATAACTCAATTATTAGCAATAGGAGTTAACCAATAAAGAACACAAAAAGAGGTAGTGGTGAACGCAAAAGACGACTGCAAATACGAGCAAACTGCAACTTCAAAAAACACTACTTGAACAAAACTGCCCGTTTTGTTAAGCAGCAGAAAAACTCGTCAAGGCTAAATTAGATTGGAACTCATGACCTTGAAACCTTAGTCTTGAAGAGCGATCACTCTACCTAATTTGCCATAGGGGCTCACCAAGCTTATAACTATACCAATGATAACAACGGAAGTAACTTTTCTATAGTGCTCACGCAAGCTGAATCTTTTTCTAGGCACTTAGCTGCGAAGGATGCTTGATCGAATGTTTAGTAGTAGCTTGCTTAATAAAAGTGTAAGTGTAAGAATCCGTAAGAATATCAATTTTAAGTATTCTTTTTCCTCTCCTTAACAAAAAAAATTGCATTTTCATCTTCCGAATTATACATAATTGGCTGGGTTTAGTAGTGCAAGCACGTCAGAAAACAGTACTACTGTCTTCAATGAACTCGGATACCCTTGTTAAAATCGTCAGCAGTAACCTAACCGGATACGTTCCTAGTTAAGTGTGCTCGAATACGGCGATATGAAAGGCATTGCAATAGGGCAGCTGCTAACTACTGTTTTTACTTTTAGTTCAATTACCAGCTAATCTGTACTTAAAAAGTCCTGACAAAAGAATCCAACTAAAATTGTGGGAAAGCAAAACCTTGTGTTTTTTTCGAGATTCACAACAGTTTCACTGGTATTCCGTAATTTGCAGTAGCTACGAGTTTTGGACTCATTCCGAAGCAATTAGCGTTACCTGTTTAGTAGTGTATGAAATCCAAACTGAAGCTCACAAAGTCACTATTCAGTTCCGAGTTCACTTCACAGCACAACGAAAACCGCCAAATCGTGAGCGGAAACGACCTGAGAAGAACTAGAAATAATGGGTACGGGTGCTCATCTCAGTCATAGAAGCCGTTTTTGAGAATTACCTGTAAGCTGAGATGTTTTGCCGAAATCAGTGATGATATAATTTATCAAAATTAACTACTATTAAAAGTTGTGCTCGCTATCAGTGAACAATTTTCGTTTCTTCTAGTTATACAGGGCTTGGAAGCATTTACCTACTGGTAAGATATGTCTATGGAGGGCATCTGCTCTTACATCTATGCAGGTACAGGTAGATATTAGAAAACGAGTGTCAAATCCTGGAGTATTTTAGCTATTATATATAAATGTAGCGCTTACTTATTTTACATGGATGAAAATTCTTGCAGTAGCAGTGTGTTTTAGTGGGACTTAACCTGTTCTTTATTGGTCGGAGCTGGCACTTTACGACTCGGATCGTTGGCTCAAGTAGCAGACCGTCTTGAATGGAGAACTACAATCATGAGACGTGCCAGGTAAATCTTTACTCCTGCTATTTCAATAACTCAACCTTATCAGATGAACTATGCCAACGTCTTTATCCTGGTCTACTAAGTATGAATTTACATAAACTAAATAGTTAGCAGGAGTGAAAATCGCAGAAATCTTTAACTTTGATTGGGACGGAGAGTCCAAGTATCATCTAAACTTAGCTGATTAATCTACCTATCTTTGTTCTCATTTAACGGAGAAAAGCTGTTCGTGATGAAATCCAGCCATAACTCTAAAGTCTGGTAAGAAATTTTCTTATGAATATAAATACATTTTAGCTGATTAAACCACAGCTATTTCAGAGCGACAAAGGAGCCTTAATAGAAAGTTCTGTTCTCGCGTGCAACCGGAATAAGGGATCACTCACTGCGTTTTTCAAGCTAAAAATGACAGGACCAATGACTAAAAAGTAACCGCCTTACGTAGTACGCCATCACGGCTCATCTAGTGTATATGCCTCAGGACAAATAAAATCGGTTCTTTTCATTTCTCTTAATATCCCTAAACTTGTAAGAAAAAGTGAAAAAGGAGTCTTATTGCGGAAGTTTATTTGTACTTAATTCAAATCATAAGGGCCCTTCTGTACGCATTTGGTTTACAAGAGACCTCATCTCATGCAAAAAATTGAAAGTAAGAATAGTAGCTGAGTCAGTAGAGCAGTTGAATTAGTGGATAGCACGAAAGTGGCAGCTCAGGACGGTAGCATGGGGCACTTAGTTCCTGTCCATTGACGACAGTGGGTAGCGAATTAATCTACAACCATTGACATGCATGTTAAATTAAGTAGTGGTGGGCTGGTTTTCCCCAGTGGTTAAGGTGCTCGCCCCCACCAAAGAATGGCTGAGGTCGTGGACTCGGGCCACGTGCCACATGTCAAGTGCATGAATAGAGATCGGTTTCTCTTAGGGAGCTATATGAGTGAATTATATTTTTTATGAACAGAGTCATAGTGGACTGTAAGGGTCCCTAACTAGCTTTTTATCATATATGGCATTGGTTCATTGGATCGAACAAGAGCGATTGCAGCTTTTCAGCAAAAAAGACACATGCTGAGCCAGAGCAATTTTTATTATGCCTGAAGCAGTGTTTATCACCAGCTATGACTCTTAAGACATCTTTATTTTATCAAAAGAAGTACCGTTAGGACCCATGTGGTAGAGGAGTTTCTCTCTGATGAGTCCAGTTGATTATTACCAGCTGAAACATTGAGGACAGAAGCAGCCAGTAATAAACCGTCGAGATATATTGTTTAAGGTAATTAATTAGAAAATAAAATCTATTAGCAGTCAACATTTTCGTAATTTAGCACGCTGCAATTCAGCACGTTATTTTTTGCCGAGCCTCGAGGTTCCGACTTGACGGTATTTGTGCCGTTGTATTAACGTTAAAGCAGCTGAAGAGTATCCTGTTTTATTTGAGAGCATCTATGCAATCGAATCTCAGATTTGGCCTTGTCAAGAAGAGAGAAAAAACCTAAAAAAATAATTGTTGGAAACTGTAATGAAAAAGTTTTACGCATTGAAAGCCACAGAAAGTTTCCCTAGGTCGAAGCTGCAATAGCTCATGTGTAACTTTCTACAGTTAATAAAACATTTTCGGCTCAATAAGCCTGCAAAAGTGAGTTTGTGGCATTTCTTCTGAGGTAGAGTTA
The DNA here is from genome assembly GCA_009760855.2 of Cristatella mucedo. Classification (NCBI taxonomy): domain Eukaryota; kingdom Metazoa; phylum Bryozoa; class Phylactolaemata; family Cristatellidae; genus Cristatella; species Cristatella mucedo. Next base: position 129,899 of record WPIO01000107.1, on the reverse strand, counting down.
TTTTTCAGTAATTTTGACAAGGGTGGTGCCATCCTTAACCTTTGTCGCCGGGAACCGAAAGGGTTCACTAAGCCTCTGCCGACTACCAGCAATAAACTTTGGCGACTAGTCTCACTTCCACTGCGACCAACACTTCGGCACTGCCTTCCACCTCAGGTGACTAGTTTTGGGCAAACCTAGTGTTATTCAGAAATTGGAAAGGCTGACTTTCAAAATTGGCTCTGCCAGCATATCTCCAGTTACATCAGCTCGAAATCTAGGTGTCATATTCCAAAGCGACCTCTCGTTAGACGACCACATCAGCTCCACAGTCAAATCAGCCTATTTTCAGCTTCATAACATTGCTAAAATTAGGGCTTGTTTAGATAAGGATACCACGTCCAAGTTGGTCCATGCATTCGTGACATCTCGTCTCGACTTCTGCAACTCACTGCTTACTGGCCTACCAGCATGTGCGATCAGGCGATTGCAGCTGGTGCAAAACTCTGCAGCTAGGCTTGTCTGACGTGAGCGTCGTAGTTGCCACATTACTCCACTTCTCGCCGACCTGCACTGGTTACCAGTCAAGCAACGGATTGACTTCAAGGTTTTGTCGCTCACTTTTAGGTCTCTTCATTCTATGGCTCCAGCCTATCTTTCAGATATACTACCCCATCAGGCAAAGCATCGTACCACTCGCTTTTCGGAATCCAACAGTCTAGACATACCTCGTACAAACCTTAAATCCTTTGGAGACCGTGCATTTAGCTCGTATGCTCCCACAGCCTGGAACTCCCTCCCGACCTGCATCAGAACATCCCCCGACCTGACCACATTTAAAAGAAACTTAAAAACATACCTATTTAGGACAGCATTTAGTGGGTCCTTGTGATTCGTCCTCGATGTGCTTATGCGTGCTGACACTGTTCATGCTGCCACTAACCACATTTGCATGCTGACCCAGTGCATGTAACCCCTAACCATGTTATTCATTTTGTTTGTTTTTCAAGCATATATTTACTTACTATTCTATTGCGTATCACTTTGCAGCAAATGTAAAGCGCCTAGAAAGAGATTAAGTTCTCTGAGGGCGCTTTATCAAGTGCAATATTATTATTATTATTAACATTAAACGGTTAATGAGAACTAAAAAACCTTTAAGCGACGAAGTCTTTTGCTGTCGGTAAGCATGTCCACGACTTACTATGTGCAGAACATTCTAATTAAACTGTCTTCGTCATATCACATATTTAACCACAAATGACTTGATGGCTCCCACGGTCAATTCGCGGCAGTTGGAAAGCTTGTGAATAGGCCTGAACGTTATATATTCAGTAACCTCGAAGTAGTCTTTTGAATCAACTGTCTTGGTCTCATCCAAAAACAAGCTACCGATAGTGGCTGTATTCTCTCGCCCACCTGGTGCTAAATCCTCCTTTATCTCAGATTTCTCAGATATCATTTCGATTCTGTGTGCAAGAAATCGATCCTTCCTCATTATGGGCGATTTCAATGTTCACTTTGATAACTTATCTAACGCTTTCAGCACCGAATTTCGTGCATTGACTGACTCATTGTCCTTTGTGGTGCATGTGCATGGCCCTACTCACATCAAGGGTCACAAGCTCGACCAGATTTTCTCAAACAACTGCACTTTGTTATCACCAATTATTACCAAATCCTGCTTATCTGACCACATCCAGATCTCATTCAATCTACAGTGTGTGCCCACCTTCTCCTCTAAAAAAACCGGTGAATCGCAAAAACTCAAGACCCTTTACATCGATGCTGTCTGTGCGAGAATATCGGCTCCACCTCTGCTGCTCAGTCCTTTCTCAGATCTGTCATCCTTGGTAGATAGCTACAACACGAATCTAGCTGACACGATCGACTAGTTGGCACTTCAGACAAAGCGCACTGTGCGCTCACCCCACGCTTAGACGGCCTATGGTTTACCAAACACATTAAACTAGCCAGGTCTACTAAGCGAAAGCTTCAAAATAACATACAAAAGATCTAGACTGACTTTCCATCGACAGGCATATGAAGACTTCTGTCGGTCGTACCAATCGATCCTAGCAGAGGCCAATTCTAACTTCTAAAGAAACATTGTTGAATCACAGATGCACAATGTTTCTTTAGAAGTTAGAAAATGCTGATGTCGACAATTAACCATCTCCTCAACCGCTTCCATGTTAGATCCTTACCTGATAATCCTTGTGACGATCTAGCCGATCGCTTCTCTCGACTTTTTGTGCAAAAGATGGAAAATATCATGGAATCTATCCCTGCGATGACAACATCACCACTAGAATGCTGTTCCCGATTCCTGGCTGCACCTCAATGTCTACATTTAAGCAGGCCATTAGTAATCTAGTCCTGAAGTTCGGATCTCAATCAAAGAAGAGAAGTCCTCTGGACCCTTTTGCCACTGTCCTGCTCCTATATTGCATTGATCTGCTGCTGCCATGCATAACTAACATCATTATTATGTCATTAGCCTCTGGTCATGTCCCAGCATCTTTCAAAAAAGCTGTAGTCAGGCCACTTCTCAAGATAGAAACACTAGATTAAGGGAACTTGAGCAACTGACGCCCAGTCTCCCTTCTACCATTCCTATCAAAGACACTGGAACGATTCGTGGCGGACCAGCTGAACTTGTATATTGAAACTGCACACCATGCTAGTATGTTCCAGCATGGCTTTAGAGCTAATCACTCTACAGACTCAGCATTTCTTAGGGTATACAACGACCTACTTAGGAATGCCGACATGGGTAGAGTTTTTCTGCTTGCTTGGCTCGATTTTTGGCAGCTTTCGATAGCATCGATCACAAAGTTCCTATAGAGCACCTCTAGACTCGCCTAGGCATCACTGGAACTGCTCTGCATTGGTTCAGGTCGTATCTCAATGGGAGACTCCAGATTATTGAAGTGAATGGACAAAGATCACTTAAGGTATCTATGAAATATGGGGTACCTCGGGGCTCCGTGCTAGGTCCGGTTCTTTTCACGCTTTATACTCTTTCTCTAGATGATGTGATTGCCAATCTAGGCTTTCTCTTCTATGCGGATGAAACTCAGTTGTACCTTTGCTTTGATCTCTCTCAGCCTTCGAGCACCCCAAATTCTCTCTACTTACTATTGAAGACATTCACACATGATGGCAGCAAATTTTCTAAAACTAAACGATGATTAAACTTACTTACTAGTTCTGAGCAAACCCAGTGTGATTCTGATATTACAAAGACTGACACTCAAAATTGGCTTTGCCAGCATTTCTCCTGTTGAATCAGCTGGAAATCTAGGTGTCATATTCCAAAGCAACCTCTCGTTAGACGACAATAGCAGCTCCGTAGTCAAATATGCCTGTTTTTAGCTTCATAACATTGCTAAGTTTGTTTTTTTTAGATAGGAATACTACGTCCAAATTAGTCCATGCATTCGTGACATCCTGTCTCGACTTCTGCAACTCACTGCTTACTGGCCTACCAGCATGTGCGATCAGGCGATTGCAGCTTTTGCAAAACTCTGCAGCTAGGCTTGACTGTCGTGAGCGTCGCAGTTGCCATGTTACACCACTTCTAACAGATCTGCAGTGGCTACCAGTCAAGCAACGGATTGACTTCAAGGTTTCGTCGCTAATTTGTAGGTCATTTCATTATTTGGCTCCAGAGTATCTCCGAGATATACTCTCCCATCAGGCCAAGCATCGTACCACCCGCTTTTTGGAATCCAACAGTCTAAAAATAGCTCGTACAAACCTCAAATCCTTTGGAGACCGGGAATTTAGTTTGTATGCTCCCAAAGCGTGGAACACCCTCCCAACCTGCATCAGAACATATTATGACCTGACCACATTTAAAAAACTTAAAGACACACCTATTTTTAAAAGCATTTAGTGGGTCCCTGTGATTCGTCCTGGATGTGCTTGTGAATTCTGACACTGTGCGTACTGCCACTAACCGTATTTGCGTGCTGAACCGGTGCATGTCACCCCTCATAACGTTATTCATTTCATTGTCTACAAGCATGATATTTATTATTCGCCGTTCAATTGCAATTTCACTTGCAGCAAATGTAAAGCGCCTAGAGAGAGATTGAGTTTTATGAGGGCGCTTTATCAAGTGCATTATTATTATTATTGTTATTAAATGTTTGTGTGAATGAAATTGCGATACTTTTGAGTGATATTGGCATTCTTACTAGATAATTTCTAGTTGTTAACAATGTTGCGAAGCGTCATATTGTGGGTAATTGCTTGCTGGGTTACATCTGGGACCTAAATAAATCACTTACAAGCCTTTGGCATTTTTGAATGCCAGTATCCCGGGTACATTGCTAAAATTCAAAAGTATACTTAAGTCTACTAGCTTTGGGCCTTCCTCGGGAACAGAGACTGGCCACTGTAGCTTATTGAAAGATTTCAGGTAAGTATAGACATAGTGAGGTATGTAATAATAACAGGATTTGATATATATTTTAATTTTATTTGTATATCGCCTTAAGAGAACTCAATCTCTATTCAGGCGCTTCACAGATGCCTCGGGGCTCGAGCCCATGACCTTAGCCAGACTTTGATTGGGACGAGTTTTTTAACCATTTAGCCAAACCAGCTCGGCATTCAATTGCAGCATGGTCAAACCTCTGGGAATTAAAAAACTAACCTTTCGACTATATTCACTGCCATTTGTAGTAGTATGGTTCCGTTTTTTGATGACTGAGTTAACGGGAAAATAAAACAATCAAGCCAAGACCAACTAAAAAGCTAGTAGAATAGTTTCAAATTTCTGTGAGAGTGCTCTTAATTCTAGATAGAGATTGGATAGGTGTACAAACAGTCTTGTGAAAAAAGCATTTAAAATTTAGGCAGTTGTGGAAAGCGACCACTAAATTTCGAGCATGTGGTGACGGTTGCGAAGCAGCATTACATATTTTTAGAAGAGCAAAGGAATTTTATCCGGCCACTAGCTAGAGGTGACCTAAAACACGAAGTTAAGTTTTTTCTTCATCTAGTTGCCAGAAATTTCTTTACATCCGCGATTTAATTTCGACAAACCAAGCATTCAGAACATCAGTCCCTAAAGCAGCATCTGAAATTTTAACGACAAATACAGCTGAATATCGTCAGCATAAAATGAGAAACAATCCAAGCACTTTTGTGAGAATGTAAAGAACTTCAAACATGGTCACTTTCGACTGCATAACAAATGCATGCCTGGAGATTGAGCTTTGCATGAAGCGTGTTCAATAAAGCGATTTACAATTTATTTGCACACCTAGAAAAGCTATTTTGATTTTAACTATAAGAATGTTGTAAATTTGTGTACACCAGTCATGCAAAAGCATGTTTACTTATTTTATCTCACGCATCACTATAAGGTTGACCGTGCATTGCGAATACGTTTGATTTCTCGTCAAATATGGGTTCAGCTTATAGTGATGCTCTCTTCGTCCAAAAAGCTGATTTAATCTAAATATTTTCAGCTTTTTGAGCTACAAGGATTTAGTAAATAAACGTAGCTACCGAGGAACGAAAACCATGTTACCTAGTCTTTTTACCGTCGGCATCTTGCTACTCAAAAAACGAGCGTGACATTCCATCTATTTTTGATGATAATAATAATGCACTTGATGCAGTGAGGCGAGCAGTTGACAGAGCCCAGTAAAAGCTCCTTTGCTGCACGCTTCACTACCAGTTAAATCTTACATAATGGGCGAAGGGCTAGGCTTTGAAAGACCTCAAACCTGATTCCGAATTAGTGGCTGCAGATGAAAAACTGATTGGCTTCATGGAAGTAGTCTCTATAAGATTTGTAACATTTACTCATACTTTTCAGAAGAGAAGGGGAGGTAACCCAACAGAATATGCAGTGGCCAACGGCAGCAATGAGTCCATTCATTAGCCCTTATTGTTGAATGCCACAGTGAGAATTCGCCAGTTCGGCTATGGATGCTGTCCCCATCTATAGGTTCACAGCCGAGGATTAAGTTTTTTCGTCTGTGGCTACGCAAGAGAGCCATCTACCGCACTCTATAGTCGAAGGGGAATGCAGACACCGTGGCCAAAGCAGTATTTAACTATCCGTGTAACCCACTGGAATGATCGATCCCCAGGATCTCCGTTAGTTAATAAAGCTTTGACATAACTGACCCTCATCGTCTTGAACTAGCACTAATTTAATATCCGTTCCTGGCGGTTGCCAAGGCGATAAAGTAGACTTGTGTGTATAATTGAGTCGCTATTTGCCGGATGTCCCGAGCTTTCTGGCGAAAGCACAGCGAAGGAAGCATCCGGTTTTGTGATTATCGAGCTTTCTCACCATCAACTCAGCTGCAAGAAAAACACTGGTCTCACAGTACGTGTAACCTCACGTGCAGCTGAAACTATATGCAGATTTTTGTTTGATGCGGATGTAGTGGCACGATTGCAGGCCTTAAGAGAGGGCAGCAGCAAAAACCACAAAGACAACCACAGCGAGGCGGCGACTGAAGAGACGGCCGCAGCTAGGTGACAGCCGCAGCGACGACCATAGTTATGACCACATTGTTGACCACAGCAGCGACAACCACAGTGAATGCCACAGTTACGAGCACTGCAACGACCACTGCAAACACCCCTGTGAGTATCCCAGCTATGGCAAAAGCGTGAAACTCGTACACGTAGAACTGTGCTAGGACGGCAGTGAAAACTGCAGAGGGAACCACGTCAAGCTATAAAGGAGCCCGCAGAGGCTCTCCAGGACTGGAGTAATCTATTTAGAAAATGCAAGAATTGTGGACTTAATTGATACAGAAAAACGATATTCTATTATATTATATATTTTCAGGCATTTCATGACGTGAAACAATCTATTGGGTCTACCAAGCATAAGATCTACAATGATTTTAGGCTTGTTGCACCAGTTGGTGTAGGCCGGTTGGTTCCTATGGATTACTGCGCCGAGGGTGTCTTTAATTTCCATTTACAGCTGCCAGGATTGACCGTGTTGGAATTTTTTTGCTTGACGATTCAGTTTCTGTAAGTGTGTGATTATGGTGTGCTAGTACCGCAGCGGTTGGCTTAATCAGAAAATATGTTTCGGCTAAGTGACTTCTTCTGGCGGAGTTTGAACTTTGTCAGCCAAACCAGTCTTCCCATAAATACAGTGCTGCTTCTTTCAATGTTCTTACCCCGACAGCAGTCGTATTCCAACAACTGTCTGCGGCTTTGTTATGACAGCTAACATAAATTAAAGCTTGCTATAATTCGTAGGCTGTCCACATATACTCGGCCTGGGGTCATATCCGATCAATATTTAAACATTTTTCTGAAAAATAGTACGTGTACGCATTTTAGGCTTGTCGCTTGGTCATTTTCCGGAGCTTCACAATATTGAGACCTGACTGGAACATTACTGAAAACAATTGTGGCACCAGAAAACTGACCTACTTTAAGTTCGGTTTGATTAGTCCGGCACCACAACCCTGATGTTAGCCTTCTATCTACGCGAGCTACTCTACATGTAGTGGTAATAACATTCTATTAGTTCATAGAAAATTGTAATCAGCCTCATTTCAACTGAAAAATGGCGCCTAAACTAAGAGCTGCATTGTTCTGAGTATGGCAATGAAGCTAATTCATGCAATTGATACATTTCTTTTAACTAACTGCAATTTCTTGAATTGTGACTCTCTGTGACTGTACTAGATTTTTTAAATAAGTGCGAAACTGGGTTTAACCGTGGCATATCATAATAGTAGTAGCTTTTATATTGCCATAGTGGTCTCCGTCTCACCCTCTCTCTCTCTATATATATATATATATCTTTAAAGCATTAAATTGCTATTAATATTGTGAAAATCATCTTAGCACAAGAAACACTAGCTTCTGTTATAAAAAATGACTGGTGGTGTTAGTTCAATTCATCTCTTAAACTGCTGCTAGTTAGAAGTGTGCCTGATAATCTCTGGTGCAATTTGGCAGATCCAAATAAGCAGAGACTGCATCCCTAAGGTAACATGATCCCCTCTGGATGATTACGTTACATCACTGTTTGACTATAGACACTCTTCGGCAATTGATGTCACAGGAAATATAGTTATTAGGAAATGTAATTCATCTGCATAGCCACCTAAGAGAATTTAAATAAATGTGCACTTCCTGTCAAGTCTTATATATGAACCTCTCAAAAAGTTTGTTTTAGGCTAATCATCAAGAAGGCGACACCTCAGCTGGAGGATTGAGACTACTGCACCAAGTCTCTACGTCCATAACACTGCTCTTATCAAAGATATTAAGCAATAATATCCGACTAACTAATCTTGTAAAGTGAAATTTTGAACCTGGTAAGTTCCAGTAGATTTTTAGAGTTTATCACTGCAAAGAATCAGCATGCCTCACAGCTAAGACATTTATTATAAGACATACATTGTATTGCTTAATCTTTGACCAGCGTTTGATACATTTGACCATTAGATCCTACCTGAGAACCTTTCATCTTTTCTTTAAATCACTGGCAGTCAATCTCTAAGGTTTATATCTTATATAAGTGGAAACTCTGGAGCGTGGAAGAAAACATATGATTATTAATTCACGATTCTTCTTAAGATGGGGCTGCACACGGTGTGTGCTCGTTCCATTTTTTTTAAACACAGTTACTCCATATCGCCAAAATAATAGTCTTGGCTATGTCTTCGTTGCAGAGGACACGATGTAGTATCCTTGCTTTCATCCATATGCATTTAGGGTGCCAAATTTCAGCTATTGCTTTTCATTTAATATGGCTGACATTCGAACCATAATGATACCACATATTATCAAATGATTTGTCTGTGAAACGAGTATATTTTTTGTGGTCTACCTTTGTGTGTCTTAAAATTTTGAAATGTGTTTTATAAAGTGAGCTTAGCCAGCCGGTTTCTCGAAAAAACCCAGAATAATCTGCTACTCAATTTCCAAAAGCTCCAATTACTAGACGACCACCAAATATAATAATGATAACAATGTACTTGGTAAAGTGCCCTCAGAGAACTAAATCTCGGTCTAGGTGCTTTACATTTCCTGCAAAGGGAAACAGGGGTGGCATGCACAGGGTCAGCATGCAAGTGTAGTTAAGGGCAGCTTGCACAGCGTCAGCACCCGTAAGCACATAGCAGCGTTTTCAAGTTCTTTTCAAATGTGGTTAAGTCAGAGGATGTTGTAATGCAAGTCGGGAGTGAGTTCCGGCATTTGGGAGCACTCAAGCTAAATGCATGGTCTCCGAAGGATTTGAGGTTTGTACGAGGTATTGGTAAACTGCTAGATTCCGATAAGCTGGTGGTACGATGCGTGGCCTGGTGGGGGAGGGGATCTGAGAGATAGGCTGGAGCCAAAGAATGAAGTGACTTAAAAGTGAGCGACAAAATTATATATCTGAAGTCATTCTGCATATTGTGCTGGTTATAATAGAACAATTCCAGGCTTGCGAACCAAGTAAACTACGTCCAAGTTTGTCTAGCTTTTGCTAAAGCCCTGTAATACTTTTTTTACTCACTGCTTTTAGCTCTTATCGGCTTACGAAATCACGAGTTAAAAACTGATGTATAACACTTTATTAATGCATATCTGACTTGAGAATCGCACTTGCCTCATCCTCACATCTTTTCTTATCGATTGTCATTGAACTTTCAGCCACATCACGGACTTAAATGGTTACCCATCGCATGTAGGTTGAATAAGCATAAAGCACACTGTTTAATACAGCATTTATCGGATCCTTTTGATTCGCCATTGGTCTGTTTATGCTACCTGAAATTAGGCAGTATTTACTACACATACCTACATTTTTACCTTCTCCTGGTGACATTTAAGATTGCTATATTTTGTAGGTTGTCCAAATTATTACCAATCTTTTGAGTATTGCTGCCGTGACCACTCCTATAAAGTTTTCAAGGTAAATTCGCTTCTGTAAGGGCATATACAAGCTAATATTGTAGATTTATTTCTCTATGGCGATGTAAAACAATATTTTTGCTCTGTCTCATGAATTTCGCTTACTTCAGCTTAACTTTATAACCATTCCTCATCTAAGTTAATCTTCCTAAAACTGCTTCTACAGCCTTATGTTGGTCAGCAATGCCTCAAATAAATCTTGAATCTCCTACTTTTGCTCTTTAATGTCTAGGCATAACTGAACCATAGCAATACATTATGTGCGTCCCGTGAATTGTGGTCATCAAGCATGATGACACTAATCTTTCAATAGTTCTCCTATCCAGCTATAGTAAAGGGCCTAGAAAAATTGAGTTCAATTAAAACCGCCCAGTCTCCCTTTTGCCATCCCTTTCAAAGACACTAAAACGAGTCGTGGCAGACCAGCTGAACTCATATATTGAAACCTCAAATATTGATATAAGTTCTAGTCTGGCTTTGCAGCTAATCACTCGACAGAGTAAGCATTACTTAGTTCGTACAGAGACCAACTTAGGAATTTTGACATGGGTGGATATTATCTGCTACTTTTGTTCAAGCTATTGGCACTTTTGATGCTATCGATCGCCAAGTCTTCGTGAACACGTCCCACTTTGCTAAGTTATCACTGGCACTGAATTGCAATGGTTAAGGATATATATCGGTGGCAGACTGCACAGGATTGATGTGAAAGGACGGAGATCATCCCAGGTACCTATGAAATATGGGTTAACGCAGTGCTCGGTGCTTGACTGTTTTTGTATACCTTGTATACAAATCCTCTTGCCAATGGGACTCTGTGCATGTCACCCTATAACCATGTTGTTATTTTCGTTTATCAAGCATGATATTACTCATCATTCCATCGCATTTCCTATTGTAACTAATGGAAAGTGCCCAGACAGAGACTGAGTTTTCTGAGGGAACGTTACCAAGTGCATTATTATTATTATTACTCTTATTACATTTGCTGCAAAATAAACATCACCTAGTGGTAAGTGGTATCATGCTTGATAGACAACATAAATAACATGGTTTGGGATAGGATGTAAAAGGTAAGCATACAAATGTGGGTAGTGGCAGTGAGCATAGTGTCCACATGTATAAGCCCATGTAAGATGAATCACAGGGACCCACTAAGCGCTGTCACTAATAGTTGCGGTTCTAGTTTCTTTTTAGATGTGGTCATGTTATGGAATGTGGTGACGCGAGTCGGGAGTAAGTTTCAGGCTTTGGGAGAATACTATCTGAATTCATGGTCTCCGTCTGATGTAAGCTTCTTAGGAGGCATAGGTAAAGAGTTAATTTCCGAAAAGAGGGTGTCTTGATGCTTGCCTTCGTGAGGATTTAGATCTGATAATTAGACTGGAGCCAAAGAATGAAGGAACCTTAAAGTGAGTGTCCACAATTTTAAGTCGATCAGTTGCTTTACTGGTAGCCAGTCCAGGTAGGCAAGAGGTCGTGTGATGTGGCAATTGCAAAGCTCGCAAGAGACAACATAGTTGTAGAGTTTTGCAACAGCTGTACCCGCCTGATCGGACATATCGGTAGGCCAGCAAGCAGTGTGCTACAATAGTAAGGACGCGATGTCGCAATAGCATGGACTAACATATATGCAGTAACCCTGCCTAAATAAGGCCAAATTTTAGCAATGTGGTGCAGCTGAAAGTAGGCAGACTTGAGTGTGGAGCTGATGTGGTCGTTAAATGAAAGCTCGCTTTGGAACAGGCCACCTGCATTTCCTTCAGATGCAAGACAAGATATACTGACAGAGCCAATTTTAAGCGTTACCCTTTCCAATTTCCGAATCACACTTGGTTTTTTCATAACTAGTCATTGAATTGTATCATCAATTAATTAAAGAAAAAGCTCTACCATCCATATGCGGAAGTCGTTAATAAATGAGGCAAAAAAGTAGAAAGGGTTCGAGGTGATCAAAGTCTTGGAGCAATTAAAGTAAAGAAGTGCAAGCCTATATTGCACTTGGCAATCACATCGGCAAGAGGGAGAGTATAAGCCGGTAAAAGAGCCTGACCTTGCACGGAGCCGTGAGGTAGCCCATAATTCAGGGGTCCCTCGGATGATCTTTGTTCATTCACGTCCGGATATCTGAGTCTTCCACTGAGATCTGATCTGAACCATTGCAGAGCAGTGCCAGTGATGCCCACGCAAGATGAGAGGTTTTCAAGAAGGACTAGGTGATCGCTATTAATGAATGAAAGATCAAGCAAAAAAACAGTGAAACTCTACCTATGCCTGCATTCCACAGTAGGTCGTTGAACACCCAAAGCCATGCTGACTTTAAGGAATGATTAGCTCTAAAGCCAGACTAGAAATTTGTATTAAGGTCTGATGTTGCAATATATGAGTTCAGCAGGTCTGCCAAGACTACTTTCAGTGTCTATGACAGCTATGGTAGAAGGGAGACTGATTGGCAATTGCTCAAGTTCTCTGGGTCAGTCTGATTTGATGCTAAGTTACATCGTAATCACCCCTCCCCAAAATGCGACAAATGACCTTTCCTTTAGTGATGCACAACAGGGTGCGATTACCCATACTGTCCGATATCGCCTGGTGCTTTTGATAGCATTGATTTTTTATGAGGTATCTCAACTCTTTGAGGCGATACCTGCTCCTTTTGGTAAATAACGGAATACATGATTAGTCCTCCAGAGGTACACACCGAGGTCCTTTCCAGTTTACCTTCATTTCAGTAATGCCAATACAACCTAAGGCAGCGTTTGAGGCTCTGTGCTAGTGCGTGCTGTTTCTCACACCTTTGGTTTACATGCTCTCACTAGCTTGATGCTTCATGCTTACTAATGTGATGTTTTTAAATGTCGAATCAATTGTAAGATAGTACTGCTTTTCATCTCTCTGGTATTCAATGACAGACCACCTTAGCATTGCCATAACCAAGATTCTCAATGCTTCTTTGGGAAAATGGGTCGTCACCACGTCCTTCAAATCGGCTATCGTTATATCCATTCTTACAAATTCTGGATGGGATACAGAGGTCCTTGCAATCTATCGCCTAGGTTCCCCTCTTCGTTTATTTCAATGATTCTTGAAACAATTGTTGCTAAGCAACTGGTTGAATTTATTAAAAAAATGCCATTTCAGAAACATTTGAATCTGGGTTAAAGATGCAGCACTCCACTGAAGGGCTCTCCTCCTTGTTGACAATGACAGTCCACGTCACAAGGATGACGGGAATGTCAATACAATAGCTTTTCTAGATCTGTCAACTGTTTTTAACGCCATTGATCATGATGTTCTACTTGAACAATTGAGTACGACGATTGGTCTGGCAGATTAGGCACTGGCGTGGTTGTCATCGTAATTGTTTGATAGTGCTCAATGTGTGACGTTATGGGTTTGGGCTTCAAACACGTGACGGGTAACCTGTGGAGTCCCTCAACTGTGTGTACTCGTTCACTTGCTTTTCTCCATTTATAATCAACCTCTGGGAAAATGGATAAAGGCCCATTGAATGGGATATCACTTTTATGCTAATTGCACTCGGCTGTATTTGTAGTTCAAACGGTCGGAATCTGCAGCTGCAACTGAGAAAGTGTAGGCTTGCCTTGCCGACATTCGATCGTGGATGTCAGAAAATTTCCTGAACCAAAATGACGATAAAACTGAACCGATGCTAATAGGACATGCTAAGCGTTTGGCTAGATTAAAAGGCTGTGCTCTTCGAATGGGTGATGCCACAGTGCCACCGTCACTACGCGCTCGAAATTTATTTGTTGTTTTCAATAGCTGCCTTAATTTCAAAAGCTTAATTCATAAGACTGCTTCTACAGCTTGCCATCACGTCCGTTCCCCATCTATTATTGGGAGCTGCATTCCTAAGTGGTTAACCAAAAATTAACTCACTCCGTAGTTTTGTCTCGGGTTGATTATTGTAATTCCCTTTTGGCTGGGCTATTAACTTAAGGAACTGGGCAACTGCAGCTGGCTAAGAATATGGCTGCAGGGCTAGTCTTCAAGTCCTAGAGGTTTTAGCACCTGTCTGCTTTGCTTAAAGAGCTAGGATGGATGCTGATTGATCAAGGGGTACAGAGCAAATTTCTTATCCTGACCCACAAGGCCAGCAACGGCTTCGCTTGTTAGTACCTAACTGAACTGCTGCACCAGTTTAGGCCTACTCGTAACCTCTGATCCATTATATACAACAAATTAGCACTTCCATTCGTCCGCTTGAAGACCGTTGGTAAAAAAGCTTGAGCTCTGCAGGTACTAGACTGTTGAACTAGCTTCCACAATCCTTAATCAATGACAACTACTCTCCTGCTCCCGACTAAGGCTCATCTTTTTCAACGGTCCTGAGCTTTTACTTCCATGCTACTCACTACCTCAGCTGCTCTCATGACTATCCAATGCTTCCAACTTTCTCATTGTTGGGTGAGACGAAGTTTGTTGGCTACCGAATGTGTACCGAAAGCCGCTTGGGCTGTGAGCGTGCTATACAAAACTCTCCTGAGTTACAGCCACGTAGTCTTTATACATTTTTACAGTTACAGACGGAGATACACAACATTGCTTAACATTGCAGTGTATAGGTGCTGCTAAGATAACTTGCATTCTACCTTTAGCAAAATATTTTTTCATTAGAAGATTTTCCCACTTTTACTCACAATTGTAATTGCCACAGCCCGAACAAAGCTTGTTTTAGCAATAACAGTGGATTTAACTCGCTCACCTTTGCTACGGTCCCTTGTAGCCTGCATTGCTCTTTTAACGTCGGATTCGTCTCTGAACATATATTACAGTTCAGATCTATTCCTATTCCATGGGAGGCATCCTGTCACGTATTCGTTGAATCGGCTCCCTAAGTCACATGTCGGGCCAAGTCTCAGGTCTGGTTGCTGCACAATACAAAACGGCTGTAGTCAGGCAACTAATTAGGACAGTAGTGCAAGACAGTGAGGACTTAAACAGCTTCCGTCCAGTCTTCTTGCTCTCATTTCTATCAACGACACAAGAACGAGTGGTCGCTGACTAACTAAACACTTATATTGAGACCACACACCTAGCAAGTACGTTCCAGTCTAGCTTTAGAGCTCAAATGAGCCAGGATGGCTCAGGGGGTATTACAATTTTGTCGTGAATGCCAACTTGGGTAAGGTCTCTCTGCTTATCCTGCTTGATCTTTCTATTGCATGTGCTACTGTTGATTACAATTCCTTCTTTAGTCTATAATCTTGCCTGGGTATCACTGGCACAGCACTGTCATGATCATGGTCGTATCTTAGTGAGAGACACTTGAGTATTGATGTGAACGGACGACGATCGTCCGAGAACCACTTAAGTGATCGCCAAGACCGAAAACTGAGCTTTCATGTCTGTGCAGATGAAACTCACTTTTATCTTTACTTTGTATCACCAATCCCAGCCCTCGAGCTTGTCTAATTCTTTACACACTCTCACTGCTTGTTTTAATGAGATTTGCAGTTTGATTGTAGAAAACCTTTTTAAATAGAATGGCAGCAAAAGAAACTTTCTAGTTATTAGAAAACCAATCATGAGTCAGAAATTGATTAACCCAACGCTCAAACTCTGTGCAGTATTCACATCTCCCGTTTATTCTGCACGTAAACTAGGTATCATGTTCCAGAGCGACTTTTCATTGGTCGACCATATCAGCTCCACAGTCAAGTCTGCCTACTTTCAGCTGCATAGCCTTGCCACAATTCGAGGATTTTTAGACAAAGACACCACATCCAAGTTCTTCCATGATATTGTTACTTCCCGTCCAAACTTATGTAACTCACTGGTTGCTTGTCCAAGGGGCCGTGCAATCAAGCTCTTGAAGCTGGCACAAAATTTCTGCAGCTAATTTCACCTATCGTGAGCATCACACTTACCTCGTTACACCACTTCCATCATACCTTTGCTGCATCACAATCAAGAAGGGCAATGCCTTCAATGATCTGTCACTTAATTTAAGGCCCTTTCATTTTCTAGCTCAAGTCTACATATCGGAAGTACTATCCTACCAGGTGAAAAATCGAACAACCTATAG
This sequence comes from Cristatella mucedo, assembly GCA_009760855.2. NCBI lineage: Eukaryota > Metazoa > Bryozoa > Phylactolaemata > Cristatellidae > Cristatella > Cristatella mucedo. Next base: position 113,956 of record WPIO01000107.1, on the reverse strand, counting down.
TTTTAACTCTAATAGTTTAGCCTCCCGCAAAAGCTAACGTTAGCATCATGATTATAGTTTCCCACATTTCGTCGATTCACGATGAACTAATCGACATATCAAAAAAATTGAAGAATGCTTGCTTTCAGATGCTACTATCCCACCGCTCCACCAAATTGACCACGAGACAGAGAATTAGTACTTGTAATGTCATGTTTCCGTTAAGAACAATATTATGGTTGAGCTTATAATAACAATGCTAACAAAAATAATAATGCACTTGATAGTGCCGTGAGAGAAATCGATCTCTTTCTTGGGATTTTACTTAAGCACAATAAAATAAGGCAACATATAGAGTGTCGGCACAAATAATCACGTCATATGCGTATCTCAAAAACTCACTACCTGCTGTAATAATTACGTGCGTTTTTGCTTTCTTTTTAAATGAGGCCAAGTCAGTTGATGTAGCAATGAAAGTTGGAAGTCCGTTCCGTGCTCTTGGAGTGTACGAGTTAAATACCGGTTCTCCAAAGGATTTGCTTTCGTGAGACCTATGGGTAAACAGCTAAATTCCGATACGCTGGTGGTGCGATTAGCTTGATGGGGAGTAAATCTTGAAGGTAAACTCAAGCGAAATAATAGAAGAACATAAAATTTGGTGACAGCAACTTAGAGTCAGTGCATTGCTTTGCTTAGAGCTTGTGTATTTTGGCCAAAGGTGGTGTGATTTGACAACTGCAAAGCTCACTAAAGACAAGCTTCGCTGCTGAGTTTTGCATGAGCTACTGGCGGCCCGTTTACATTGGAAGTGAAAAAGGAACCGGTGATTTATATAAAGTCGAGACGGAATGTTACAAGTGCATGGAATGTTTTATATTAGGATCCTTCATATATTTTGATGAGAAAACTAACTTGCTAGTCATGGGCAAACCCAGTGTGATTCAGAAATTGTAAAGGCTGTCTCTCAAAATTGGCTCTGCCAGCATATCTATTGTCGAATCAGCTCGAAATCTAGGTGTCATATTCTAAATCAACCTCTCGTTAGACGACCATCTCAGCTCCACAGTCAAATCTGCCTTTTTTCAGCTTCATGACATTGCTAAAATTTGGGCTTGTTTAGATAACGATACCACGTATAAGGTGGTCCATGCATTTGTGACATCTCGTCTCGATTTCTGCAACTCACTGCTTACTGGCCTACCAGCATGTTCGATCAGGCAGCTGGTGCAAAACTCTGCAGCTAGGCTTGCCTGTCGCGAGCGTAGCAGTTGCCACATTACTCCACTTCTCGACGACCTGCACTGGCTACCAGTCAAGCAACGGATTGACTTCAAGGTTTTGTTGCTCACATTTAGGTACCTTTATTCTATGGCTCCAGCCTATCTCTTCGACATACACCCCCATCAGGCCAAGCATTGTACCACCCGCTTTTTCGGAATCCAACATTCTAGAAATACCTCGTACAAACCTTAAATCCTTTGGAGACCGTGCATTCAGTTCGTATGCTTCCAAAGCCTGGAACTTCCTCCCGACATGCGTCAGAACATTCCTTGACCTGACCACATTTAAAAGGAACCTAAAACACACCTATTTAAGACATCATTTAGTGGGTCCCTGTGATTCGTTCTTTACGTGCTTATGTGTGCTGACACTGTGCATGCTGCCACTAACCACATTTGCATGCTGACCGTGTGCATGTCACCCCTAACCATGTTATTCATTTTGTTTGTTTTTCAAGCCTGTATTTACTTACGATTTAACTGCATTTCCTTTGCAGCAAATGTAAAGCACCTTGAAAGAGATTAAGTTCTTCGAGGGCGCTATATCAAGTACATTATTATTATTATTATTATTATTTTGCACGCTCCTACATCCTCAAACTCACTCCTTTCAGAGTCACGACATCTAGCTTGTCGAAATTTAAATAGAAACTAAAAATGCATATATATATTGCAGCATGTAAATAATACTTGTAGTTGGTTATTTATATGCTAATGCGTACTGACGCTGTTGCATACTGCCACTAACTATAATTCCATGCTGAACCTGCACATGTCACCTCTAGCCATGTTATCTTTGCTGCTTATTGAGCATTTTACCACTAACCATTAGATCTTGTTTACTTTGCAGAAAAAGTGAAGCGCCTAGAAAGAGAATAAGTTAGTTAAGCGTCATAAATGAAATATGGTAATATTATCCACGTTATCTGACGGTTTTTTTAATTTATATTAGCTTTGCTTACTGTTGCATCCTTATATTTTATATCGAATGCGATAACCCAATCAATTTGATTTCTTATTGGCAATCTAACTCACAGTTTTCCTGTCTTAGTACCAGCTTTCAAGCTCCTACTCATGTATAAGGTCAGAACCCTACTAAAAATTACCTCTATTATTATAAAAATTCAATGGATTTTAGCATAATCAAGACCCCTTACTTTGGAACATCTACAAATCTGAGTGAGCTTAATGAGCTAAATTCGGTCAGTGTTCCTGGTGTCTACTTTTGACTTCTATACTCTTTGATCTACTTTAAATTGCTACTCATATTTTCTCCTCAATTATTTTCCATAACACAATGTGAATGTAAATTAAATGTAAAGCACCGACAGCTTTGGCTTTGGGGCACTCCAAATGCATGCTCGAAGCTCCAGTGAGCCCTTAGGACTACCTCTATGCACAAACACATATTATAACCTACGGCCTGGATAAGCCATTAGCTAGTATTTGCTGCAGCCTCAAAGGACCTTTGGGTGCATTGGCCTCTATAGTGGTTGTTAAGCATCTGCTTGATTGGGTTGTACCACTGACTTTACAGCTGGTCTGGCTTCGATGCAAGACGTTTGCTTACACTTGCATGTTTCAATTCACATGAACTGTTGGGTCAGGCTGCTTACCAGCGCTGGCCTAAGGCTATTCGGCATTATCACCATGCACTATTGCATGCCCTGGATAAAGATTGTTCGGATAGGACGGAGGGTTGACCTATATGTGGTGCAATTGCATAAGAGTAACTCCTGGGAATTTCTTCGGCCATGCTGGGCTGCCTGCCTCTGCTTAAGCTCTGTAGGTGATGCATATTGTGTCTTGCCCTCATAATTGGCTTGGCCCACATTTACACTGTAGCCTCTGCCTGGAATGCATGCCTCCACCTTCCAAAAAGACCTTTCGCTAGCTAGCTCTACTTCTGTGCTGGCATTGTAGTCCACTTCTAATCTAGGCTGTTGTGGGATGCTGTCTGCGCGTGACGTGTAGCCCCTGGGAAGCTTCCTCGAGTGATATGAACTGTCAGATATTTATATGCCATTGTTATTGCTTTTTTCAAGCATGATTTTACTTACTATTCTATTGCATATCACTTTGCAGCAAATGTAAAGCGCCTAGAAAGAGATTAAGTTCTCTGAGGGCACTTTATCAAGTGCAATATTATTATTATTATATTATTTGGTCAAACTTCCACCATTGAGCAAACAGCCAGTATCTGTGTCTGTATGCTTCTGTGTGCATGTGTGTGCATGTGCGAGCTTGTGTGTACTTCAGTCTACGCATGCTCCATGAGCCACACCGAAGGCTTACTTTGGGTCACTTGATACTTAAATTAAAAGCCGTTTAGGCTTTCTGTACTGCTCTGCTGGGCATCTTCATAAAGTGCCAGCTGTTATTGTTATATATCGACCTTATTTTCTCATTCCTACCGAGTCAGAACCAATCTAGGGCATGCCATCAATGTCGGTTCATCAACAGTATGCACTGCTGCTCGGGCTCTGCTGTACTTTGCCACCTTAATAAAACGCTGCAGCTATTCACTCCAACGATACCACGTGGACAACCTTCCTGCGATGACTTTATAAGTACAATTTCGTGTTTGTTTTTGCAATTTATGTCCAATATCCTGCACATACTGTAAGACACATAGTGCGTTTGGTTTTTGAACATGCAACCTACTCTTATAATCATGGTTTTTAATTTGTATAGCACCCAGCTGAAACTTATTCTCAAATCAGTCAGTTCAATTTGACTGGCTCTAGCTCACGACACAGGTCGTAGTTTGAATTCACTCTGACCTTGGTTGCTTAAGGCGAGCAACTTAACCACTGGGCCAGAGCGGTATGGCCGGCTGCATTCCCTGTCACCACTGCTCTGTGGCATTTTCTCTTCGGCAGCATATTTTCTGCTATGATCAGCAGAAGTGATCATCAGTCAAGCTCTGAAGCTGTGAATCATTTGTAGCCAGCAGCTAATTACAGAAAACTGCAAGTGAAGCAAAGTCTCCTCTTCTCTTCAGCGAGGTAAGTTGATAGTGGTTCGTTCCCAGCGCTTGCCATGGCTATGAAAACTTTAAGCAGTATTTAAATTATTACTTAAAATATCATTAAAGTGTTTAAAATATTAACAGTGTTTAAATCGATGTGTAATTTTCTTCATATTGCCTGGTGTTTCTTTTTATGACGACATTAAAGGCCTCTAAGACCACAAGGACGGACCATCAGCTCATCGGCTTGCCATTACGCAGCAAGGATAGGCTGAAATTTCCCTTTCCTGCCAATAACATTGAGTCACTCTCAATCTCTCTTACATGATATTCTACTTACTAGCATTCGCGTGCCAATATCATTACTACATACTGCAAGGGAGGTCAGAGAAATATACATGCTATAGTGTTTGAGGCTTCAAGGCAAAGGTATAGCTAAGTTTTATTTGCAAATAATTGCGAGACTTTGTCGTGATACACTGCATTGGCATGAAGGCGAGTGTGTAGGCTTGCTATGAAGAGTATGTAGCAGAGGAACGAGGTGCCCCAGACTGTGAGTCACATGGGAGCAGCAGGTCAGGATAGCTGGTTAGGATTGGCACAGTTAGCAATAGGATAACAGATACTGCTGCCAAAGAATTTCTGACGATAACTCCGTCTTACAGGAATTGTATGGCAAACGTTTTAGTTGTTTTGGCGTACAGGCGCTTCGCCAGTGTACCGTCTATTCCCATTGCAGCATTTGCTACCGAAAATCGCAGTTCTGGGAGCATCCTATGCATAATTTAAACGGTCGAGATATGTGTCACGTAAGTTGTCCTTGCTGCCACCCACCACACTTGCATGCTGACACTGCCCGGCACCCCTTATTCATTTTGCTTATCAAGCCTGATATTACACACCATTCAACCGCGTTTCAATTTGAATCAAATGCAAAGCGTCTAGAAAGATATTTATTACTCCGATGGCGCCTAAAAAAGTATATTACTAATATTATTATTACTTAAAATGACGTGTTTTTATTCCTGTTGGCACTCACAGCTTCGAGCTGGGCATGCTATGACTGTGACTTTAACCTCTAAATTGAATTCACCATTAATTAGGAATGTGTACAACAGGTCGGCTTTCACAGACAGTGACAGACGTGTATATTAAGTATGCTTATGCTGGCATATTATCACTTTGCTATCTTAGTTCAGGTACTTTTTTGAGTGCTGTTGTTGTTATACCGGAGTTAGGTTTCTCTAAAATGAGGACCACATTGAGCAACCATGTTGGTTGGAAGACCTGCTCCTTCTGGCTATTCTAAGCTATGCACAGCTTAGTATTAAGCAGCCTTCTGAGATTTCCCACATATCAATCGAAATTGGATGTCATCAAGCCCATTGTGACCCAGTGATCCACATTAAGGCGTGTCAATTGAATGCTCTATCAACGTTGAATAAACCCTTAGGGATGCAGTTCACACGACTGTTGACATCAATCTCGACCATCTCGCTTTTAATGAGACTTTGCTGTAAATGATAAAAAACTGACCATAGTCAATTTACCCTGAAAGCTTTCACGTTCTTTCATAGTTCAAGACAGATGAAAATTTGCTGGAGCCGTCGATGTCGCTGATTGGTTTCACAGTTTCAAACGGTTTGCAGTTCTTCGAAGCACTCTTTCCATTATCTTGTCTAGAGTGACTATAGTTACAAGCTGAAAATGGTGACACTAATCTGTTACCCCAGAGTACCAAATCCTGTTTTTGCACCAAAAAATGTTGTATCTCATTTCAAGTCTGCGTGAAAAATAGATCTCTGTCGTCATTGGTTAGTTTAACACTTATTCCTGTTATTTAGTAGACTTGTTAGGCACCCGATATCATGCACTGGCTTATTTATTATTAATCTTAATAATAAACCTGACTCATTAAAAATAAGAGTCTCACACTTATCCAAATGTTCTCAGTTCTGCTTATCTGGCCACTGGCACGTCTCATTGAGTCTACAGTATAAGCACTACGGACAACACACGTACGAACGCTTGTAAATCACCTAAACTTAAGAGACTTAACATTGATGCTCTCAGGGTGGTAATTGTTTCTTTAACTTTCCTGAGCTATGCCCCTTCTGACCTGTCTTCATCAGTGGAAGCCTAAAAATTACACTTGTTGGCATGCATAATGAGTTATAAAGACTCACTAAACATAATGCAGGCCATCTACGGCTCGTCGTCGTCACGGCCTATGGTTAACCACAGATATGGCTTTACCTACGTCTACTAAATGCAGCTATGGAAAGCATGCAAAACATTGAGACTGGCTGTCTTTCGTCATTCATGCAAAGACTATCATACTAATCGATCACAGCCAAGGTCAAGTCTAGCTTCTGAAAAAAATACGTCAAATCATAAATGCACAGCCTGCAAATCCTTTTGTCTAAGAGCAAGTGTTTCCTTGAGTGCTCCCAGATTTTTCTCTTTCCAGGAAATCCTACTGCTGACCTAACTAATCGCTTCTCAAACGGTTTTATCGGCCAGACAGACAGCATTAGTTAGTCTATATCTAAGGTAGTGGCCTCCCATTCGACCGCTATTCCCTCAATGACAACAGTACATTACACGTTTCTACCGATTTCGCTTACTTCCTACGTGTCCACATAAATAGAGGCCGTAAGTGACTTTGCCCTTAAGTTCATCTCCTTGTAACAGTGTGGCCCACTCTCGGACGCCATTCAGCAGAAACTATTTTTTGCTCGTTTCGTCACCGATGATGCCTTAGCCAAGAGTGAGCGAAGATGCATTGACGTTTTTTTGACCGGTTGAGGCAAGCAGCTGCCACGGAGACTCTCGGTAGGCGACCAGAACATGTCTCTAGCTGCACAGCTTTCGGAGGCCATAGAAATGGTTTTGATGCAGCTGAACGGACATAGCCATTCAAACCTTCAACTCGCGAGGTGCATGAAAAATCTCAAAAGTTACAATTTGCAACCTTATAAGGAAACATCTGAATTATTGTAGCCAAGCGGCAGTGCAGCCGTCGGGACGCCCTTACGTAACTTCTCCGAGTGAGGAGCGGCTCCTCAAAAGCACTGCTCAGTAGTGCAGGTTTGCCATTGCTAGCATGCACCCCCAGTGTCTCCACCAAGCAGCCTGAAAAATCACCAAACAGAGCTCCGTGAGTAGATGGCTTACGTATCAAGGACTGAATGCACCGCCGGCCAATTGCATGCCATTGTTGACTGTGCAACACTGAAAAGCATGGCTGGATTTTGCTTGCCGATCCCAACATTGGTAAGCATCTGGGTAGCTAGTCAATGGCAATCCGATGGCGGATATGCCTAAGTGATAGCATATTCCAGCTGTTTACCTTATATTTCTCCAAACATTATCTTCTGTGATCTTCACCCTAATCCCAATTGCTTGGTTTGAATGGCCATCTCTGCTCAATGACAGCACAACTGCTCTTGTACATTCAGAAAGGTACGCAGCTAGATGCGTGTTCCAGTCGCACAATCAGAGTCTCTACGGATGGGATGGGCATGAAAAGGTCAAGGACACATCTGGGTACCCTGGATGAGCTTAGGGAGAGGCATCATCGATGATGAAATTGGAAATTTAGGTTGAGCTGGATGGTACTCATTAGGGGACGGACACTCAGGTGAACATACCTTCCCCGTCTGTTTACAAGGATACCGTTTATTTACTTGCCGACGAATGCAGTTATTCACCAAACCAGGCAGAGCAAAGTGCAACCTAATGCAAAATTAGATCGATAGATTGTTACATTTTTTTATTTAGCGTGGCCTAATAACTTAGTCGAATACTGGTACTAGCAATACAAGAACTCCGATCGATAGACGTGGGTCGCAAAAACGTTTGCAGGGCAGCGAAACCTTGTGGCTGAATTATTTATTGAAGAGACCCTTATAAGGGTCGTGATTTTCCTAAGTCATCCAAAATGTATCGCTGTCAGCCTTTGGGGGAGAGGTGCTTTAGCCAACCTGGGAAGAGAAGGGATGAGTTGTTTCTTTTGATCCTGTCTAACGACTGTCAGCCATACTTAACTCCATGCTGTATTGCACAACAGCTAAGCACTTCGCATATCTAAGCTGTTCAGGAAGCTTTAATTTGGTTCATGAAATGCACCAAACCTTTTCTTGTAGTTTGATATCAATTCCATCCCATTATGATCACAGCACGAGTCCAGCTGGTTTGTATCACCCGGGGCCATTGCTCCATATTTAGTTTTGCTTGTGCAGTGAGCTTCCGTGGATGTTCCATATTGCCTGGGCATTGTGCTACCATGGGCTACGCCACCTCCTTTAACGCTGCACCCGAAAGCCTTGAGCCAGTACCTCTTTTCTTCTGAATAATGCTGAGAATGATCGGATGCAACACTCTATGCTAAGCAGGCTTTCTTGGATGTGCCTGCTTGTTGTTGTCTACAAACCCCCGCCTTTCTTTGATTCTTCGGAATGTCTTTTCTTATTGCATGCTATAAGCGGTGACATTGTTCGCAACATCTCTTCAATACAGCTCTTGTCGTCGCCGAAGCCATAACCTTTGACGTGCCGAGGAGACTATGCTACGCGATGCATTACGGGATATGCCGGCTAGGATATAGTCAAGCAACACGTTTTTTTTTTGAGCAAGCTATGATTTGTGATGTGCTAGTTACAGCTGTGCTCTGAATTGAGTAACTATTATCAATGCTCATCTTTGGTGTGCGTCAATAAGTATTGTTTAGCACATTATCCGTGCTGTAGTATGAGCTTTCTTCTAGAACCTCTGCGTCTGGAGCTGCACTCTTTCACCGATGCCCCTCAGCTTGCTTCCATCGATATAAAGAGTGTGCTAGGAAGGGAAGTGATCTTCACCTCCCCTTAGGTAACTCACAATCTATTAAGGGACTATGTGCAACAGCACCTTAGCTTGGTCTACTTGATCTCCATATTTTCATCCCTATTGAATACCCGAAAGATGAGTAACGCAATTGTCCAACTCTGAAATCAAGCCCTCTAAAATGCATGTTAAAGTAGGATTTTCCAGTATCTAAATACGTGTTCCTAACACTATGAGTGTACAAAGGCTTTTATATGAAACTGACTTACCTAATGAAGCATCTGTCTCGTCATGTTCTGCTAGATAGCTGCCTCGTATTACGTTGCTACTATGTGGGTGGCTCTTGAGAGATTGATATCTTGCCGAGGTATACGGCCACCGTCCTAAAACGGTTGACAAAAGATTCCTGAGAGCATTGTTGAATCACAGGTGCCCAATCCAAAAATGCTGATATCGATGATCAACCATCTCCTTAACTACTTCTAGGCTAGCACCTTACTTAGTGATTCCAATGATCTAGCCAACTGTTTCTCTAGCTTTATTGCCAAAAAAGGTAATCCAGATTACGGAATTTATCTCTATAATGGCATAATCCACCTTAAACCTGTCATTTAGTTCCATGCCGCATTTTAATATCTATCGTCCAGGAGGTCACTGGTGACCTCGTCCATTGGACCTTTTTTAAATTTCTTGCTTCTATGATGCATAGATCTGCTGCTGACATGCCTAATAGGAATTTCACAAATATATCATAAATCAAAGGTCACGTACCAGGACATTTCAAAAAGGCTGTTGTTAATCCCTTAAACAAGTAAGAACAATTAGGCAAGGAGAACTTGAGCAACTACAGCCCATTCTTCCTTCTACCACTTCTATTGAATACAGGAATAGTCGTGGCAGACCAAGTGAACTCACATATTAAAATTTCAAACTTTGCCACCAATTTCCATAATATTGAGCTAATCACTGCACAGAGACTGCATTTCTTAAGATATGCAACGAAATACTTAAGAATGCAGACTTTAGTTAGAGAAACTTTGCTTGTTTTGCTTATTCTTTCTACAGCTTTTGACACATACGATCACGAAGTCTATCGAGAGCACCTCTCGTTTTTCCTGTGCATATTAGTATAGTTTTGCACTGATTGAGTACGTATTTCAATGGGAGACTGCAAATTAGTTATGGGAATGCACAAAAATCATTCGAGCGATCTCTGAAGTATGGGGTAACCCGGGGCTTTCTGCTTTGTCCCTTTCTTTTGGCAGCATTTACTCTCCCTCTAGCAGATCTCATTACCAGGCACAACCTTAGCTTTCACTTCTATGCAGATAGCACTCGCTTGCACCTTTGCTTTGGTCCCTGCCGGTTCCCATCACGTTGATTTCAGTGAATTCACTTGCAGCATGTATTTATTTCAAATCCACACATGGAGGGCAGCACAATTTTGTAAGTTGAATGTTCACAAAACGAACTTGCTAGTTAAAAAACCCCACCTATGATTCAGAAATGAAAAAAATTTACTCTCATAATTGGTTCTGTCAGCATATTTCCTGTTTAATCTGCATAAAATCTAGGTGTAATGTTCCAAAGTGACCTTTTATTAAACAAACACGTCAGCTCCACTGTCACTATTATTTTTTTTCAGGCACATAACCGTTATGAAATTTGGGCTTGCTAACTCAGGGATCCTACATCTAAGCGTGTCCATACACTAGTAACATCCCGCTTTGACTTCTCTATCTCACTGATGGCTGGCCTACCGGCTTGTGCACTCAGAAGTGAAAAGCTCGTGCGAAACTCTGCTTTTGGGCATGTCTGCTGAGAGCTTTGTAGTTGCCACATATCACCGCTTCTCGCCGATCAGCACAGGCTCCCAGTCAAGCACTGCATCGACTCCAAAGTTAGGTCACTCACTTGAAGGTCCCTTATTTCCTCTTCTTCTGCCTACCTATATGATTTATTCCCGCAGCGAGCTAAGCAGCATATGGCTTTTTGGAGAGAAATTATTTATCTATACCTCGTAGAACTGTCAAGTTACTTTGGAGAACGTGCCAAATTCTCGTAGTTAAATTCTCCCAAAGCCTGGTACTCACTATTGATCTTCGTGACGACATCTCCTGACTTGTCCACATTAAAAAAATTAGCATGTATCTATATGCAGCATTTAGTGGGTACCTGGTAATGTATTGTAATGTATCTCCGTCTGTAACTCCACAAAGTCATAAAGACCATGTGGGTGTTACGCAGGAGAATTTTTTATAGCACACTCACAGCCTAAGCGGCTTTCTGTATGCATTCGGTACGCATTCTTCCTTAACGAGCTTATACTTGCTATTTTTCTGCATGCAGCTTGCCTTCAACTACATTTGAATGCTGAGCCTGTGCATTTAACCCCTAACCACTTTATTTTGTGGTTTATTGAACATGCTACCACAAACCATTTGATCGTGCTAACTTTTAAGCAAATGTGAAATGCCTAGAAAGAGGGTTAGTCAATCCTGCTAAATCAGTGGTATTGTTATCATTGTATTGTCTGACTTTGAGAGGTAAGCCCTCATGCGTTTGTTTTGTTAGCATATTCTTCTAGTTAATAGTGACTGTGACCACTTAAGATAAGATATTTGATGTCCTATCTTACTCACAGTCTTCCTGTCTGAGTTCCGGCCTTCAAGCTGCTACTAATATGAAGGTTAAGAGCCCCACTGACAATTCTCTTGAGTGTTCAAAACATCCGATCCTCAATGGATTTCAACAATCTGAAATCCCTTACTTTGGAACCTTAATGACCGGAAGTGAGTTTACCCGCCTAAAGCCAATCAGCGTTCGTAATATCTAATGTCAAATTTGGAACTCTTTGATGTACTTTACATGCTTACACCATTTTCCCGATCAATTATTTTTAATAAGAAAATTTTATATGCATGAAATGTAAAGAACACGAATAGCAACTAGGTGGGATTTTAATTTAGCTTTGTGAAAATACAAACGCAAGCTCTCAGCTCTAGTCAGCTCTTGAGACCACCTCTCCACACAACCGTGCATGACATTAATTGGATAGTATTTGCTGCAGCCCCAATATATCAATTGATGGATTAGCCTGTATGGCTGTTAATGGCTGTTATGTTTAGCGGTTAACCTTTTTGATTGGGTCGTACCGCCGACTTCAAATCAGGCTCGGCTTCGATGCAAGCCCTTTGCTTACACATAACATGTCTCAATTTAGAAGTCGTGTTTCTTCAGGCTAACTTCCCAGAGCTGGCCGAAGGCTATTTAAAATCATTGCCGTGCAGTATTGCTTGTATTGGCTGAAATGTGTTGAGATTGGTCGATGTGTCAACCTGTACGAAGCCCAATAGTAAAAGACGACTACTGACAAATTTCTGATGCTACAATTCATTGCCTGCTTCTGCCTAGCCTCAGATCTGGCTGAGCTTTCTTTGTCGCCCAGCTAGCCAAGATCTGCAAGTGTGGAGTGAGCTCATGTGTGTTTGAATGCGTGCCCGTGTGCCCTTACGTTGGCACAGTCTCCACAAGCTGTCTCGTAGGGTTACTGTGGGTACAGGCTACTCAAGGGAAAGCCGTGTAGGCTTTTTTGGTTCTGCTCTGCTGGAAGTCTTCATGGACGAGCCATCTGTCGTTATTGTTACACACACACACACACACACACATATATATATATATGTGTGTGTGTGTGTGTGTGTGTGCGTTGTCATGGTTACCCTATTTGTGCATTTCTACTGAGTGTGCACCCATCTAGGGCTTGCAAAATATGTCGTCTCATTAAAAGTTTGCACTGCTTCCAGGGCGCTGCTGGATTGTGCCACCTTAGCTAAACTGCTGTAGCTCTTCATGCCAATGTGCAACATTAACATTTTTCCAGCAATGACTGTGGATACGTAACTTCGCCAAATTGCAATTTAACGTTAGTAAAAAATATTTATAATTTATATAGCACCTATGTAGAACTCATTCACAAATTGGTCGGTTTACAAAAGACGTGATTCTAGAGCCCATGTCAGAGGTCAGCACAGAAATTCGTCTGGACTTGGGTTATTTCAGGCGATCACCTTCACCACAAGGCCATGTCAGTTTGACAGGCTGCATCCCTCTATTACTAGTGCTGTTCGGCATAATCTCATCGGTAGCACATTGCGGTGCTATGATTATCGGGAGTAATCGTCAGTCAAGCTGTGAATCATTTGTTGACTGCAGCTTCATACACGGGTGACTGCAAGTGAACCAACAAAGTTTCCCCTTTATGCGCAGCAACATAAGCTGATATATGGTGCATTTCCAATGCATGCTATGGCGGTGATGATTTTCAGCTGCACCCTTTTTAATCACGGTGAGTTTTTCTGCCTACTGTCTCGTGCTCTCGCTGTGACGGCATTGATGGCCTCTTAGACCATAAGGACGCAAATGTAATGTAATGTATCTCCGTCAGTAACTCCACAAAGTCATAAAGACCATGTGGGTGTTACGCAGGAGAGTTTTGTATAGCGAACTCACAGCCTAAGCGGCTTTCGATACGCATTCGGTAGCCAACAGACTTCGTCTCACGCAATAAAGAGAAAGTGGGAAGCATTGCAGAGTTAGGAGAGCAGTTGACGCATTATCCACTTATCGGCTTGCCAAGAGACAGTTGACATTGGCTGAACTTTTGTTTTCCTTCAGTAGCAGCATATTGCACTTTATCTCTCTTATGAGATGCTCTGTCAGCCATGATAAGCTAGAATACCCTGTGTTGCAGAGTGTTTCTCATTGCGAGGCATGCCCCATTTGATCTGGGAGTTTACCTCTTGTGGGTGGTGTCCCTAGATGCAGCAATATAGAATAAATCCTTCCTTACCAGTCACTAGCTCGCTTCTTGGCAGAAAACGTTTTACTCGTGTCACTACTGCCTAATTCAGTGCTTCAAGCCAGGGAATGCTGCCTCTAAAGCTTTTTGCTTTGATGCTCTCTTCTGAAATGGATGCCGGCTTCGTGATATTTCTCAATCCCAAGTCAACTCAGTGCTATTATTGGGGGTGTATTCAATCTGCTCAGATGGTTTTCATTCAACCTAGGGAGCAAAGCAAACCATCCTCAGTGGAAGGCATTGCCATTTAGTAGTACTACTACAACCCGATATTAATTTCATTAAGCACCCTTCGACCACTTAGTCTCTTTCCAGGCACTTTGCATTTGCCGCAAACGAAGCACGATCGACTACTTAGGGGTAGTTTACTCAACGACATCGAGCACAACACGGTTAGTGGTGATATGCTCAGGGTCAGCATCCAGATATGGTTAGTAGCAGTATGGCCAGTTTCAGCAACCGTAAGCAAATAAAGGACCAACAAAATATACCATTCAAGTGCTGTGATAATTTGATGGATTTTATTTGTTTACGTACTGGTATGCCATGGGATGCCGTCCCAAAAGTCAAAATTGACTTTTAGGCTTTGGAAGCAAACTATTTTACGACAATGTATCCAAAGAATTGTATACATGTGGTTTAGGAAAACAACAAGATTCTGAAAAGCAATACAGTACAATGCTTAGGCTAGTGTGGGAGTATAATTGTTAGGTTGGCTGGAGCGTAGGAATGAATGGTTCTAAAAGTGAGTCACAAAACCTTGAACCTCATGCGTTGCTTGGCTGGGAGAACGTGCATGTCGGCGAGAAGTAGTGTGGCTAGCTAACTGTGACAATCACAACAGGCAAGCCTAGCTGCAAAGTTGTGCATAAGCTCTAAGTACATGATTGCATAAGCTAGTTGCTCGGGAAGCAGTGAGCACTAGAAATCGATGCTCGATTTCACAAATGCATGAACTAATTGTATGTGGTATCACAGTCAAAACAAGCCTAACTTTTATGAATTTTAGGTTTCTAAAGTAATGCATTCTTGACTGTGGAGATGGTTCTTTAGATTAATGAAAGGTGAGACATTATATTGCTTATAAAGCTTTTTTTAGTTAGAACATTTGATGAAGCTTGCTTATTTACTACTATTGCCTGCTGCCAAGTGTACATTTGTTGTCCGTTTGTTCATTGGCGATAGCTAAAAGAGCCTTTACAGATTGACCCCGTCAGTCTAGGCATCCTGCTACCGGCTTGTCTGAATATTTCGTTGAGTTACACTTCATGACTAGCGTTAAGTCGTCTGAAAATCCAGCACTGGTTGGCATGATTACAATATCTGGAATCAACTCCCGGCTCACGTTATTAATCTTGTGACTTTACAATCTAAAGAACCTACTAAGCATCGATGTATTGCTACATTAAGGGGTCCATGTGATTCTTACCTGTGTGTTTATCTGGCTGAAACCAAACATGCTGCTGCAATCAGTATTTCAATTCTGATAATGTGCACATCGCCTCTAATTATTGTTTGCATGTTATCATTTAAGTTACTGGTACTAGCTGTTGTATCATAAATCCTTTACTTTATCTTCAAAGTTCCTAAAAATAAATAGGATTCCCTTAAGACGGTATACAGAGGTATTATTATTATTATTATTACTATTATGCAAAATTATCATGGTTTCTAATTGAGTAAATCAAAAAGAGTTAAATTACTCCTTTTTATACAGAATTTTGCAATAATTTAAGCATTTAGCAAGTGATTTTTAGTTATGCCTAGGGCTCACCAGAACAAGTTAATTTTCAGTTTTGTCAAAGGATGCTGACTATTTAAACTCTACGAGCAGAGTGGCCCTAACCACATCCGCTTTCTTCATTAAGTCTCTTCTAGACAGAATTAGAGCAGTCTGTGTGAATAGGTTAGCTAAAAGTTGGTTTAGGAAGTGAATTAGATGGTCTGGTGAAGTACGTGCGGCTGGGGCGGAACGACATTGGGGGCTTGGATGTTCAGTTTTGTCAAAGGTTGCTGAATATTTAAACTGTACGAGCAGAGCGGCCCTAACCACGTCCGATTTCTTCTTTAAGTCTCTTGTAGACTAAATTAGAGCAGTCTATGGGAATAGGCTAGCTAAAACTTCGCATGGGAATTGGATAAGAAGATCGGATGAAGTAAGTCCGGCTTGGCAGAACGACATTGTGCACATGGCCACGCCCACAAAGGATTCACCAGTCGCGAGGTGAGAAACAAGCGGCAGAAACAACGCAGCGAAGTCTTCACGAACAGCAGAGTCAGGCTTGGTAGAGGCTATCATGAAGCAGAGCACTCCTGAGGTGTCGTTCGAGGCCACGTGGCCGGCAGCCACAGGCGGCAGTGTAGTTTCCGAGCAGCACCTACGCTGGAGCATGCATCTTCAACCTGTCCATTGTGGCCGCATAGTCGCCGCCGAACAAGGCCTAGTTGGCGGAGGCGTGGAGACGTAGCCGACGGGACATATGTGGAGGGGAACCTCGCCGACGAGCGGTGGCGCAGAAGTGAAGTTCGTGCCAGTTGGTTGTGGTTGGTTCGTCGCCGAGAATTGAAGTCAAGTCATTTGTGGTTGGGCGTTGAGTTGAGTATTCGCGCCGAGTTGTTCTTGGTCGAACACGGTTGTATGCTCGAATCAATAGTAAGGTTCTTCAACTTCAGGTGCTCAGATGCGAAAGGGCTGCTTGACGAAGAACAAAGCCCCCACAGGCGAGTGGTTGTATCGTACTCCGGTAAACTCGAGCGAGCGAGCCTGCATACGCTTGTAGAAGCCACCGTGGAATCAGATTGGGAGCGCACGTAGAGCAAAGAAAGAAAAAGTGAGCGAGAAGAAGGGAGGGCGAGTGGATGGCATGCCTAGTGGCCGACGCATAAGCAGAAAGATCCTCTCTGCAGGACTAGTAGGTCGCGTGACTACATCAGACCATTCTAATTAAATCTAGCTCAGTTAGCCGATACTGTCCAGCTCCAGCACCTAACGAAGCGGTACCCAGCGCACGCGTTTGCTGCTCGGAGTGAGGCTGAGTTTGGCTGGGGTGGAACTACCTTGTGGGCGTGGTCATCCCACAGCTTCAATACTTTTCAAAAGAAACAGAAAACGCATCTAATGATACCAGCATTTATTGGGTCCCTGCATTTCATCCATTCTGTAATTATTCATGCTGACAAGAACTTGAAAACACACCTATTTAGGACAGCATTTTGTGGGTCCCTGCGATTCGTCTTTCATGTGCCTATGGGTGCTGACACTGTGCATGCTGCCACTAACCACATTTGCATGCTGACCCTGTGCATGTCACCCATGACCATGTTATTCATGTTGTTTATCAAGCATGATATTACTCACCATTCAATTGCACTTCCCTTAGCTGCAAATTTAAAGTGCCCAGAAAGAGATTGAGTTCTCTGAGGGCACTATATCAAGTGCATTATCAAATGTGCATGCTGATACCAACCAAACTTGCACGATGATCCTGTGCATGCCATCCCTAACTTAGTTATTCCTGTTATTTATTGAACATAACACCACTACATTCAATCATGCTTTCTTTGCAACAAATGTATAGTGATTAAAGGAGATTAAATTCCATGAGAATTATATAACAATTCATTAGGGTTATTATTATTGTGACTATTCAATACTGCGGAGCGACTTTAGGCAGACTAGCAAAATGGTTTTAGTACGAAATCAACTCTAACAAGTACATTGTAGCCTGGATTTAGAGCTAGGCACTGTATAGCGTCAGTATTGCCTAGAGTTTACGACAGCTTTCCCATTATTATATTTGACAAAAGAAAAGTATATATGCCAGTTTGATTGATCTTTTAGCAACGTTTACAGCTGCTGATCATAAAGTTTCTGTTTAGATAGTCAAACATTCTGACTGATCGTCACTGGCTCTGCATTGCAATGTTTCATATCCCAGCTCAGCGAGAGACCGCATAGTCCCGTTGCGAACGGAAGGAGGTTTTACAAAGTCAGTCAAAGTCATTTTGAGTCAGGCCACTTCTCAAGAAAGCTACACTAGACCAAGAGAACTTAAGCAACTACCGCCCAGTCTCCCTTCTACCATTCCTATCAAAGACACTGGAACGGGTCGTGGCAGACCAGCTGAACTCGTATATTGAAACCTCACACCTTGCTAGTAAGTTCCAGTCTGGCTTTAGAGCTAATCACTCCACAGAGTCAGCATTGCTTCGGGTATACAACGACCTACTTAGGAATGCAGACATGGGTAGAGTGTCTCTTCTTGTTTTGCTCGATCTTTCGGCAGCTTTTGATACCATCGATCACAAAGGACTTCTAGAGCGCCTCTCATCTCGCCTGGGCATCACTGGCACTGCTCTGCAGTGGTTCAGGTCCTATCTCAGTGGGAGACTCCAGAGTGTTGACGTGAATGGACAAAGATCATCTGAAGTACCTCTAAATTATGGAGTACCTCAGGGCTCTGTGCTAGGTCCGGTCCTTTTCACCGTGTATACTCTCCCTCTCGCTGATGTGATTGCCAAGCACAATCTAGGCTTTCACTTCTATGCGGATGACACTCAGTTGTACCTTTGCTTTGATCCCTCCCAGCCTTCGAGCACCTCAAATTCTCTCAACTCACTTGCTGCATGCATTGATGACATCCGATCATGGATAGCGGCAAATTTTCTAAAACTAAACGATGATAAAACTAACTTACTAGTTATGGGCAAACCTAGTGTTATTCAGAAATTGGAAAGGCTGACTTTCAAAATTGGCTCTGCCAGCATATCTCCAGTTGCATCAGCTCGAAATCTAGGTGTCATATTCCAAAGCGACCTCTCGTTAGACGACCACATCAGCTCTACAGTCAAATCAGCCTATTTTCAGCTTCATAACATTGCTAAAACTAGGGCTTGTTTAGATAAGGATACCACGTCCAAGTTGGTCCATGCATTCGTGACTTCTCGTCTCGACTTCAGCAACTCACTGCTTACTGGCCTACCAGCATGTGCGATCAGGCGATTGCAGCTGGTGCAAAACTCTGCAGCTAGGCTTGTCTGTCGTGAGCGTCGCAGTTGCCACATTACTCCACTTCTCGCCGACCTGCACTGGTTACCAGTCAAGCCACGGATTGACTTCAAGGTTTTGTCGCTCACTTTTAGGTCTCTTCATTCTATGGCTCCAGCCTATCTTTCAGATATACTACCCCATCAGGCAAAGCATCATACCACTCGCTTTTCGGAATCCAACAGTCTAGACATACCTCGTACAAACCTTAAATCCTTTGGAGACCGTGCATTTAGCTCGTATGCTCCCACAGCCTGGAACTCCCTCCCGACCTGCATCAGAACATCCCCTGACCTGACCACATTTAAAAGAAACTTAAAAACATACCTATTTAGGACAGCATTTAGTGGGTCCTTGTGATTCGTCCTCGATGTGCTTATGCGTGCTGACACTGTTCATGCTGCCACTAACCACATTTGCATGCTGACCCAGTGCATGTAACCCCTAACCATGTTATTCATTTTGTTTGTTTTGCATGCATGATTTTACTTACTATTCTATTGCGCATCACTTTGCAGCAAATGTAAAGCGCCTAGAAAGAGATTAAGTTCTCTGAGGGCGCTTTATCAAGTGCAATATCATTATTATATTATTATTATCACAATGAACCCATGCAGATTGTGTATTCTTAAACTCTCTCTATCTCTCTCTTTCTCTCTCTCTCTCTCTCTCTCTCTCTCTCTTTCTATCTCTCTCTCTCTCTCTCTCTCTCTCTCTCTCTCTCTCTCTCTCTCTCTCTCTCTCTCTCTCCCTCTCTCTCTCTCTCTCTCTCTGTCTCTCTCTCCCTCTCTCCCTAAGTCTGTCTGTCTGTCTGTCTGTCTGACTGTCAGTCTGTCTGTCTGTCTCTCTGTCTGTCTGTCCCTCTCTCTCTCTCTCTCTCTCTCTCTCTCTCTCTCTCTCTCTCTCTCTCTCTCTCTCTCTCTCTCTCTCTCTCTCTCTCTATCTGTCGATGTCTCTCCTGGCACGGTGATATCGAGCTCAATCTAGGCTTTCACTTCTATGTGGATAACACTTAATTTAACCTATGCCTTGAGTCTTTCTTGCCCTGAAACTTGTCAAATTATCTCACCTTCCTTGTTGTAAGTATCGGTGACATCCGCACAAGGATAGCAGCAAATGTTCTCAAAATAAGTGAAGAGGAAACTAAATCACATGTTACGGGGCAACTATAATTGGCTTAGAAACTAAATAGATTGCTGGGATAAATCTGCTCTGCCAACATATATCCTGCTTATTCTGCAGTTTTAATGAACTTATCTTGCAGTATCTCCCAGTTTAGCAACGTATCGAATTCAAGGTTTCGTCCCTCACTTTCAGGTCCCATTAATTATTTGGCACCAGCCTACCTATGTAATGTAATGTATCTCCGTCTGTAACTTCCCAAAGTCACAAAGACCACGTGGCTGTTACACAGGAGAGTTTTGTATAGCGCACTCAAAGCCGAAATGGCTTTCGGTACGCGTTCGGCATTCAGCAGACTTCGTCTCACGCAACAAAGAGAAAGTGGGAAGCATAGAAGAGCCAGGAGAACAGTTGAGGTAGTGAGTAGCATAGAAGTGGCAGCTCAGGACCGCTGAAAAGAATGTGCCATACTCGGCAGAAGGAGAGTAGTTGTCATGGCCTAAGAATTGTGGAAGCAAGTTCCACAGTCTAGGACCTGCAGAGCTAAAGCTTCTGTCGCCAACGGTCTTTAAGCAGAGGAATGGGACAGCTAATTTATTGTCCATACCAGACCTGAGGGCGCGAACAGGCTGAAACTGATGCAGCAGTTCAGCTAGGTACGGAGGAGCCAAGCCGTGGCGGGCCTTGTGGGCCTGCATAAGAACTTCTCACATATACTCCCACACCAAGCTTAGCTTTGTACCACCCACTTTTCGGAATCAAACGTTTACGTATACGTCGCCAAAACCTCAAAGCTTTTCTAAAACACACTGCCTTTAGTTCCTGTGCCTCCGAAGCCTGGAAATCACTTGCGACTTGAGTCAAGAAATCTCCTGACTTAACCACATTTACAAAGCTCAAAATCCATCTATGTATCACGCTATTTAGTGGGTCCATGTGATTTGTCTTTCTTGAGCGTAGGCAAGCCTATATCGTGCATGCTTCCACTAGTTGTATTCGAATGCCGACAGTGCATGTCATTGCCTCACCATGTTCCGCTTATTGTCACTGAGCTTTCCAGTAAAAACCGTTCGATCGTACTTACTTTGCAACCAATGTAGGGTGCCCACAAAGAGGCTAATTTATTTGAGGGCCCTATATCAACATTGCTCTAAATATTCCAAATATTATTATTACTGGTAGGAGTAGTCCGTACTAAAACAGAGACATTGGCTTTGAACTCAAAATGGCCATTCACTATGAACATGCTTATCAGATGGCCCATTTTTCAATGTCTGTTGTATACAGATATTTTAGATATGATCAGGCTTGCCTTATTTTATTTAGATATTCTAGCAAGGATAATTTATTTGATGCTGTTGCCAGGATGCAGGATTTGAATTTCTCTAAAGAACAGACGACACAGAAAAGCCGTTGAATGGGCTCTGCTTGTTCAGTATTCAAAGCACAGCCTCGTGCTATCACATTTGAAAGCAGCTGTGAATCACTTAAGCATAAACGTTATCAGACATACTATGTCCCGGCGAAGCGTGTCCTCTAAATTATTTACACTAAATTCAATAATCACCCAAGGATATATATATATATATATATATATCTATATATATATATATATATATATATATATATATATATATATATATATATATATATATATATATATATATATATATATGTGTGTGTGTGTGTGTGTGTGTGTGTGTGTGTGTGTGTGTGTGTGTGTGTGTGTGTGTGTGTGTGTGTGTGTGTGTGTGTGTGGGTGTGTGTGTGTGTGTGTCTACGCCATAATGCCGGCTGGTTTGTTAAGAACCAGCTGTCCACAAAGAAATCCCCTAAAAATTCGGGATGCCTAGTGCTTCTGGGACCCTTAGCGATCTGGGTCGACGACCCTGGACCTGAAGTGGACTCGAGCTCAACGGCCTCTTTTATTGAGAGGTGGAGCTCAGTCTTTGCCCCCTGAGATGTATGAGTAGAACCACATCTGCAATCACGTCTCCGCCATGTCTGCTGAATGGCTCGTCTGAAGAATTTAGCTTGTGAATCATCGGCTTTTGCTTGGCAAGTCGGGCGCCACTTGCTTGGCCACGGGGGTGGGGGAGGGGGAGGGAACCAGTTGATGGACCTGGCCCCACCCTGACCCCCCAATGGGGCTAAAATCCTCAGAAAACCTGGCACCTTCAGCGTATGTATCACTACTACTGTAGTAAAGCTGTTCGTAGTGTTCTGAAGCCAGCACCCACGAAACTCTCGGGAGGCCGAGAAGTGTATCGGGAGTCCTGAGCACAGGAAGAACTCCGAGTAAAATCATGGCGACAAGGGGCCAACCCGACTGGCATTACTGCCCCACTCGGCCCGGCTGAGATTGCCTCTAAGCTTTTGCAAGCAAGTAACACTTCCCCTGATGCAGATCGGTGGGAGTATCGCCATCTTTAGGCGGTCGATGCCAAAGTCAACTTTCTGTTAATTATTTAAAATGCTGTCTGATATTTCATAATGTCTCTATGTGGAAAATGGGCCATATTGCCTTTATCCACAAAAAAGTAGCTCGAAAGACCCGGGTATTTTTTGTCCCATCTTGCTCCTCTCAACTGTGCATAAGTTGCTGTTGAGCTATAGGCAGCCTAGCTGTCGTAATTTCGCACGAGAAAGGAATCCTACCCCCAACAAACTAACTTTCTCCAGGATTTTGAGGGTTACTTATAGCAGTCCTTACCGATAGAATCGGCTCTGTGCGTTGCTGCTAAAATGAAGCCAACTCTTTGAGGTGCCTTCATAGATTTTCAGAATGCCTCCCCCCTTTTCCCCCACAAGGCCATTTTTTTCATCTCCGAACCTCTTGGTGCCAAGCATTCGTTCATTAGGCTATTGAATAGGATTTTTTCTTATGCGTTCATCGTTCTGAGTCTACGCTGTGATTCCATGGTCCTTTAACTTCCGTGGGCCAGCGTTCGCCGAGGCGATCCACTCTCGCCCACATATTTTTATGCGGTGACGGAGCCCCTGGTAAGCAAGCTGGCCCTGAGATCGGACCGGCACGGGTATGCTTTAGCCTCGGCAAACATGGCCATAAGCTCCTTAATAAACGATCTAGCTGTTTGGCCAACTCTCCAGTGTCGCTACACCGCGCCCTTGAATTAGCGCATTCTTAACGGCCCGGATCGGTCTGATCAGCAAAGCTTGATGCTCTTCGAACTGCTTTAGTGTTCCGGCTTGTGTATCGCTGGCCATGTCAAACGGCTCCAGAAGAAGCTCATGCTCCCACTAGATAAAGCCATCGGAGAGCTCCGTCAAACCTTGGGCTGCCTACCTAGATTGGGCAACTCTGGCTTCTTCCATGCCAGAGCTCGAGCGGTGGCCTGGGCTTTGTTGCCCTTTGTTAGGAAATGAATATCTCATGAACCATGTAGGCCTGATGTATGGTCTCCTCCGGCGATGCGATGGTTACCACTATTGTTCTCAGGGGATTGGATGAAACGATCAAAGCCCTAAGGGGAAGCCCCTCAGGAGAGGCTCGCTATATGTCTTTCTCTCTCTGTGCCTCTCTCAGGGACTTTGTCAGGATGGAGGTCATGTTGGCTCGCGTTCACTGCGGTCGGAGGCGCAAAAGTGACCAAAAGTGACCGGGCGACTGGGCGTTGCTGCGGTGTTCTCCAACATAGTGCTCAAGCTGAATTGAAACTTAAGTTTCCAGAGCCACACTCAATTCGATGTGAAGTCCAAGGTATCAGTCATCCATAAGGATGTCAATGAGGGTTTCGCGACCAATGCTCTATTTAAGCCGGTTCAGGGGGAAATTGGCTTGCTGTCTGGCAACCGACACACATTCAAACCACTCCCACTTCCTCCTGTCGGGTTTGATCGTGCAGTTGACCAGAAAACTGTCAAGCACCGGGATTTAGTAAATAAGGGCCCAGGCGCTGTATATATGCCGAGCATTGTGCTTCGGTAGTGGGATGCTTTGAGTCAATCACCCTGACAAAGAGGGCACTTTGGCCGCTCTATGGTTCATTAAAATGTCAGAAACATTTCAACCAGGGTTCAAGATGCAGCACTCCACTGAAACTGCTCTCTATCGTGTCTTGGCTTGAATATAGGAGTTTCCTTTTGCCTGGGCTGCCAGAGAATGCCACTAGGCAACTGCAGCTGGCTATGCAAATGGCTGCAATGCTAGCTTTCAAGTCCCAAAGGCTTGGCCTTGTGACTACTTAGCTAAAAGAGCTAGGATGGCTGCCGGTTGATCAACGAATACAGAGAAAAAGTCTTAGGCTGACCCTCAAGGCACGCCAAGGCCTGACTACTCCATTTCTAGCTGAGCTGCTGCACCAGTTTTAGCATCTTCGTGCCCTCAGGTCCTGTATGGACAATAGATTAGCTATGTCATTCCCACGCGAGACCACACAACGCTGGCACTAGAACAATTAGCTGTGCTAGTTTTAGAGAGTGGAACACGCTTTCAAAATGCTTATGCAACGAGAACTACTCTGCTGCTGCCGACTCTAGTTCATCGTTTTCAGTTTCTGAGCAGTTACTCACTTGCTCCTCCCTACCTCAATTGCTCTTCTGACTCTGCCAGGCTTCCCACTTTCTCTTTGTTGCGTGAAATGAAGTCTAGCGCCTGCTGAAATGCATACCGAAAGCCGCTTGGGCTGTGAGTAAGCTATACAAATAACTCTGCTGCGTAACACTCACTTAATTTGTATAGCTTTGCGGATTTACAGATGGAGACACTTTTAAGTCAATTCACTCTTAGGCTCCTGCCTATCTCTCAGATCTATTTCCCCACCAGGCCAAGCATTGTACCACCCGCTTTTCGGAATTCCATGGTCTACCAATACATCGTTCAAACCTCAAATCTTTTGGAGACCGTGCATTTGGTTCGTATGCTCCCAAAGTGTGGAACTTCCTGCCAACTTGCATCAGAACATCCCCTGACTTAACCACATTTAAAAAGAACTTAAAAAACACCTAATTAGGACACCATTTAGCGGGTCCCTGTGATTCGTCCTTTGTGTGCATATGCGTGCTGACACTACATGGTGCCACTACATGCTAACCACATGCATGCTGACATGCTGACATGCTGACTTTGCATGCTGACCCTGCGCATGTCACCCCTAACCATTTTTTTCACGTTGTTTATTACCATTCAATTGCATTTCCCTTTGCAGCAAATGTGAAGTGCCTGGCAAGAGTTTGAGTTCTCTGAGGGCGCTTTATCAAGTGCAATAATATTATTATTGTTACTATACGTTGCATTAGGATGAGGCCTAACATCACAAGCTCCTCCGGAAGTTCTGCGTTTCACATCCTATCACTGGCTGGGTGACTGTTTTGCAAACATTTCTGGGCCTCCCACTATGAGACGATGATAGGTGGTGCTACATGGCGAACATGTGGACTTTGACCATTGAACCAGACGACGAGGATCCTGATCCGCCTATGCCTGAGGCAGCAGCCGCCCTTCGCTGCCCACTGTCCGCCTACCAAGCCTTGTGCATGCTGCTGCTGGCGCCCGGTTCAGATAGGGGGCCAGGTGGTGGCTGCTGCGTCCCGTACTGGCAATCACTGGTTGCGGCGACGGCTGTTGCTCGCACGGCTCGGCCAGGGTCCAAGCGAGGAGTGCCCACTCCGCTTACAAACGGATGAGCCAGTGTCCCGGTCCCGCTTCACGTGCGGGTGCAGCGTCTTTATAGCGATTCTGGCCTACTGGTAGCAGCGATGGATAAGTGGCCCACCCTGTCTGAATGTAGGTTGCACGCTGGATCTGTCCCTGCGGACCGAAGGCATGTATAAACTTGGTGTGTACAAAATAAATATCTACACTAAATACCAGGATTCATAACATGGATTAAATCCCAGTACTGTGCTTTACTAAGTTTTGGAATTGGTGACGATACGGGCTCACATATATCTCCAGCTATAAAGACATCATTCGAAAACTCTCACTAAAGAATTCAGCCATCTTCAAGTAGATATCAGCTCCTGTCATTCACAATAGATATATTATGTAAAGATTCTAATGCCTGCTGAAATGATAAATAAAGTACAACATTTGCCATACATTAGTTGTATTTCCATATGTATAATCATAAGGGACCAGATTTCATCATCTATGAAGCCCAGCGTAATAATGGCCCGTCCAAAAAGATGGCAAATCAATTGTAAGTGATACGGTTAGATAACAATTGTGACCCATTGCGGAAGGGCAGTAAACATTTTTTTTATTTAAGACTTGAAGCTTTTGTTTTAGGTGAATACTATTGCTCGTTGTCTTGCTTAGCTGTTTAACCTGCTCCTATACCGTCACACTGTAACTTTACACGCCAGACGTAGACAGTAGATGACCTGTCTTTATGCATGGGTCGTCTCTCAATGGAAGCCAAGAGAATGGAAGGGTTGCCACGGCCAGAGGTGCTACTCACTTTTTATGCTTGAGGTACAGCCTCGAATCACCTCAGACTAGCGGTTCCTATCATAATGACCATTGGGGTCGATAGCCCAGCGTTGTCTGCGGTCGCCTGGGATCATCAAGCAGTGTAATTAAGCTGAGGTTGGCATGCAGTATGTTTGAGCTTTGCAGCAAGTGGGAATTGCATTCGAGGTAAGCTATTTTACCAGCTACATTTTTATAGGAGAGGAAGAACATTAACGGTTTTTAGCGTGGCCAACAGTGTTCAAGAATCAAACGTTGCAGGACTTGAACTAACAACTCAGGTTTTAAAGAGCGAGTAGCTTAGCTTTGGGCTTCGACACAGGAAAGCTACTCTGAAGCACCCTATCTTATTCAACCAAAGTACTCTATCCTATAAGTAAACGACATTGAATCATTATTGAGGTAAGGAATTGTAGACCTGCACTCACTTCATAACCATGAGAAGCTGCTAACGTATTGGATAAAACTAAAGGAGTGTTACCAATTATGGGCCGAGTAATTGATCCGCTGGTCTTCGTCTCCGAAAGTTTAGCAAGCAGAGATCTTCACTCTTTTACTCTGTCGTCCAACGGTAGGCGGGCTTCGCACACCTTGCGCTATTAGACCTAGTTTATCTGAATCCACACCCGGTTAACTAGTAATTGACCAATACCCTAGCCTCTAATTGTCAAACTTATGCATCGCGAGTTAAAGCTGCGGCAATGCAGTTCAAGCAAACACAGAGTAAATAGGAACCTGTGAAGTAAATTCACGATCGAACGACACAGCCTGCTGTGCTTGTTTGTACCCTAAGATAAGATATTGTGCCAGTAGATGTCGTTGAGTCAACATCCATGAGCAGTAGACTGCATCAATCCCTAGATTTGAACGGTAAAAGCCCGTGATTTGTCAGCAGATGTATGCGTTTGCAGGTTTTAGGCAGAAGCAACTGCCTCGAAGTCAAGCTTGTAAAACCTTATGACTTTACCCCGAAAGACTTGGAAAACTATTCAATACGTGCTCGCATGACCTTTTTGAATTTGTTCGCGCTAACTCATTAGTGTTGAAAAAAACTAGTTAACTCAAATTTCCCTTACCAACATTGCTGTGGGTAAAAAGTTTATCTGATACTTCACTAACAGATCTCTTGGGTGCTTTAGTCTACATCCAAGTCCCTGGGAGGGCGAGATATGAAAGGAAGAAGATCACAACTGTTCCATTAAAGATAATTGTGGTCTCCGTCAGTACTAGGTTTGGTTGAAATCTAGTGATAATGACGACAGCGGCTGTCCGATCCCATTGACTTTCTCCCTTCCTGCTCTTCAGCCGCCGTTAGGGAAGGCCCTAGCAGTGGGCAAGCATGAAAAGAACCCTGTTCTAAGCATGGTCGAGAAAACCCAGTCAATTCATTTCTCCATGTAATGCACACGCAAAGCATAAAGCCTTTAGGTTTGCGGCTTCATATGTTGCCCTAAGTTATTCAAAAACTAAAAGTTCTTGGTAAAATCCTTAAGGAGTAAAATCAACACTCTTGCAACCGATTGCTTGAGTGAAGGTAGTTGTATTTATGGCGAATGACATTATTTAGAAAGGATGAGAAAACTTCTGAAATAATTTTTACGAAGACAGATGGCTTTGGACGGTCGCCCCTTCTTTAATAACACGAATACTTTAAGATGCACAGCTTGAGCAGGAATTGCTGAAGGAAGAAGTATTCCTGTTACTGTATGGTTGAAGAGAATGCTTTTATCTATTTTGCACGACAGCAAGATATTTATTTCTGGAGGTCGAGAAGCCCTTGGGGTGAGATTCACATGCAAGACCGGTGAGTTTGGTTGCCTAAGCTCGTATAAAACTAGAATAGTGAAAGAGAGGTCACTCTAAACCTCCGTGAAATGATTCGACGATTGATGCCTAGCAAGTGCAGTTATAAAAGAGGAAGCGACGCGGAGCACCTATGCCATTGGCCACAAACTTATGAACTGCTGAATCTTGCAAAGGTTTTACACCGCTCCTTCAACCACAACGCGTAAAATAACAGTAATACTTGATTCCTTCACAATAGATAGAACATTTCGACCTTCAAAACTAGGTTCAACAAAATACTTCTTTAGACTAAGTTCCTCTTGGAAAACACGTCCTCTTGACTTCAGACGCTATTGCAAATCAAATAAAAGGTCGATCTGTAAAAGCACGACAAGATTTGAGCTTGCGTTTTGCGGAAGCCATCAGAGATAAGATAAGCTTGACGGTAGGTTCTTCCAGAGTTGGCGTGGCAAAGCTGGTTCAAAATAGATTTGTGTATGCTTCAGGTGACGGTTTTAGAAATCCGAGAACAGATTTCAGTGATAGCTTATGGCAGGCGAAATACAGAATGCTAATGAAGAACAGTTGTAACAATAAATAAATAAAATAAACAAATGAAACTAATTTGTGTAGACCTTAAGAAAACCTAATCTCTATTCAGGCTCTTCACAAATGCGTTGGGGCTTGAGCCCACGACCTCAGCCAGACCTTGGTCGGGGTGAGCACCCACACTAACTGCCGGACCATACCAGGTTAATTTTTAAGTGTAAGAAGAGGTTAGTGTCATAGGCATGGAATTCAAAGCTTAGATTTCGTAAAGAGACGACGTCGGCTAATGTGAGAATGTAGATGGAGGTACAAGGACAAGTACTGAGGAGCGTGTGAGTTAAAGGTCCTCAGACAAACCGCGTTCGCATCACCAGCGTTATGACATTTGTCCTCGCACCGGAATTTAATGTACTTTATCATTATGTCAGTGATACTTCATTTAATGGATTATGTGGTTGATTTTCGTCAAAAAGCCACTGTACAGTGCCTAGACATAAATTAAGCTCTCTGGTGGCGCTGTAGAAACATCATGATATCATATTAATATGTGGCTGAGATATCTGGTAGAAATTAAAGAGTAGCGTCATTCTGACCGACATTTTTCCACAGGGTGTTAGTAAAAGACTTTTTAAAAGTTTACAAAGATTTAATTCTTCGTTATATAACTCAATTCGGGCTATCTTTTCAAATGTGATGAGCTGATTTAAGTACTGCCAAACCACTTGTTCGTCGTCCTTCATAACTTGTAAGGGACGAGTCAAGCACCATAACATTAGTTCATAGTTTCAAGATTCACTTACAAGATAGTATCATGGTACTTGAAGCTTCAAGCTGGAATGACTACACCAATATTACAAGATATCAATACATTGTATATTATTTCAGCAGCCACATGTCTGCGCTGCTCATAAAGCGAACTTTCTGGGAAAGGTTCAGCAGAATAATCGTACGTCTCAGCATGGGGAACATGTTTAAAGAGTTCGAAATAGAAACAGGTGGAGCAACGGAAGATATAGTATATCGGCAGATGTGTGTTAAAGTTCTGAATGTAACGGGATGCCAATAATGTAGGTATCAGTAATGTATACCTTCCCTACGATTAATTTGAAGAAACCTCCTTGGCTCAGCCTTTTTTTCGCTATGCAGTCCTCACATCTTCCATTGATTAACATGATGATCGATAGCACACAGTAGTACTTGGAGTTACTGACAATGGATTTCCCTAATTATTGACAATATTTAGAGTTATTCTTAGCACAAATGGCTGGATACGACTATACAACAATGCTGAAGTCCCAAGCTGAAGCGGTCGAACATGAGTTTTTAGCGGCCTTTTAAAGCCAACTTATAATACACCTCCCTATCATCATGTCTCTGAAAGCCGAAAGACTGCTAGACCTAGTTCGTTTGAGGCAAATAGTATTTATTTATAATTGTACTTATTTGCTGTTCATCTGCATTCACTTTTATCACTAAGATAAGTATCTGTTTTTGCAACATATTTAAACACGTTAATATTTTAATTGCATTCAGCTACTGATATTTTTTAAACCAGAACAATTGGAGAAACAGGGCAAAGTAGAAATATATTTTTTCGGGAGCACCATTTTGTCTTAAAAACTCCTTGCAACCTTATGGCCGTATTGATTTCTAGCTAACTAAAAGTGCCACACGATTTGGTAATTTTTATAACGCGTACTACTCAGCTGCAGATCCTATATGAAAGCGATACTTTTGAGCTCCTAACTTGAATATTTTAAATTTGGTTCGGAGTTTTACTAAGTAAAAGTTTAATTAAGATGCATCCGGAGATTCAAATACGCAGTGACTAAAATATACCATCAAAATAGTAAGTGCATGATTGTTTGGCTTGGTTATAGTGTCAGTGAATATATATCATGTTGTTTTAATAATATAAAAATTGGTCGGCTTAGTAAAAGCGCTCCAATTGTATCAGCAGTTAGCCAGCATTTCATGTAGCAGTAAGGTGCCAGGCAGTGAGTTTGTAAGCTGCTCTTTCAGTAGCGCTTCGATTATCCACATCCTTAAGGTAAAGAGCTTCCTATAGATTCACTTGCTGGTTCAAAGTTTTACCGAAGAAAAAAATAAATATCATGAACAATTGTGAGAATTGCTTACTGCTGAAGTTGAGGCTTGCTGCAATGCGCTAGCATTCGAAGTCAAAATTGCATAATTAAATTTTTGAATACTTAATTGAAGCGATCAGATGAAGGATATAAATTGTAGCAATAGCTTGTTTGAACAAGCCCGGTTGACCAGCAATGTAATACTCGAAAATAATCCTAGTCCGATGAATATTAATTCTTTTATTAGTTCAGCGTCAAATTGTGACCCTCAAACCTTTTCTTCTTATGACCAACCACTTGTAAAACGCCCGATGAACTTCGGATAAAACCCTAGCAAAGGTGTGGCTGGAGATCTTAGCAATAGTGTGCAAGGTTGCACGATCATAGCACTCTTATAGCTGGGAATTTAGAAAAGAAGTGTAATTAAGAGATGTACATCAAAGAGATGCATTTCACTTAATACTTTTCTGCATAGGGTATTTAATTAAGTTCACGTAATATTATTTTAATAAAACAAGGAATTCCAAAATCAATAATTACATTAAAAAAGCAGAAGCGTTTGTTAGCTCAGTAAACTGCATTTTAGTGCCAGTCATCTGCCGTAAAGATTTACTTTACTTGCCTAATCGCAGCACTTAGACGGTAAACCTCACTTGACTTAGTTGCAACGATTTGGGACCTCTCTTTAAGCTACGAACTCATTCTGATGTCAAGTCATTACCATATTACAGTAGCCTACAACAACAAACTTTGAGCTGCACAGCTGAACCTCGATAACTACCTGTGAGCTTTGCTGGCGTTTAAATGAGAGCGGCTTAGACCTTTCCAAGACAGGCTTAAGAAAAACGCGATTTGAGATTAAGTACGATCGAATTATGCAAGACTTACTACCTGGAAACTATGGAAAGTAGGGAGCTGAATGCAGTAGCTTTGCAGGAGTTACGGTCTGCTAGTTTATATAGCACTAGTGAGCTCTGTTAAGCCTGTAAATGAGTGTGTGCCGTGTCGTTATCGTGGTGCATAATGAGCTTTTGATCTTTTTAAGTTAAACGCATTGAGCGGCTACTGGTACTGCTGATGGTCGCACTGTTGTAGCAGCAATATTGCTTCCCGAGAACGTCAGCTATCGCTTAGATGCATATTTTGGATTAGATTAATATTAGGAGTTTTTATATTGAAAAGTCCTAGTGTCCAATTTTGCCATTTGTCTGTTATTCGCTTGCTGTTCCTCCTGAGATTTTAAAAATCGTAGACACAGCACAAAGCAGAAAAGACATGCGGAAACCATTATTTATGCAAAATTTCTAATGTGTCTAACTACATGTGTAAATATGTCAGAAACCTTTAATATATAGCCAACCTTGGCTGGTGAGGGAGATCGTATGATATAAATATAGATGAATTTATAAAACCCATTACTCAAGTTTAGACGCTAAGATTGCAATGTGATTAGATGCTTTGTGTGCATTTTGAGATTAAAACCAGAATGACTAATGGCTACAATGAAAATGCTGAGTTCCTAATTATTTAGCTTAATTTCAGTGCGTATGGGTGTGTAGTATGTTATTCCACAATTATAGAGCTTAATTACTGGGCTTCGTAAAAAATCCAGACTGAATCTAGCACTTAAGTATAGTTTTCATATGGTAATTCAGATATGCCAGGGAAATTTTAAAATGCATGCACTTTCATCATTTCAGTGACTAGCCATGCAAGGCAAGGGTCAAGTAGTACCACTTTGATTATTTGACCGGTTCGTAGGTTGACAAGGATGCCATCGTTCACAGTTGAGTAAAATGCGTTAAGTCGTGCTAAACTTTGGTCCCGTGCTATTCTTAAAAGTATCAACCTAAATGACTAAATTGTTTTTGCCATAGCTTGATTAAAAAAGCACAGCCGACCAGCAATTTGGATGTGCCAAATACAGTAGTAGTCTGGCTAATATTAAGCTCCCTTATTAGTGCAGCAACGAAATGTCATCCTCAAGCAGTACACTTCTTATGATCACCCTCTTCAAAACGTCGGGAGAACTGAGGATATGCTGGTAAGGCTGCCGACTGAAGATTGTTTTGATGGTCTGGCATGATAGGCAATTATAGGAATGTCGTCACCCTGAAAGCTAATATTTAGAAAACTGTCTTTTTGGGATTCTATCTGATGATCACACAATTTTTTATTATTTTATCTTACCAGCATAGGGTGTAGGGATTGCTGCAATGTTATTTTTATTTGAATACCAAAGCCCAAGCTATTGATTATATCCAACGAAGTAGAGGCATTCGTTTATTCAGCAAACGCTAGTGGATGGCCAACCTCGTATGTTTATCCACCCAAAATATGTCAGCGATCAATCTCAGTTTACTTGCTAGCAATATTTTTTAACCAAGCTAGGCTCGGTTGGCTGGAACCTGACGGCTGCAATAAGGGTAAGGTCACCAGCTAGGCCGGGGTCAAACCTTCGGCATGACCGGATCTGCGGTGACGAGAGGTCACCGGGGCTCATGGGTAGGAGAAGTTGCCGAGTAAGTCGTGGTGTTGGAGCCTTCCGGTCTCGCCAAGTTATGCATCTGGATTCGTGCATGCGTGCTCCGGCGATGCTGCCACCCACGCAAGGCAAAGAGTGCCCAAGGCCCGAGCGGAGCAGGGTAGCACGCTCGTTGTTGAAACTTGTATATTCTGCGTTCCCCGTGTGGCGTGTTCGTGAACGCCCCCCTCCCCGTGTGTTGGCGTCTTTCGGCGGAAGCTCTCGACTGTTGAGGATGTCGACTCCAACTAGACAAGTAGTTACGTCAGGATCACCAAAATGTAGCCGAATTCCAATTGTCTGAGGCTATTTCCCACCAAGCCCTGCCATACTCCGGCCACGCGGCCACTCACCACGCTACTGAGCTAGGGTAAGACGAGCGGCCGTCAGGTCAAACCTCTTTATATTATCGCATGTGCCAACAACAACAGGCGAACTAACCAAGTCTACGGGGAGGGTCCTGTACACAGTACACAATGGGGCCGCAGAATGCCGCAGCAATCCCGATCAAAAAGGTTAGTTAGTCAGTCGGCTTCCGAAGTCCGGCCGTTGTACCGACTCCAGATCCAACAGTACGAGCGTACTCCGTATAAGATCCGGCTATCTGAGTAACTGCTTGGCTAGTCGGAGTCGACGTCCACCACAGTCGAGAGCTTCCGCTGAAAAACGCCCAACACACGGGGGGGGGGGGGTCACGAACGCACTACATATTCCGCACAACGCATATCTGCTTATGTAGGTACATGAACATTTAACCGTTAACTCTTAAGCCTTAAGCCCCAAACCTTAAACCTTAAGCCTAAATAAAGCCAAAGGCCTTAACCATTAGTCAGAGGACCTCTCCCCCGATATAGAAATATCGCCGATCTATGCTGGTTATGGTAGCATCCTGACCGGACTCTTTAACGTCCTCCAAATAGCGATCAGGTAGTTCCAGCCTGTGACGTGAGTCGGGTCTATGCCGGAGGGATGTAATGTGCTCGCTCTTTACAAACTAGGTCACAGTTGCGAATCGTATTATTGAGTATTTTTTATTTCTGGAGCAGCGTGTCTTTTGGTGTATTGTAAGCTTCGACGATAGCCATTATTGCTTGACAGCAGCAATATCAAATGAAGTATTTAAATTATCTAAATTTTAATTTAAATTTCTTTTTATAAGTAGGTTCTTATACTAAGCAAAGAAACAGCAAGTCCTTGCTTTTCACTCTCCCCGTGAGTGTTGCCGCCTTTTGCGAAGATAGCCTGCTAGGAAATCTCCTTTGATGCTATGTAATGTAATGCATCTCAGTCTGTATCTCCACAAAGTCATACAGACTATAATATTAATGCACTTGATAATATTAGTGCACTTGATACAGCACCATCAGAGAACTCAATCTCTTTCGAGGCGCTTTACTATGTGGGTGTGATGCCGGAGAGTTTTCTATAGTGCACTTACAGCCTAAGCAGCTGTCTGTGGGCAATCAGTAGCCAAAAGACTTTATCTCACTTAACAAAGACAAAGTGGGAAGCATAGCAGATTCACGAGATCGGTTGCAGTATTGAGTAGAATGAAAGTAGCAGCTCGGCTTCGTAGAAACGATGAACCATAATCGGCAGCCGAGATGTAGTTGTCGTGGCGTAAGAATCATGGAAGCGAGTTCTACAGTCTACGACCTGCAGGGCTAAAGGTCCTGTCGCCAACGGTCTTAAAGTGGATAAGGAGAACGGCTAATTTATTGTCCATTCAGAACCTAGGTGGCTGAAACTGGTGCAGCAGTTCAGCTGGGTATGGAGGAGCCAAGCCGTGGTGGGCCTTGTGGGTGAGGGTTAGGCCTTTGCATTGTATTTGTTAAATAACAGGCAGCCGTCGTTGCTGTTTTCAAAAAATCTTTTAAAATAAAATACAGCTTCCGTGCATTGAAAACGTTCACTCTCTTCAAGAAATTATTATTTTTCCTAGCCCCTTTCAGGCTAATTGGCTCGAACTTAGGTAGATTCCTCATACAAAAAACCCGGTGAAGCTTCACGCCGAAGATCCCCCTATTAGAAAGACTGGGTAGTTCACTTAAGCAATTACTATTTCATATCGTGCTACGATTTTCCTTTCTAAGTGATAGAGTGTCATCTTGAAGCATAATTAGGCCAGCCCATATAACAAAGGTTACTTGCCACAAACACCTAGCCCAGAGCTTTGCAAAAGGCTCTTTTGATTATTAAGCTATTTAGCTCTCTTCACGACTGATAGCTCCAAAAATACAATCATTGATGTTAACAACAGGCAACAATCACCTCAACTTGAGACTAACAAGGATCTTTGATTAGATGACAGAATTAGATACTGAAGCAGGAGCGTTTTGCTGTTACAGTGGCCAACGCAGGATTGATGCTCTGTAGTGTGCTCACTGCTCCCGCATCTCGTCGTCGACGACGGGGTAAGAATAATCACCGTCGGCGGACGTGGTGGTTACGTTCGACAACGACGAGGATACCTAGGCCACACCCTGAGGTTGACAGATCACGAAATACTCAGGTATTGTGCAGGATTTAATAGCAATAATAATAATACATTGATATAGCACCCTCAGAGAACTCAATATCTTTCACTTTACATTTGCTACAAAGGAAGCCCGATCGAATGGCTAGCGGTACCTTGATTAACAAAAAACCAGACAGTGTCAGCTCACATAAGCAAATTAAGGATGAATCACGGAAACATTCTAAATGCTGTGGTAAATGGATGAGCTTTTAGTTTCTTTTTAAATGAGACCAACTCAGTAGCGATCGTGATGTAAGTCGGGATTAAGCTCCAGGTTTTGATAGCAAACAAACTGGAGGCACGATCTCCAAAGAATTTGAGGCTAGTTCAGGGATAGGTAAACAGTTCGATTCGGAAAAGTCGGTGGTACGAAGCTTAGTCTGGTGGTTCAGTAGATCTGGCATTTAAACTGGAGCCCAAAAGGAAGAGACCAAAATAAGTGAGCACATCTCAACTTAGGTGTGTTGCTTGAGTGGCAATCGGTTCAGGTTAGCAAGAAGTGGGGTGATATGGTAACTGTGACGCTCGCATTATGAAAGCCTAGTTGCCGACTTTTGGGCTAACTGTAAGAGTGATGAACAGGGCTGTAGACCAGTAAGCTAAAGTCACAGAATTCAAGACTGGATGTCACAGATGCATGAACCAATTTCCAAAACCGATGTGATATCTCTTTGCAAACAAGCCTACATTTTAACAATGTTATGCAGCTGAAAGTAGGTAGACTTCACTGTGGAGCTGATAGGGTGGTCTAATTAAATTTCACTTTAGAACAGGAATATTTTTTAGGTGCCACGGTTGGGCTCCAGTATCTGCATTACCAATAGTCGTGGGAGCACTTGGGTCTTGGTACCCGGTGATGAGCAATTTCCTTACACCTTTGGCCTTAATTCAGCGTACCGGAAGCTCTTCAGAAGCTGTGCGTGAGATATGAGGTGTGCGACAGAGCCAAGTTTTGGGGCCAGTTCTCTGCGGAGGGGGGAAGCAACAGTGTTGTCGTTTAACCCGGCAAGGCTCATCTCACGATGAGGACGGAGCACAACCTACGCTTATTTAATATTGCTATTCTAGAATCCAATCTTTTCTTGACAAATGGTGTGCGCAACTTCCCGTCTGGTCTTAACGAAACCGCATGCACAACGCTCGTGACGGCGACAGTCTCAGATAAAGCACGACAAACGCTAGTGGAGCCTCGTCCTCAAGGTACGGCTAGCGATTTCTAAGCGATGCACCATTGCATGAATGTATTTTGGCTTAGGCAGGAATTCAGAAGTGGCGAAGGGCTCTAATGCCTTATCTTGACCAGCCAGATTTGGCAACGTCACCAGTCTATTTGACAGCCGCAGTTCGACGGTGGCCATGACTATATCAGCGGCTGCGTGGCACAGAGCTCAAATTAGCTCATATGTCGACGCCGATTCAGCAATTGCCGCTGATTGCTGATCTCACGGCGTCAGCTTTTATTTGGACTCTACACTAAGTTTGTGCATAATCGGCTCCTATTTACTACACTTCAGGAGCCAGGACTGAGAAATTATCAGTTGTTATCCTGCTGGTTTAGCTCGCGGCCTATTCAGCAAAACATGGACCAAATGCAGTGCTAATATATAAGCATTTCATAGTTTCTGGACAGAAATAGATTAGAAAAGAGACCAGATAATTCCTGTTAATATAGAAAGCCACATGTCGTACTAGAGTAGAACAATCTAGCGGCTTTGTGCCGATGTAGGTCAGCCTTCATTACTGTCGAGTAAACTTCTCTTACACACGGACATAGACCTGTTACCTTTAGGTGCTATCGCTCATCGGCACTGCTCCTTTCCGCTGAGTAGGCATACCAGCGTGCAGTGGTAGTGATCAGACACGTAGAAAGCAGCGAATCTGAGGCCTAGTCTCACAGGCTATCGCCTGTCGGCCTGGCATCGAAGTTATAAGTGGGCTGTGTTGTGGCATAGTTCATTCCATGCAAGCTCTGTTTTTAACCGCACGCCATAGTTAAGACACTTGCAGCAGCATACTTGTAAAACGAGGTGCGAAGTATCTCTATGGGGAAGAAAAAGAATACAGCTAAAACTCAATTTCGCCGGATCTATTAATAAATACCGACACATCGGCGTGGACAAGCCGTTCTGCTCCTTCATGGAGTGGCTCTAAGCCGGGTCGACTGTAGAGCTACCCATCAATGGAGCAGATTCGCCCCCTTCACCACCTCCTCCGGCGTCCGGCACGGAGACCCTCTGTCGCCGATCCTATTCGATCTGGCGATGGAGCCCGGCATCTGGGGATCGCTGCCACTGCCCACATCTGTTTACCCATCGGCGGCACCCACCTCTGCGTGTACCACCGGCAGACGACCAGGTCCTTTTAACCGAGTCGGCCGAGGGTCTGCAGTTGCTCGCCTTAGCGGCAGGAGAAGCCGCATTTGCGCTTGGACGGCTATTCGGACCAGATAAATGGAGCTTGGAAGCACGGCGGAGCGTGAGACCGATCCTGGATGAAGTTTCAGGGATCGTACATACTCCACCTGGGAGCTCGGCAGGGGCTAGGGCAGCCACGGTCAGAGATAGTGTAGGCCTGCGACTCCATAACGAGGGACATAAACCTTCTCAAGGCATGCCTTCTCATCCGTGGCAAAAGCTCGAAGTCCTGTGGACGTTCTCGCTCCCGTGGATTGATTACCTGTGCGGCTCACACGTCAACAATAACAACAATAATGTACTTGATAAAGCGCCCTCAGAGAACTTAATCTCTTTCTAGGTGCTTTACATTTGCTAAAAAGGGAAATGCAACTAAATGGTAAGTAAAATCATGCTTGAAAAACAAACAAAATGAATAACAGGGTTAGGGGTGACATGCACACGGTAAGCATGCAAATGTGGTTAGTGGCAGCATGCACAGTGTCAGCACGCATGAGTACGTGAAGGACGAACCACAGAGACCCACTAAATGCTGTCCTAAATAGGTGTGTTTTTAAG
Organism: Cristatella mucedo; assembly: GCA_009760855.2. Taxonomy (NCBI): domain Eukaryota; kingdom Metazoa; phylum Bryozoa; class Phylactolaemata; family Cristatellidae; genus Cristatella; species Cristatella mucedo. The sequence continues at coordinate 75,004 of WPIO01000107.1, read as the reverse complement.
TTTCTTTTAAATGTGGTCGAGTCAGGGGATGTTCTGACGCAGGTCGGAAGTGAGTTCCAGGCTTTTGGGGCATACGAACTAAATGCACGGTCTCCAAAGGATTTAAGGTTTGTACAAGGTATTTCTAGACTGCTGAATTCCGAAAAGCGGGTGTTACGATGCTTGGCCTGATGGGGGAGTATGTCGGAGAGATAGGCTGGAGCCATAGAATGAAGGGACCTAAAAGTGAGGGACAAAACCTTGAAGTCAATCCGTTGCTTGACTGGTAGCTAGTGCAGTCCAGCGAGAAGTGGAGTAATGTCGCAACTGCGACGCTCACGACAGACATGCCTAGCTGCAGAGTTTTGCACCAGCTGCAATCGCCTGACGTCGGTCTCGGAGCTAGTGCTCGGTCTTTCAGGTGCATCATTTCAGGTGCCTTCTGAAGAGGGCCGAAAAGGCCCTGGTTGACTGCTGCAGCAGCACCTGCAGGTTCCAGAGATTCTCCTCGTCGCACTTTCCCTTCGCCTTACGAGCCTTGAGCGGCCTCGGACGAAACCGCCTGTGGCTGAACGCAGCGATTCTTCATGCAACACACGCCTGCAAGATGCTGGGTTCGCAGGATAGAACTATGTTGGCCTTCGCTTGGCATCGCTTTGACAAGGCCATCACCATCGTCGGCGGCACGCCCGGAGTCGATGAGGAGCGGGCACGCTTCCTCAGCCCGGCAACGGTCGACCCTGGAAACAGGGTCGGCAAGGCGCCGCTCCGGACTCAGGCATGCAAGTGCCTGATCGGCCTAAGCGGTTACCTTGACCTGACGAGTGAAGTAGTATCGGCGGTCGTCACAGACCATGAAGCGCTGGAACACACGATCGTTCCGCCGCGCTTCATGGTGTCAAAGCTCTTCGAGTTTGCTCGCCGAGTTGATGGCGTGGCTTGGGCCAAACTACGTCAGCAAAGCAGGATCAGCCACTGCTTCACTACGGACTCGTTATTGACCTACAGCCACTTCCCCTTTACCTGTCTTGGGCTGCCGTTCCGGGAGTCAAAGCAGCTGCCGGGTGTGCCGTTACTCGCACTAGTCAGCGTGCCCGTGCATAGCCAGAGCTGGTCTATGCTTTACACCATCACAGTTCGCCACAACACCGTCCTGGGGCGACTGATGAACGCTCTTCCAGAGCGCGAAACAGGTATCGTGTCGTTGGGCAGCTGCCATTCTGTCGCTGTCGGGCTGCCTCTGAAGTCGGACCTCATCATCGATAATAGCTCGGAGGTGGTCATCGCCGACGTCATGGTCCCATTTGCTAATGATACTCGCACACTATGCGTTGGGGCCCAGGTAAAGATGGAAATGTGCTCGGGCTATGCCCGAGCATGCCTGTCGAGCGGTTACCGGTGGTTCGGCCGTTCGTCGTCGGCACGCTCGGCAGCTGGTTCCCGGAGAACGACGATTACCTCGCGGACCTCGGCATCCACCGCAGAGAGCGCACGGCACTGCGTCGGCTTTGTGCGTCGGACGCCACATCCAGGACCGAGTCCGCGAGGACCCTGTTCCGGAACCGCGTCTGGCGGCTTACCCAAGCGGATGCGGCCGGTCAAGATACCCGGCGTGACCGTATTTATTATAACAGTAAAATTTAATTTAACTAAGGTATTCTAGGCCAGAATAGAACACTAGCTAGGCCGGATCTGGCCTAAATGCCGGAGTTTGCTGACCTCTGTTCTAATGCTTTCAAAAACCTCCTTCAGTGAATACACCACTCTTTCACGAGGACGGCGGCATTGCCACGTTTGTGGGTCCATCCGAAGGTCCTAAATACGCGAAGATAGATAATAGGCATCTGCAGCTGAAAGGATTAAAGCTAGCCATAGTCTAATTCACGAATAACTATAGTTAATTAGCTCTCTTAGGGATATTACCTTATCATTTATGGATGAAATAAAAAACGCTGACTTATTTCCGACTTCAAACTTACTTTACGTTGCGTCGTGATATTAGCTAAAGCATTACCATGGCACGCCGGTCAATGTGAAGGCTGCATTTTTCCTGCGACGGTTCAACAGCCACTAACATTTAAATTATGTAAGTTTTTCCGTTTACATTCGTTGCTACTTTTTTTAAAGCCGTATTTGCTTGCTCTTTGTCCAAGGGTATTGTTTTTTGCTTCAACAGGGCTCTAGATTGCAATAAACCTACTGCTATGAGAGCAACCGCGCGCTCAATGGCGGCATTTGCCAACTATGCCTTTAAAGTACCCCAAGATTGCCAAAGGTGAATGCGACAGCTGTAACGCATTTGAACCACGAGCTCTGCAGCTGAAATGGCACTGAGAGCCACTCTGTAGATTGCTGCAATAGCCCGAGGCTTTCAGCAGTGAGAAATACGAATATTAGTATACGAGATTGCGGTATGACTGATAATCTGGCCATTGCATAAAACGAGTTATTGACCACTGTCACTGGCCAGAAAAACGCTGTCTGCAAATCAGTGGTTTCTAACTCTGAGTCTAGTTGGCTTTAAGACTGTAACCCTTTGTGTTGGAATTATCTAGCGTACCAGCCGTAACGTACTTACTTTGGTTTGTGCTTTTCTACGTGGTGCTGCTGTCAGCAGCTGCGCGTGAAATATTAAGTTCAATGTCTTCGTGGTTGGCATATTCGGGCTTTATATGTTTTGCCATTGCCGCAGAGGTCCAGAAATCTGAACTAGTGCGAGTACAGCAGTAATAACACCTCCGTTTTACTCAGCGCCAGGCACGTGTGTCAAACTTTTCAAAAGTAGCAGTAATGCAAATCTTACATAATGGTATATATACTTCTACCCTTGCCAGTACTTCTTCGACAGCTCCCCTTGTCTACGAGAAGAATAAAAGTGATGCCGGGCTTTAATCTTGGCCGGGCTTTAATCTTGGCTGCACCTGTTCCTTGAAAATCTGGAGGTAATCCTTCGATTAAAGCCAGCTGTTAAATGACCAGCTTTTCAAAGTTAAAATTGATTACTTTGGTCGTGCAGTCATTGCGACGTGGCGTAGCAGTGGCTACATCCAATTAATGTTGGAATAACGTGACTTCCCATGTAAATACCAACGGCTGAGCATTTGCCCAAGGATTTCAATGTGCAGCAACCCCTGAGTTTTTTCATTACCGGATCGCTGCATACTTTTCAGGAATCATCGAAGACTGATTGGTTAATCTTTTTTCAAGCTTAGCCGACCTACTAAGCAGTTATTAGGTACGAAAAAGTCGTCAACAGCACGTGCATCAGTCTTAGTGACTATAGGGAACTATTTATGTAAAATGTTTTAATTCCTTGATCTTAGCACCAAAATTCCCAAACTCTTAGTTACTGCACTTCATATGTACATTATGTCAGTGTGTCTGTGTGCATGCGGGTGTGTGTACGCACCGTGTGTGTGTGTGTGTGTGTGTGTGTGTGTGTGTGTGTGTGTGGTATGTGTGTGTGCTCTTATGTCAGTGGGTGAGCCAGTATGTGTGTGCAAATGAGTGTGTTTGTTTTTGCTTGCATCTCTGTCTTTGTGCGATTATGCGAGTGTTGTTGATCGATTGCGTGAGTGTAGTTAGATAGAGACGAACTTTAACAGCTAGCAATCCTAACTGCAATTGGCAATTAAGGATCGCAGGGGCGTCAGTAATTAAGAGGTTCAGGTTTCAAAGCCTCGAGAGTGGTAGTAAATTGAAAGCCACTTACCCAAATGGCAAGAACCCGGAGGCATGAGTGAAAATAATGGCTCTGACGTTCTATCATTGACCCAATTAGAATGGTAAGATAGGGAGCTATCAAGAAAAACTTGACAACCAGATCAAGTGATCGGCTGCCAAACGAGACTGAGAATAAAAGCCACTGCTTTATCCTGGCTAATTTATTAGCTGGTAAAGCTAAAGCAATTTCAGGAAAGTATTATTTAATTTTATTCAGGAGTACTTAAGCCCATTTTGTGTTTGGCTCTTACCAAATGGATTGTTGTTGTCCTGCTTACTAATTTGTCGGTTTAGGTAGCTATTGCACGACCGCTTATTGTCGTTGACTGTGTTCACGGATGCCTAATTACTCATAAGCTGGATAGACATCGTTAGCTTTTATCGACTAAGCAAACAAGCAAACATATTGTCCGGCCCTCCATATTATAACGGGCTCATTGGTGGCCAATTAATAACAATATTAATAATACACTTGATGAAGCTCTGTCAGAGAACTCGATCTCTTTCTAGGCGCATTATATTCGCTGCAAGTTAAACTCGGTTGAATGGTGAGTGGAAATATCATGCTTGATAAGTAACACCAATAACATGGTTAGGGTTGCCGTGCAATGGATCAGCATGCAAGTTAAAATATATATAGCTCTGTATGAATTGTATCGTTCTTCTTCAAATCGATTGTGCGGAATGCACTAATGAGACTACTTTCCCTCTTTTACGGGATAGAAAGGCACCATTGGCTAACTAAATGCTGTCTAACTCTTACAAATGCCAAAGAGTCAGTTATAGTTAGTCCCTTATCGGAAAGTGTTTGCTACATATGTTTTAGACTTCCATAACCTTATCTCTTTCTTACTCTGTGTGTGAATGGAGTCTAACTAATAGATTATTAGAAAAAGGCCGTGCCAGTAAAAACACTAGCCTCAAGTAAAATTTAAAAATCAACGATTATTTGACCTATCAGGGTTTTTTGCTGGAACCAAAAATCCTTGACGGCTGCCACCCTGCTTGTAGCTGAGAATACATGCTTTTCCGATGCTGGACTTATGAAGAGCTAGCCCACTGCTTACCCCTCAAGCGTGGTCGCCTGCTACAAAAAAGCCAAGGATGTGGTTTTGAGGTACAGGGCCGAAGTTGGGCTAGACAAGCTGCTTTCAGTGTTTGGGTAAAGGATGGGGATGCACTTTATACCCTTATGTGGGTTCATTTGATAAAGGTCAAAGTTTAGAATTGACGTTAGAGTTCTGATGACTTAAATATGCCTTCGAATAAAGTTTAAAAATGAAGTGCTCTTATTTTAATGCCACGGTTAGATTTGAATTTCAAAGTGTGGCTATAAATAAAGTGCTGTAAAGTTTCTCTGGCCTGAAGTAGGTAGTTGGAAGGAGTTAAAGCGTTAGCTTCTGGAGGAGGAAGTGTCGTACCTGTGAACACCAATTCTACCACGAATTAGCTAAGACCCATTAATGAAATTGGTTTCCTTAGAAGTGCAAACTCCCACCGTGATCTGTTTGCTGGTGAAGACGTCCCTAGTCGGAAGGAATGCTACGCCGTAATCTCGGCGCAAAAGTGGGGATGGCAATGCTAAATCAGTGGGAATAGCGTTTCGAAAGAGGTCAGAAACATCTATGCCACTTGCTACCCCTTTAAACTTCATCACCCTGCATTAAGTTGCGGACTTCACTGACGAATACCAGCGGAAGTCGGGAGCCACTAAAAAGCTAGCTTTAGTGGGTCCCTTAATTAATGTATGCGTCCGGAAACAGTTATTTGACTCATAAGTTGAGCGGGACCGTCACACCAGGGATTACCGCTTCAGCGATTATGCATGATCGCGTGGTGGTTAGTAGAGAGCTTCTCGTAAGCCCACATGAGATGCCTACCGTAGTGAACATGTGAGAGGTGGCTGGAAAAGCTACGATTATGATGGGTGAGCCGAGATGGCACACAAGGGGTCGAGGGTGCGAATCTTTCGGTCGGGGATTCTTTATTGCCACTGCAAACGGTGGTGATAGCCGTAAAGGCTCTTCTGTCGCTATACAAAAGAGCCTGCCTTAAACCAGCTAGTATTTATTTATATATACCACTCCAAATCAGGTTTATCCAGATTACTATAAGTGACAGAATCCGTCAGTAGAAACTGATCGCGTGGGCAATGCGCTTGGCTCTGAACTCCGCTGGCCGCTATTCCTGTTTAGTCGTCTTCTATTGGTTGCCACAGGTCAAACCTGGCAGGAACGGGTACAGATAGGGCCAAAGTCACACCTTACAACAGTATTCCTAAACTAAATGTGGATCGGAAGCCCTTCTGTGGACAGGCAGTGGCAGTTCTTTCCTAATTGGGTCCTGGCTGTCGAAGCCAACGATCTGCCGGGCCCTCACTTCAGAGACTGACGATGAGCCAAACGTTGTGCTCAAGGCTGTATGTGGTATCTCATGATGCCACAAACTTTCTACCGGCGTGTGATGAAGACACGTTTACCACAAGACAGCTGTCGGTCTCTGACATCCAAGAGGCCGGTCTCTCAGGTTCGAGCTAATTATATGGGAGGGGCTGCGAATAAGGCTCCCTACAAGATCTGCACGATGGTGTACATATTTCTTCAATGAACGCTTGGCATGGCTAGCCTACAGATATTGGCTCGTTGTAGTCATATCAGAACCTCCGAGTGTGAATAAACAAGAGAAACCGGATAGCTTACGGCTAGCCGGCTGAATCACAAATAAATGATGATGACGGTACTGTGACCTGCTCAGGACGAGGCTTCCTTTACATCTGGAAAGCTAAAGGGCGCTAACCCACGGTTTCAATGCAAGCAGCTGACCACGGAAAGAGGCAGATCAATGGCAAGTCGTCGGATTGGCCTGGGGCTGCTCAATCGGTTGGACTCAATTTGAGTGGCAAGCAAGCATGTGTTTACTATCTGGGCGAACTGAGGATGGACTATGGGGATGAGGTCAAATGCAGACTAGCAGCCAGAGCACTCTAGGTCGGATGAAGGGACACTGCCAATATCCAGAAGCGAAAACTGTAACGGACTTTAATTGACTCTTATTCATGCAGTTAGGATGCAAGCAAGTGGTTTTCACTGGATTATATCGTTGGAAACCCTTGCCGGGCTCAGCCAATATGTCTGCCGAAAATACTGCAAACTGTAAAGATAGCCTGTTTAGCTCAAACAACCTGATTTTATTGGGTCCATACTTTTATTACAGACGAGACGAAAGACTTTAATCATTTCCATGGAGCCAGTTCAAACTGGGGTCGGCAGTCGGCTGTAGTGCACCTCTAGTCCCTTAACTGCTCTCATTTATCCACATACATGCGCCAGCAGCAGAATGGAGGAGCAAGTAAATTAGGTTGATTGGTTGGTTAGCTTCACTGTTTTATTCGTACATGCTGGTTACATCGGGTACCAGTTTTGATGAGGACATATCTCAATGATCTGCAGGTGGAACTGTCTACTCACATCCATTACAGTTGTGTCAATGTAGATCTCATTATTCCTATTGGTATATAGATATGTTTATTTATGTGCAGGTAGGGGGATATTGTTTAAATTGTCCATTAACACAATGTTGAGACAGAGGAAGCCAATTTGCTTCGTGCCCAGTGCTTTTAACTTTCTTTGCAACAAATGTGAAGCGCCTAGACAGATTTTGAGTTCTCTGAGTGTGCTATATAAAATGTGATCTTATTATTATCAAAAAAATCAGTCGATAAGTGAAATTAAATGTACTACCTGGCAGTTAATATGGTAAAATGTAAGTTTGCCTGCGTTTTGACATTTAATATGGGTGGTCTGTCTGTGTGGATGTGTAGATGCGTGTGCGTAGTTGTGGGCATATGTGTGTGTGTGTATGTGTGTGTGTGTGTGTATACGTATGTGTGCCTGCACAGGGCGTGTCTGTCAGCGAGTGAGTGTGTGCATGAGTAAGTGTGCCTCTGAGTGAGTGTGACTTTCAGTGAGTTCGCGTAAGTAGGTGTGTGATTGCTTGAGTTTGTCCTTAAGTGTATCTGTGACTGTGTGATTTTAAGTGTTAGTGCATAAGTGTATGGGTTAGTGTGTGAGTAGGTGAGCATGTTTGTGGGCTAGTATGAGCTAATGAGTGCGCTTTCTTGCGTGTGTGCGTGCTTGATTGTTTGGAGTGTTTCTCATGTGCTTTTATGCATGTGAGTGTGGGTATCTCTGTATGTGCATCTGTGGATTGGTTCGGCACTTCTTTCTAACAGCCGTGGCAAAGCTGTGATTACTGCGACTAATAATATTTGTGACCGTGTACTACTCGATGGCAAGCCTTATGTCAAGCTGATATGACATGGCAACAGTCACTAAGCTGTGAGCATTAACATGAAGAGACACGATTATGCACCTTTCAACTACGTTTTTTTATGATCAGGATCGGCTGCAGCATCTGTCGGCAGTAGCTGATGACGTGGGCAATGTGGTCCAGGCTCCAAGCCCAACTTCGTATCAGCATCCGGTCACTGATCCTGGATGCCACAAGCTTCTAACGGCATACAGGTTTGCATGAGAAATGCCGGGCCATAATTGGCAGCTGGTACCCACCCAAATACTGAGGTGAACAAGGATAGAAACACTCTGTCTGTGAATGTTAATTGTAGTATCTTAGTTATTAATTTATGCATCTGCTGACCACGCCTAATGAAGTGTGGGAAGTCTATGCAGTGACCTTCAATCTGCTGGAAGATTAGGTTAGAGATTGAGGTGTAGAGCATAATCTCGTCCCCAAGAATTTTTGGAGACGGCCTACAGGAAATATCCACGAAATGCCGTCGGCCTGCTATAGACTATAGGCAAGCTAATAGATGCAGCACCTTGCTTCCAATAACGAAGTTGCCAGCATATTAGTTTCAAGCTCATTTGAGGGTGTAAAATAGATGTTTCTGAAAGTAGCAGCAACACGGAATGAGTATTCCTTCTGAAGAAGGAAAGTCGCGGCATACGTATCACGTGATATCCACATACCTAAGGCGCTTGTCGAATTTGTTTCTGTACCTCTGATTGTTAAGAGATGACAGAAATTAGATGGCTGACAGGACTACCGTATAAACCGAATGATGATGAGTGTAGAATTTAGTGCGAAGGACTAGGCTAACAGCTGACAGAAAGATCATGGGAGTTACCTGACTTAACAGACTGGTGCAGGATGAGGAAATTGACCTTTGAGCAAGGCAGGCCTTTGAAAATGGGTCGGTGTTGGCTTGAGCAGCTTGAATGTGGTAAACAGCTGGGCGGCGATAGGTAGGACTTCGCTCCTGGGTCCAAAAGTACACTTGTTCTGGTAGCCAGGGCAGTCCTCTTTGGGGAAACCGGCACCCAAGACAGCCAGCAGCACACACTGTAACTGCCTTAAACTGGTTCCATAGTAAGCAATCGGGATGGTGGCTGGTAAGGTTCACTGAAATGTATCGCTTCCGTCCGGCTGGAATAAACTATCCTCCAATCGGCTGAGAGCCCTGCCAGGCTACGTGAGATTTCAGGCAGCTAAAGGACCGCAGCTGAATGGTATAGGGTGAGGCAACTGGCAATTCAGTTTCCATTAGTCTCTCTGTAGTTTTGCAACAACTCTCCTATCAATTCAGATAGATGGACCAGCTGGGTAATTGCATTACCGAGCCAGTAGGGTGTTAAGTTAAGCTTCTCGTGTGAAGCCAGTTTCCAAACATGAGCATTCAGTACTAAGCTTTTGCCTTGGCTGTACAAAAATGCTCATGTGAGCCCTGCGTCCATGTCCAGCAAAGCACGTTTAGAGATTCATTAACCAAACAATTTTATGTCGTAATTGACTTGAACGTACAAAAGGCAATGGCGTACCATTGCAGCAATTCAGACTGAGTAAATAGCAGATATGAGCAATTTCCTGCAGCCGATGTGGGTAGTAAATCCTTAATGATCCAATTAGATAAAGCCAGTAAAGCTACCAAGCGTCACTGAGGGCGAATGTGATCGAAGCTGAGCGGGAATCTGCTCTAAGCTGCGTTGAGCTATTGAACAGCAGGCTGCACTGGAGCTAATCTAGCAACGTTCAGCTGAACTGCAAGAGCCGGTAACCTCAAGGTGCGTTTCGTAACTGGTTCATTTGTCTTTGTTACTATTGTCGAAAGCTATTCTGCAAATGTTGTAAAGCCGACCGATAGGATAAGTACCTTATGGCTTAGCATGCAATAGCTGCTGAATTTACCTTACATTACAACTTAAAAAGTACTCCGGTGTGTATGGAGAGATTTTTTTACGACCACTGTAAATGATGGCTCCTAGCATGCTCAGAAGCTTACAACGTCGGCCACATGATTAGCAAGGCTGATAACTTTTTGCAAAATCTTTGGGAGCCGACAGTTATTTTTGAATGAATAAGTTGCTATTTACTTCTGCAATGCGAAAAAACAGGTCAGCTTTTATCTTTAGCCAGACCGCATTAGGATTTAGTAAAATGTGATTATCGACTGCCAGTGGAATAGGTTATTTAGCTCTTCTGCTCCCTGCTTTCCTAGCATTTTCATAATCCACTTACCTTACGCAACCGATGAGCGAACAGTTCAAAAGCCTGCTAACACGGAATCAGCTTTATTATTTTACCTTGCATCTTGGTTCTAACGTTCTACCTATGATAAGGCATCTTTGAAACACGTTGAATCATAAATATGCAGATGGACTGCCCAAGTTATCTGTCGTGCTACATATTACCGTTCACGGAGATGCCGTTTTTAGTAGACGTTTCAGTTTTTACATATTCGCTAGTGTATGTAGGCTAGTTTTGCTTTCAACCTTTGGTATATTAACAAAATAAAGAATGTTTTTGCATAGCATCGTCCACTCAAAGTCTTGCCATTTCGTTAACAAGCCTGAACTCCGACACCAACCGGACTTCGACGGTACTTAGACTAAAAAACAGGGCATTTGCCAGCTAGCTGAGGCGTCACTAAATGCAGTGATTTTCGCTACCTGTGCAAATCCTACTGCCTTCAAGAGGACCTGGATAGCCAGCACTATTCTACTGCATAAGGAATTCTTTGAAGCATTTATCATGGGGACTTTATACGAAAGATTCGTTTTCCCCAGAAGATGGTCCGCCGAGTGTCGTCAGTCTGGACTTGTCATGCCTTAGCAGTTTCATCCAGACGTGGCATTGTCTTTGCTTGTTGATATGAAACTCGCATGAAAAGTCAAATTTAGAGTGGCATAGACTCCTGTGTCATCCTTTGCATGACTTATCTTATTCTGAGAGAAGACAAAATAGTTATAGCATCCTAAGAAATTTTTCTTAAACTATGGCTACCATCTTTTTTTTAATAATAAAAGAGTATTTATGTATGCATCTTTAGATGGCTCAAATCTCAGTGAAGTATCAGGATTTTTGTAGGCTAATTTAATAACTAAATCTATTTATATGCAATAGAAATAGGTTGGAAAAAGCTATTTTATATGACAATTGTATACAGCAGTCACGAAGCAGTGAGTCTGCATCATTAGGATGATAACCTAACACCAGATTTTTTTTAAATCCGGCGTGTCATGATTTCAGTTAGTAACCATTATTAGGAATTATTTGTATTAGGAACATTTCCAATAGGCTGTAAAGCTGCTTAGGGGAATATATAAATGGCTTGATTTAAACGAGTTGCTAGTATGATGTTTAATCCTGTTGATTCATTTTTAAGGTAATGTATCTATGACATAGTATGCGGCATAATGTGGCAGTTACGACAATAAGATAGCATGCATATCTGCAGTCATTTGACCTTATATTAGAAAACCCATTCGGAGTAATACAGTTCTGCAAAGAGCACTTCAAAAACAGACGAAATGGCTCAATACATGGGAGTGATTTATTTGTTAGCTCTGACAATGTATCAATTAATTTGAATCTTACTCTGCCTTGTCGATGAAAGAGGGCAGCCTTGACCACTGACCGTAAATGACAGTAAAACTCCGGTGTGCCTCTTGTGTACGTGCCCGTACGTGGTTTTGTTCCAGCATTGCCAGCTATCGCTTTTATCAAAAGCCAGAGCTAGTATTGCGAGACCTAAATGTGTGCTTTTAGTTTCTCTTCACTGACGTCGGCGAGATAACGTGAACAATGAGTTTCAACGCCCGCCCAAGTGACGGTAAGGATAGTAGGTTGTCTATTTTTCATTTTGATAAGCTCATTGCTGGTTTTAAAATTGCAATATGGGCCCTTACTAAATTGATCCTTGACTAGAGAAGTTTATTCTTTCCATGTCCTAGTTGTGTGATGCTTTGCACGGTGTGGGAGTAGATATATTAAGTAGGCTAAAGGCAAAGAATTAAGGGACCAAAAAGTGAGTGAAAACAAATTAAACTCTGTGCTTTGCATGACCAAGAGCCGGTGCAGGTGTGGGAGAAGCGATGTGACGCGGTAACTGCGATCCATAGCACAATTTTATTCGAGTCAAAAAGGGAAATAGCTATGCATAAATTAAAAAACAGTGATGCAGCTAGTCGATGTATTTAATTTATATTGGTAAGTAAAACAGTCCTCTGTTTATATTATTTTCACTGGCTTACATCTGAAGCAACGATCATCCTTAAGGGCTTACACAGAAGAATATATTGACTGTAAAGAAATTGTAGCCTAGAGTAGTCCTAAATCTGAACACTGTAAGCAAAACTTTCTGTGTCGTTCTTTTTCGTGGTTTTACCATGCAATCGCTATTATTCATGGCGTCGGAGACAGTTCCTCCAGTTATGCTCAACAAATCTTGGTACAGCTGCTGATGACTATAGGATTTCATTTTCAGTTGCATCCTTAAACGAAGACAATAATCAGCAAGCCCGTGAGTCGATGCTGGATTTGCAACAGACTCGGGACTTCGTCTACAACGACTGTAGCAACAGCCAAGTTGAGGCCGGTGTGGAATGGGGTAGTGCACAAGTCCAAAGAGCCGGAGGCTTTCTAAATTGGCTGGAAAGCAGCGAAGACGACTTGGAAAAAGCTTCGTTCCGGCACCCAAATTGTTCTGTAACAAAATCAGCCAACAATCAGCAATCCCACTTGGTCACGGTTGGGGAAATGGGAGCCGTGTCTAACGAAACTATATTCCCTGGAAGCTACGTGACCCATGCCCCGTTTGATCTGAGGTTTGATGTTATTCCTGATCACATGCTGACGGATCAGCAACTTCAGCACCGTACAGCACAACTGTGCAAGATTAGTGAGATTCGGAATATGCTAAATCCCATCTTAGCCAACGCTGCGGAATGTGAATTTGAGAAAGACAATCCGGAGATTTTTTAGTTTTTGTCCACATATTCTGTCGTCAATACAATTTTCAGAATCCATGCCTCCTGAATATTTCCGCCTTAAAATCGAGAAAACTCAAGCTTTTGCAAATTTGCACAGTTAGATCACCCCGGACATTGTTTTACAACTCTAAAAATTGTATGCGTCCAGATGCGATTTTTGTGCTTCACAGCTTAGCATGAAAACAATTGCTCAACTTGAAAGCCTTACAGTGTAGAAGCAATTCCGATTGTGTCGACTGCATGTTGGCAATAGACAACCGTAATTAATAGATGATAAAAAGAGAACTTTATAATGAAGACTTAGTTTATGTACTTTAAGTGAGTCAGTGAAATAACTTCAAAAGCTTCAATTGCTCATTTTAAATTCATGGGATATATTTATTGAGTTCCACTTCTCTTTGTAACTGAGTTTTGTTAAAGACTAACTTTCCATAGAGAAACCCTGTGAAGATTAGTTGATATACATTATGGTCACAATTGAAATAATTAAGAATGTAATCTGAGTGATAGCTAATATCAGAATGAAGATTAAAAATACGATTCCAAAATGTAAGTCCAATTTTAAAGGACGTCAACTACTAAAATCTAAAATCAATAATAGTGAGTGAGAAAGAACTCACATTCCTTATTAATATATTCAAATTAAATCACATAAATAAGCATCTATCACTCGGAATTATGCTTATCCTTTCCTTTTAATACTTTTCTTTGCAGATTATCCTTAAAACAGGTACACGCTAAGAGAATACTCTGATCCTGAACGCACGGGCTTTTCTGTTCCCAATATTAAAGCTATTTAGGTTACTCAGCCGACGTTTCACTTGTGTTAAATTATCCAATTTACTCTGTCTGATAGCATTCAAAACATGATTGTGTATCTGAGTTCTATTTCTGCTGAGATTTAGCAGTAAAACGGTTTGGGCTGCCAGTGCATTTTGCGGATATATAGGTCATGCCCACTGTCTTATCCAATCGACGCGATCACTCAAGATTGTATTGTACTGCAGACTCTATTAGGCACGAGTAATATTAATTAGGTCTCACTCAACAGCTTGCCATTGCACGCTCTCTAGAGAATAGATAAGACCGAACAAATGTTTATTTCGATTCAGGCGTTTTCACACTGTAGACTCTCGGCAGCTTCAACCAAGACGAAATGTAACCTGATAAATTGCCGATGCTGTGAAGGCCAAGAATATTTTAGCAAGGTAGTAGACTTACTTACCTGCATTATTTCAATATGTATTTAACTTTGTTTGAGCCAAAGCTCTCCTAAGAATGGCGATATCTACCTATTCGGCACTCAACAAGTCAACGGTGCAACCGCAAGAGAGATTTTTTGATAGGCAGGTGAGCTTAAAATATTCGATCGCTCTTAAAAAAGAAGATAGCTCGTACTACTGCATCATGTATTATTTGGCAGCGAGGCAGCAAAGGCTATTACTGTCGCTGGCAGTTGGTTGTCGAGGATCGCTTATCGCCGTATTCGAACTATTATAATAAGAATAATGCACTTGATAAAGCGCCCTCATAGAAGTTAATCTCTCTCTAGGCGCTTTACATTTGATGCAAATGGAAATGCAATTGAATGGGGAGTAATATCATGCTTGACAAAGAAACACAATGAATGACATGGTTAGGGAATGACATGCAGAGGGTCAGCGTGCAAATGTGGCTTGTGGCAGCATGCACAGTGTCAGCACGAATAAGGACATGAAGAACGAATCACAAAGAACCACGAAATTCTATCCTTAATAGGGGGGTTTTCAAATTCTTTTTAAATGTGGTCAGGTCAATGAATGTTCTGACGCAGGTCGGGAGGGAGCTCCAGGCTTTGGGTGCATACGAACTAAATGCACGGTCTCCAAAGGATTTGAGGTTTGTACGGGTATTTGTAGACTATTGGATTCCGAAAATCGTTTGGTACGATGCTTGGCCTGATGGGCGAGTATAGCTGAGAGATAGGCTGGAGCTAAAGAATGAAGTGACCTAAAAGTGAGCGACAAAACCTTGAAGTCGATCCGTTGCTTGACTGGTAGCCAGGGCAGGTCAGCGAGAAGTGGAGTAAAGTGGCAACTGCGACGCTCACGACAGATAGCTGCAGAGTTTTTCACCAGTTGCTATCGCCTGATCGCACATGCCGGTTGGCCAGCGAACAGTGAGTTGCAGAAGTCGAGAGACTGGATGTCACGAATGCATGGACCAACTTAGATGTGGTATTCTTATCTAAACAAGTCCAAATTTGAGCAATGTTATGAAGCTGAAAATAGGCAGATTGGACTGTGGAGCTGATATGGTCGTCTAGCAAGAGGTTGCTTTGGAATATGACATGTAGATTTCGAGCTGATTCAACTGGAGATATGCTGGCAGAGGCAATTTTGAAAATTCAGTGCTTAGCCGAATCTGCTATCGTAACACTTTGTAACCGCACGGGATACTACCTAAAGCATTAGCTGAACGCTTAGCCCAATTGCTAATTCGCAATTTACTGCTGCATTAATGTGCTCTAAAGTGAAGAAAAAATATGCCTCATTGACCTTTTTTTGCATCTTGAATTCAGTTCAATATTTAGCTCTCCTTAACCACTAGCTCGTTGGAACAGAATTAAGTTTTACTTTCCGCCAAAAGTTATTTATAGGTTAGCAGAGGATAAAGCGTAAGTGAACTAATATGATTTGGAGGTTTCATAACTAAACCGAAGTTCTGATATTTGAGTTAATTACACCATTTAGTAGTTTGTAATTTTTTGATTTTATATTGAGTTGTCATGCGTGCTTTATGTCGCTCATACCTATCACACTAATTCATTATCCTTAATACAAGAATAAGTGTAAAGCGTCTAGTACGGAGGAAGTGTTAAATTGTGTTGATTCAAATATTCTTTATCTTTCCACAGAGTCAGCATTGCTTCGGGTATACAACGACCTGCTTATGAATGCAGACATGGGTAAAGTGTCTGCTTGTTTTGCTTGATCTTTCGGCAGCTTTTGATACCATCGATCACAAAGTACTTCTAGATAGCCTCTCATCTCGCCTGGGCATCACTGGCACTGCTCTGCAGTGGTTCAGGTCCTATCTCAGTGGGAGACTCCTGAGTATTGACGTGAATGGACAAAGATCATCTGAAGTACCTCTGAAATATGGAGTACCTCAGGGCTCAGTGCTAGTTCCGATTCTTTTCACGGTTTATACTCTGCCTCTTGCTGATGTGATTGCCAAGCACAATCTAGGCTTTCACTTCTATGCAGTTAACACACCTATTTAGGACAGCATTTAGCCGGTCCCTGTGATTCGTCCTTGATGTGCTTATGCGTGCTGACACTGTGCATGCTGCCAATAACCACATTTGCATGCTGACCCTGTGCATGTCACCCCTAACCATATTATTCATTTCGTTTGTTTTTCAAGCATGATTTTACTTACAATTTAATTGCATTTCGCTTTACAGCAAATCTAAAGCGCCTAGAGAGAGATTAAGTTCTCTGAGGGCGCTTTATCAAGTGAACTATTATTATTATTATTATTAAAAATCAAAGTAAATGTTGCCAACTCGCCAATTCTTAAGCCCACTTGCGATGTTTTAATGTAGACTTTAAAAGATCCTGTTACAATTTTCCAAATTTCCGTAAATTTAGCATTCCTACTGAAATATTTACAAGCAAAAATGATAAGCTTTTCCAGCAACCTTTCACTCTAATAAGAAATATGGGCCATTAGATGCAACGCAGCTTACATTTCTAGCAGTTTTATTCTCTAACCCTCATGGGAAATTTGAAAACAAACATTAAAACACGATCAGGCAAATAATACCGTACGACAACTGCGGTCTTACGAGAAATGCAAATATTGACCGGAATAAAACATTAATTTAACGTGGGTATTGTGAAAATGAGATCAGAGATATTAAAAACCGGTTTTACAAGCATATCCAGTAGCTTCTGTGCACTTGTTCTCATCCGTGTAGCCAATGCCAGCCTATGCAGCAACGATGACGGAAATATTATTGCCATAGCCCTGCTAGATCTATCAGCTGCCTTCGAAACCATTGATCACGATGCCCTAATTACACGATTGAGAACAAGGATTGGTCTGGCAAACAAGGCACTGGCATGATTTAAATTGAACTCCTCTGATCGTCTTCAATCCGTGGTGCTTGGGGGTCAGGATTCACCCACCAGGCGAGTAACCCATGGAGTCGTTCAGTGGTTCGTTCTCAGTCCCTTGCTGCTCTCCATTTATAATTAACATTTAGGAAAAGTAATTAAGCTAATGTAATAGTATATTCGTGATAACATACTAAGTAAGGCAGTTGCTTTTCACGACATCGGTTCCGAGTGAGTGAGTTCGAATCCTGTGGTGAGTAATTCTTCATCACCTCTGAAAGCTGTGGTGATAGCCGTAAAGGCTCTGCAGTCGCTGTACAAAAGCTTTCAAATCAGCTAGTAATTGTTTAGCTAGAGATACTCAGCTGCATGTCAAATAGACCGCCGGAATCTGCTTCAGCAACTGTTAAACTAAATATTTGCCTTGCTGACATTTTACCTTGGATATTGGATTATGTCTTGAAACTAAACGATGATAAAACTGAACTATTGCTCATAGGATACCTTAACCTTGTGGCTAAATTAAATTTTTTTTTTCTTGAATAAGATATGCTGTTTCGCATCCCTCACCACGTTATCTAAACTTTGGTGTTGTTTTCCATAACTGCCTAAATTTAAATACCAAGATTAGGAGCATTCTTCCACGCTGGCTTGCATGTATTTAGCTATCATCTTGGCTCTGCCTTGGCTATGCTATCGTAATTCCCTTTTGGCTGTGCTACCGAAAAGGAGCAATTATGTCCCTGCAGATGGCTGCGAATATGGCTGCAAGATTAATTTACAGAGATCATAGTGGTTTGACCATTGGTCTCCGCTGCTAAAAGAGCAAGGATAGCGGCCGGTTGATCAGTGAATTTAGAGCAAAGTTCTAACGCTAAAACAAAAGGCCGGCGATGGCTTGGTTCCTATATACCTAGCTGAACAATTGCAGCAGTTTCAGTCTTCTCCTGCCATCAGGTCCGGTATGGACAATAAACTAGCTGGTTCCATTTATCCGCTTAAGGACCGTTGCTAACAGGACCTTTAGCTCTGCGGGTCCGACACTGTGGAACTCGCATCCGTGATTCTTACGAAACGACAACTACTCTCCTTCTGCTGACTATGGCACATTCTTTTCAGCGGTCATGAGCTGCTACTTCTATGCTACTCACTACCTCAACTGCTCTCATGGCTCTGCTATGCTTCCCACTTTATCTTTGTTGCGTGAGACAAAGTCTGCTTAATGCCGAACGCGTACCGAAAGCCAATTAGGCTTTGAGTGCGCTATACAAAACTCTCCTGCGTAACACCCACGTGGTCTTTGTGACTTCGGGGAGTTACAGATGAAGCTACATTACATTAACTAGGTACGCTGATGCCAAATAATGAATGGGACCTGAAAGTTAGGGACAAAACCTTGAATTCGATACGTTGCTGAACTGGGAGATAGTGCAAGATAAGTTCATTAAAACTGCAGAATAAACAGGATATATGTTGGCAGAGCAGATTTATTCCAGCAATCTATTTATTTTCCTAGCCAATTATAGTTGCCCCTTACTAGCGGAGTCTCATCGTAGTTCAGTCTAGTAGGAGTCTCACTGTAATTCAGCGGGCGAACGTGGGCAGTAACCAAGATTCTGCTTTACTGCTTTCAGTGGGAACACGCAAGGACGACGGTGGTAACCTTTACCATGGTAAACTGGGTGCTCGCGGACTGCAATGACTTCATAAATATTGGTCCAATTTACATGCAAATCGGGTACAGAATTTTGGGCTCGTCGAGTTCTATTTGTCAGAAGAAAGAAGCGATTTCGAAAGAATTGATTTTTATTGAGCGATTGCTCAGTGGATTGCCAAATCCGGGGCAAGAATGAGGAGGTCGATTACAAAACTTGAGCTCATTTTTTTAAGAAATAGCTCAAGATTGATGGATGATTCGGGACAACCACTGCTACTTTTTTTGCCACCCCACAGAGCGTATATGCACGCCCGAAGCAGCCTTCTTGATGGATGCTCTTTTTTTGCCACAAGTCTTTGCCATATTGGAATCTGCCGCCAGCGGCCAACTACTCTTACCGCGGTATTCATCCTCAATGTAAAGATACTACCCATGTAAACAACACTGGCACAGCGATTCCAGACCTCGTGAATAATCTTTTCAGACCAGTGGGTGGCAATGAATTTTCCAGAACTGTTTCCAATAACTTGCATCCACTGCATCCTTAAGAACATCATCGCTAACCAGTTTTATATTGTCGTTACAGCCAGACATGGTGCAGCTCCTTCCATGTTCACGTAGTTCGACAGATTGCTTGGACCTAATTCTGACGGGGCTGCTCTTGAATCAGGTCAACACGGTTTGTAACTTCAAAACGCCATTTTTTTTAGAGCAGCTGTCCACAACATTGTAAGTTACTTGCGAGACTATTTTAGGAAATTTGGTTACATCCATTGCGCTCATATATGAGAGCTAAATCAATTGCAGCATACGGCACGAAATACAACACCCATGATTCTCGTGACGTATTGCTCAACGGCTTAACTATTGGCGACAGATGAGGCATGTACATTAGTATCAAGGGGGTCTGCTAATTACAACAGCAAAAAAGACGGGTGCAGACTTCATCCGTTCCCCAATAAAAAAATTGATTTCATAGTCCACCTGCATACCGGGGGAGATGAGTATTAATTCATAAAGCCATTGGCTACCTTCACTCTCTCCTGCTGCCTACTCAAGTGGTGCCATGTCCAGAGGCTTTTTGTTCAGGCTCTATCAGAATATTAGTTTAACATGAATGAGCTCCAAAGACTTGGGTTAGGTGGAGGCTACGTGATAGCCACTCACATGAGGCGAACACCAGCACTGCCCCGCACGAACAACCGCTCATAGATGCTGCCCACCTTAAGGCAAAGCTGGGGCACCGCTCCCACTACCAGGGGGTCATGCAGATCACCTCCGAGCCAGCCCCGATGGCCGGTCTCATGTACTCACCGCCGGCCAATCCTTTTCTGCGAAAAACACCCCTGTTCATTACTCAGGCCTCATCGTTCTCGGAGTTCCACTCCACCGAGTTCATGTCACTGTTATGCTGCTATGCGCTCACACCGACATGCTAATGCTGATGTTCTTCGTCACCGAAAGGCTCTTGCTGCTGCGCTTCACCGAAGCGAAGCTTTCGTTGCTTCGCTCGCGAGCAGCCGTCGACGACGCTGAGGCTGCTATTGCCTTGCCGCTGACTGCTATCTTTATTTTACGGTGGTCCTCGGCGCTCTTCACCGAGACGCTCATGCAGGTGCACTACTTACGAGACGCATGGGCACGGCTCTCCGAGGCCGTTGAGATGCTCTCAGTCGTTATGAGGCTCTTGCTGCTTCGCTTCACCGCTCAGATGTCCCTCTCGTCAGTCGCCTGAGCTTTTTTGCAGACAACTCGCCTCACAAGTGACCGCTATGTCGCGATGCTTGTCTGTGCTCTGCGCCAGAACGCTTGTGCAAGCGCTCTTCACCACCAAGAAGCTCTTACCGCTACGCGTTGAAGCCGAGACGTCACTCTCAGGTGCCCTTTACCGCGGAGATACTCTCTGCAGCTACGAAGCTCTCAATACAGCGCTTCCCCGCTGAAAGGTCGCTTTCTCGGGGCATTCATCTTTTTGAAGCCTACAATCACATTCCCGCTGACCGTTACCAAGCCACAGGAAGCTGTCACATGCTATACCTTCTTTATCTCCGGCTACTGCCGCTGCGAATCTACATTTTTCAGGCTCACTTCCACAGTGGAAGGCTACTATGTTGGAAGCGATCCCATACCGCTTCCTCCACCATTATTGAAATTGGATAGCTGCGGCAGCTGAATGAGTTCCGGTTGTCTCTCTGACTCTTGCAGGCAGAGAATGGTGGGATCGATGTTGATGAAGCTGAATCGGTTCCTGTCTTTGACCCAGTCTCGCCTCCGGCGAGCTGCTCCTGCTCCAGCCAAAACCCATCGACCTCAATCTCGGCCTCCTCATCAGTCAACCACGAAAAGATCAGAATTCACTTGTTTCGTAGCTTCTGGTAGTCTTGCTTCACGTCCACTGGCCGATCAACCCAACCGTGTATCGCGTTATTGCCAAGACACTGTGGCGCAACATGCTTATCAGCATCGCCATCTATATTCTTGCTACAGCTTCTCGAGCATTAGAAGCAAAGATATAAAGTGCGGCCCGCCATTAACCATTTTCGTACCACAGTATCGGCGTCCCATTTAGACCACGGAAGGTGTGGTACTCTTTTCGGCTTGAGGAAATCCTTCTCTGCCACCAGATTTTGTATGACAGTGGCTCCGGCGGTGGTTGTTTTGGTGGCAGTCCCACAGAGACAAAGCAAGCGAACGTGCGTCGTAAAAAAGACTCACCTTTATTACTCTCAACAGGAACATCTATGAGAGCTCGATCAATCGCAGCAGATGGCACGAAATACATCATGAAGTAGGGGCCAGACGCTCTGTCGGTGGCTTAACTATCGGTCACAGGTGAGGCCTTTACATTAGCGTCACTACCCATTGCTATTCCAATATCAGAAGCCGAAGGCTCTGACTGCAATATCATGGCTCCATTTGACCTAGATCGCGGACATATGTTGCAGTCTTATATTTTACCGACCAAATTGTCAAGGCAAAATGGAGAACCTCGCGAGGCCTGTATCTAATTTCCATTTGAGAGTGCTGGGCAGTGTCTAGTGTGATAGCGTGAGTGATATTTGGCATATTCGGCAGTTCAGCCACCTTCGCCTTCAACGGCAGGTAGTGTGATAGGGCACGGCTGGCCGCCAAAAAGCAAATAGCTTTGCCGAAACCTTCCGATCTTCCTGCAAGGCTGACCATTGCCTAACCTCTGTGAGTTAGTGGCCACAAGCTCCTGTCAGAGCTTTGAGCATATCCTCGGATCCTTTACTCACTTGTAAAGGTTTTGAATTCGCTGAAATGCGAACCCAGTGTTTTCTACTGGGCATTGAGAACATGAGCGGCTATTGGAATCAATTTGGTAGTCAGCAGACTTTGCCCTCAAGCGTGAGAATTGGCTCTCTCGATTCACAGTGGAATGCACTCAATTACTAAAGCTTGGGCTGACTTAGCCCAGCCCCCGTTCACTTGCTTCACCGAGGTGTACTTTAGCCAACCCCAGCCCCCTTGTTCTATATTTAACCGAAAAACTGCATCTGACCCGATGTCAATCATTGCTCCAAATAATTCATTAGGGTTTACAGTGAAAGGATTTCTAATTTTTTCAAGTACAACAGTCTGCATTCGTTCATATCCAAACAATCCAAGTTTATTGATTCATTTTCCTTAAAAAATCCAACCTGTGTGCACTTGCATTCCGGCAACCTTATCCTAGAACACCATAGTAAATCTCAAAGCACCTAGTTTTGGCCTAAATTTACTGCAAACCATTTCCTTTAGAACCATCTGCCTTAATCTCTCTCTCTCTCATTTTCAGCATTGGAGTTCTTTTCAAATGAGCGCTTCTTGTTCCTAAAGTCTTAAACTAGTGCGTTGACAAACATCTGTCAGCGGTTTTATCCATTGAATTATTCACCAAAGTGGTCACCTCTTGCATGTTATGCTTCCTAAAAATTCCGAGCGGGTTCTTCTCTATTCCATTTTCAATGTAGTTATTGATTTGCTTGCACAAATGTTCTGTGAATATCTTGTTTATTCCAAAATCAAGAATTTAGAAATTAGTAGTCATTCCTGCAGAAAGTACTATTTGATCTATTCTTCTCTTCACAAGGAAATTCTTCATGTCTTATCTGCTGGCTGGATCCCAGATTATCAAAATTCTTGGGCCACCTCACTAATGAAGTGGCAGCATCAAATTGACCCATTTTCATGTATCTGCTGGTGCGAAATAAAGAATTTTAATTTCAAGAAATTGATTGCTCAAACACGTTCAATCGTATTTAACTTGCTCTTAGTGATGGTTTGATGTGGGGCTTTCTGCCCATCCAGATACATTACCAAAGTACATGCAACCGTTGCTTTTGAAACAGTTAAGAAAATCTTGAATCGCATTATATCATATATGTTATATGAGATCATTTGCCAATAGACTCTACAGTTTAATCCATAGCGATTATGCTGGAGAGTTGGAACGTAGAAAAGTCAATCTTATCAGCTTAGACTTTGAAGGTAACTGCACGTTTAGTCGCATCGGTACTTTAAAACGTTAGCTGCAGTCTTCTGTCTTCATATAACATGTTCATTTGTTATTATATATGGCATGTTACTGAAGTAGGCAGTACAGCCGGTGTTGTAGTGGTTTGAATTATTCTATTGATATCTTTAACTGTAATATTTTTGCAGGGCAAGCTATTTATTATATGCCCTGCACATAACTAAGGGCTTTATTGAACTGTAGGCAATCCATTCACAACGATTATATTTATAACTCAGAAAATATGGTTTGCAGACCTGGTCCGCACTTGTGCATCTTAGATATTTCCTCGGTCACCTGGTGACAAAGATTATAGTACTCTGTTTGCCATTTTCAGACTATTCGGTGTAGAGCGTGTCCTTGCTAAAAGCCGGAAGATTCTCGTCCTGTGATGCCTCTATGACTCTTTTCTGTTACTAAGCGCATTTCTATTTTGCACTAGACGTGGGCGCAAAATATATTACCTTTAAATGCACAATTAAAGTCTAGTGCGAACCTAATTCGATTTTTGTCCAGTTGCATGCTGATTGCTTAGATGTGTTTGCATTATGTGCATGTCTTCGTGCAAATTCAGGGTCAATAATCCGGATTGCTCACATTCCTCATCAATGCATGTTAATTTTGGGATGAATTACATTAGGAGCGTGCTGAAAAATGATAGTAGGGCTCATTGGCGGTAAGGTCTTATTTTCGAGAAAATACGGTGAGGCCTTGAGTGATATTTGGCAGAGTCAGCAGTTCAGCCACCTTCGCCTTCAACGGCAGGTAGTGTGATAGGGCACGGCTGGCCGCCGAAAAGCCAATAGCTTTGCCAAAACCTTCCGATCTTCCTGCAAGGCTCACCATTGCCTAACCTCTGTGAGTTAGTGGCCACAAGCTCCTCTCACAGCTCTCAGCATATCCTCAGATCGTCCGCTGAGTGCAATTAATTGGCTGTATCTTTCTATGCTCAAAAGATTATGCAGCAGTATCGTTTGCCAAGTCCTCAACTTCGCTGTGGCTGCAGGCTGTAATTCCGGCACTACGCCATGACCGTCCTGTCAGTATTTAAAGCAAGCATTTGCGTGTCGCTTTTGGCCATCCACCATAAGTCAGGCGGACTGAGCAGATGTCAGACTGAATCTCCTGCTACATTACGATCATCCATTATAGATTATTCACCACTAGTAGATGCTATATTGGTATAACAAGTTTTCCGTGAAAATAAGCAGTCAAATACACTCAACTTACTAGTATTTAACCTCGGTATATTGGAAGCTGCAAATAAAACCTCATGCACTGCCTGCCCTAACGTCTTAATTCTAATCATCTGTAAGTTGCATTCACAGAGATACAGTTCTCTGGAGGTGCTACAAATCCGGAATACTATTAATATTATACCTCTTTTATCAGCGAAAGGTCAAATTATTGCCACCAAAGACGCTAAAAAATAGATCCATGTAGCCACGTCAACCAAGTTTTCACAGATTAGAATAGATAGCTAGACTAGTCTGCTGACGGAGCGCTTTCTCTTTCCAAATGCTAGTATGCTGAAGTATGTTCTTAGTACTTACAGCAAATGGCTCATTGGACCAGGAAAAAGCTGGCGCGACTGGCGTTGAATTGCACTAGTACCTTTTGGCTGCGACGTCTGCTATCATTTTAATGTCACATTCTAGTGGTATTTAGCCAGCTCATTTTTTGAAGAGCTCCGTCCTAAAGGGTGATCATCAACCTTACTAAAAGGCTGTGGCTTTTAAGATCCGTTGCTGCAGACCTTAGGTGGCCGATTGCAGGATGCAGCAAGGTCAGTAGCTAGGTAAAAATGCAATCGCTGTCAAGGTCACCAGAAAGTCACCTGTTTTGAGTTTGTGGCCGAAAGGTGAGTTGTCTTACTACTGGTCGGATGGAGCTTCTCTGACATGTTTATGCAAGTATAAAGCATTAGAGCGGCTCTCTGACATCAGCTCTGGCACAGTTCTTGGCGAGCAGGGTAGATTTCGTTGACATTTCGTCATTTCTTCACGCCCTTTGTGTTAGCCTTTGTAAATTACTACTCGCTATGAAACTGTTTCCGTTAAAATATTTCTAAAAAGGTGTTTCTATTTCTATGCATTGTTGTAACTAGCACTAAAAGATTCAAAGCTTTCAGTGTCACACTAGCTCATCAAATTTGGCTGCTTGATAGCCTTAGGTCATTAAGGCATCCCAGAAGGATCGCACAGCACCAGAAAGCATTGTACGTACGATGTCAAATTGCCTATGGGTGACCCGCCACAGTCATATTGTTGAAGCCATGTCCGAAGTGCAAGATTTCCGTTTAAACTGAAAAACTAATATTTGAGAATCTGGCTGTGCTTCACACCACCTGCTCTGATTACTCTATTCACTTCACTGCTCATAAGTCAACCTCGAACTTTTCGCGTCAGTGCCTTAAGCTACCATCCTTCCAAGAGTTAACTGATAATGCATAACGCTCATCGTGCTTGTTGATGCAGTTTAATGAGGACTTACCTTTATCGTCTGCTCTAACTTCGGCATTCTCACACATACAGGTTTCGATTCCCGTCCTTTAACTCACTCCGTTTGTGCGTCTCACTGTTTCTAAGGATTAAACGCATGCAGGTAGGATTTGCCTTTAAAGGGATTCTGATTGCATGCAACCGTTTAGTCTCTCACTACAGGTGCACACAGTTTATCGTGAGCAACTGTGCTCATGAGCTTTCACAGTTCGTACGAATTGCATTTACTGCGTGTGTCTCATTTACATAGCAGGAAGCTTTGCTCGACCTGTTACCAGTGGATGTGAGGCTCGAACTGGTAACCTTTGTAGCCATGCATACTGCGGTCGACTATTAAGAATGTTCGGTTCTTCTGGCAAGGACAGCCTAATAAAATAGCGTCTGCTGAAAAAACTATGCTTGTGTGGTTATGTTGGCTGTTCTTAAAGTATGGTGACCGATTGCTTCTTCAAAAGTTTGCCTTAAAGTGAGTATTAGGTCCATGTAAAGTGTATTCTGTGTGCAATAAAGTAGTTGCACGATGCATTCTGCCTCTAATCTATTTTGAACTTTGACATTGTTTATGTTCTACCCGCCCTACGTGCTTGTAGATGCAGTGTACCGAGGTCCGACGATTTTGTCCTGCTTAGCCTTCTGCATCCTTATATTTACAGGCCTGGTTCTCGTCCTTCCACTCAACACTTCGCGAATCTCACTGTTGCCAAGGATTGCTTGAACGCATGTATAATTAGCCAGCTAAGGGAAGCTGATTGCATGCAACAGTTTAGACTCTCATGCCTGGTTGATACAGTTGAGCGTGTGCGGCTGTGCTCATGAGCTTTTGCTGCTAGTGTGATTTGCATTTCCTTCGTGTGCCTTAATGCTGTAGCAGGACGCTATGCTTTACCTGTTACGCTTGGATATGAGGCACCCACTGGGTCGCTTTGCCACTATTCGTGCTGTTGTGGACTTTTTTTGATGTCTTGTGTGTCTGTACAGGAAAGCCAATCGAAGGTTATGTCTGCTGAAAAAACTATGCACGTGTGGTTCGGTTGGCTGATCGTAACCTATGTTAACCAATGTGTTCTTAAAGTGTTTGCCCCAAACCAAGTATTAATTCCTGGTATAGTGTGCTATGTCTGCAACAAAGTAGTCGCACTATAAATTCTGTTGCTAATCTTTTGTGACCATTGCCCTTATGTATGTTCTACTCTGCCCCATACTGCTTGCAGTTGAAGTGTACCGAGATCCCACCTTGCGATCATGCTTTGCTTTCGGCATCTTCATAAATACATGCCTGTTTCCGACCCTTGTACTCACCCCTTGTGCATATCGCTGTTGCTAAGAATTGTACGCATGGAAGTAGTATTGAGAAGCTAAGGGATTCCAATTTCATGCAACCGTTTAGACTGTCACTCCTCGTGCATACAGTTCAGTGGGTGCGACTGTGCTAGCGAGCTTTCGCATTTCGTGCAATTTGAAATTACTGCTAGTGCATCAATCCTATAGCAGGATGCTTGGCTCGACCTGTTACCCATGGATATGGGGCTCGCATGGTTAGAATTTTCCACCCTGCGAGCTGCACAAGACTCACGTAGGTGTTCTGTGCATCTGATGAGGTCATCCTAACAAAGATAGTATCTGCAGTAAAAACTGTGCTCGTGATGTTGCGTTGGATCTTCGTAACCTATGTTGACCGATCTGTTCTTATGAATGTTCTGCCATGCCTTCCCGCTCGAAGAAGCAGTGTAACGATGTCCCACCTTGGCAGCCTTCTTTGCCTCCGGCATAATCATATATACAGGCCTGGTTCCAGTTCTTCCTCTCACCCCTTTGTGCATCTCACTGTACTAAAGAATTAAACGCATGCAGGTTGGACTACCCAGCAAAGGGATGCAGATTGCATTCGACCGTTTGGTTAGTCACTCCAGGATCATACCGTTGGTCGTGCGCGACTGTGCTCATGTTTTTTTAGTTTGAATGAGTCTATGATAAAACTATGCTCGTGTTTTTTAGTTGGCCATTCGTAAACTATGTTAACTGATGTGTTCTTCAAGTGTTTTCCCCAAAGCAAGAATTTATTCCTGGTATAGTGTGTTCTGTGTGCACTAAAGTAGTCGCACTATGAATTTTGCTGCTAATCTATTTTGACCATTGACCTTATGTATGTTCTACATCGCCCCATCGTGCTCATAGATGCAGTGTAATAAGGTCTCACCTTGCTTGAATGCTTCGCTGTCGGCATCCTCATATATACATGCCTGTTTTCTGCCCTTGTAGTCACCCCTTGTGCATCTCAAAGTCGCTAAGAATTGTACGCATGGAAGTAGTATTAAGAAGCCAAGGGATGCCAATTTTATGTAACCGTTTAGACTGTTACTCCTGGCACATACAGGTCACTGGGTGCGACTGTAATCATAAGCTTTCGCGTTTTGTGCAATTTAAAATGACTGCTAGCACCTTAATCCTATAGCTGGAAGCTTTGCTCGACCTGTTACCCATGTATATGAGGCTCGCATGGTTACAATTTTCAACCGTGCCAGCTGCAGAAGACTCGTGTAGATGTTCTTTGAATCTGACAAGGTAATCGAAACTAAGATTTGGTCTGCTGTAAAAACTATGCTCGTGAGGTTCCGTTTGCTCTTCATAAAGTATGTTGACCGATCGGTTCCTATGAATGTTCTGCCGCGCCTTCCCACTCGTAGATACAGTGTAACGATGTCCCACATTGACAGCCTGCTTTTCCTCAAGCATTATCATATATATATATATATATATATAGGCTGGTTCCAGTTAATCAACTCACCCGTTCATACATGTCACTGTACCCAAGGATTATATGCATGCAGGTAGGACAACCCAGCTAAGGGAAACGGATTTTACGCGACCGTTCCGACTTTCACTACTGGTGCAAACAGATGGTCACGTGCGACTGTGATCACGTCCTTTTTTAGTTCGTGTGATTTGCATTCACTGCGTTTGCATCAATGTCGTTGCAGAAAGCTTTGCTCGACCTGTTACCAGTGGATATGAGGCTTGCTCGGGTAGAATTCATCACCATGCGTGCAGCAGCAGACTTTTAAGGAGGTTCTGCGGATCTTCCAAGGTAATTCAAACGAAAAGAGTGCCTGCTAAAAAAAAACTATGCTCTAGATGTTTTGTTGGCTTTTTGTAACCTATGGCGGCTAATTGGTTCTTCTAGTGTTTCCCCCAAAGCTTGTATTAGGTCCACCTGATGTGTGTTCTGTGTGCAATTATCTAATCGAAACATGCCTTCAGCAGCTGATCTATTATGAACGGCGACCTTATGTATGTTGCCTTTAAGTATTTAACCTGTGCTGACCTTAAGCAGGCCAGCGCTAACCCCTTATAAAGCTTTCTCAAAAGCATCTGTACTCTGCTTACTTTCTCCAATGCTACATCGCAGAAGATTATTCTAAAGCATCCACATAGTCGACGGCTTTCGCTCTCTTACTAATTGTGTTGTAGGCATTATAGACGACAGCCAACTGTCGCAGTTGAAAAAAATAAAAGCGGCCCAAAGATTGTGGCCAAGCAACTTAGTTTAGCAATTGCATATTTAAATCTCAACAATTGGCCTTTCCAGAGTACTTTGAGTTCTCTCTGTGTAAAAGCTTGGTTTCCAGCTGCAAATTGAACCCTATCAGGTGACCACATCTACTTCCCAGACATGTCTACCTTCTTACAGAAAACCTGAAAACCACATAACATTGCTGATATTCTTCCTTGCTTAGGAAGGAATATGGGAATAGAATCGGTCGACGCACTTAGAACATCGTGTCTTGACATTTCGACGGCACCTCTCTCTTGTCCACCAGCCTGAGAGATCAGGCCCTTAAATCCAGCTTGTGCACATCAGTGTTTGTATGCCAAGAGTATCCCAGTGGCCACATCAAACCACTTGTATGCAACCCGCCGATACTCCGATGAGAGCAAAGCATCAACTTCGAATTTATTTCTTTCACTACTAGAAAACTCAGTGAGTAGGATTCTACCCATTTGACAGATATTTTCGAGTGCTTCTATAAGCTCTGTAAAACGCCCTGTTCGTCATCAAACCGTTCCTCTGTACCTCGCAAAACCTCATATCCTCTACTGACAGGATTTGCGACGTGCTTAACACTCGTGGATTCTGATACCAATCTCTACCTCCTCAAAATTACAGTTTTGATTGCTTTTTGTGGTCTAGTCCAAAACTCAATGTGTTTTCTATCTCTATTGTTTGAGCTACCTTGGAGCAAGGACCCCAGGTCCGTTATAAGGAAGCAGCAGCTCTAACTTCGGCATCCTAATACATACAGGTTTCGTTTCCAGTCCTTCCTCACACCCCGTTTGTGCATCTCACTGTTGCCAAGGACTAGTGCATGCATTGTAGGATTTCCCTTCAAAGGAATTCTGATTGCATGCAACCGTTTAGACTGTAACTACAGGTGCATACAAGTTATCGTGAGCAACTGTGCTCATGAGCTTTCGCAGTTCGTGTGATTTGCATTTACTGCGTGTGTCTCATTTACATAGCAGGAAGCTTTGCTCGACCTGTTACCAGTGGATGTGAGGCTCCCACTGGTGCCCTTTGTAGCCGTGCATAATGCGGTCGACAATTGAGAATGTTCGGTTCTTTTGGTAAGGACAGCCGAACAAAAATAGTGTCTACTGAAAGAACAATGCTCGTGTCGCTCTGTTGGCTGTTCCTAAACTATGTTGACCGAGCGGTTCTTCAAGTGTTTGCGTTGAAGTGTGTATTAGGTCCATGTAAAGTGTATTCAGAGTGCACTTAAGCAGTTGCACTATTCATTTGGCCTCTAATCTATTTTGAACGTTGACCTCATTTATGTTCTCCCAGCCGTACGTGCTTGTAGATGCAGTGTACCGAGGTCCGTCCTTGGTAGCCTGCTATGCCATCTGCATCCTCATAATTACAGGACTGGTTAATAATAGTAATATAATAATAATAATAATAATAATATTGCACTTGATAAAGCGCCCTCAGAGAACTTAATCTCTTTCTAGGCGCTTTACATTTGCTGCAAAGTGATACGCAATAGAATCGTAAGTAAAATCATGCTTGAAAAACAAACACAAGGAATAACATGGTTAGGGGTTACATGCACTGGGTCAGCATACAAATGTGGTTAGTGGCAACACGAACAGTGTCAGCACGCAAAAGCACATCGAGGACGAATCACAAGGACCCACTAAATGCTGTCCTAAATAGGTATGTTTTTAAGTTTCTTTTAAATGTGGTCAGGTCAGGGGATGTTCTGATGCAGGTCGGGAGGGAGTTCCAGGCTGTGGGAGCATACGAGCTAAATGCATGGTCTCCAAAGGATTTAAGGTTTGTACGAGGTATTTCTAGACTGTTGGATTCCGAAAAGCGAGTGGTACGATGCTTTGCCTGATGGGGTAGTATATCTGAAAGATAGGCTGGAGCCATAGAATGAAGAGACCTAAAAGTGAGCGACAAAACCTTGAAGTCAATCCGTTGCTTGACTGGTAACCAGTGCAGGTCGGCGAGAAGTGGAGTAACGTGGAAACTGCGACGCTCACGACAGACAAGCCTAGCTGCAGAGTTTTGCACCAGCTGCAATCGCCTGATCGCACATGCTGGTAGGCCAGTAAGCAGTGAGTTGCAGAAGTAGAGACGAGATGTCACGAATGCATGGACCAACTTGGACGTGGTATCCTTATCTAAACAAGCCCTAATTTTAGCAATGTTATGAAGCTGAAAATAGGCTGATTTGACTGTGGAGCTGATGTGGTCGTCTAACGAGAGGTCGCTATGGAATATGACACCTAGATTTCGAGCTGATGCAACTGGAGATATGCTGGCAGAGCCAATTTTGAAAGTCAGCCTTTCCAATTTCTGAATAACACTAGGTTTGCCCATAACGAGTAAGTTAGTTTTATCATCGTTTAGTTTTAGAAAATTTGCTGCCATCCATGATCGGATGTCATCAATGCATGCAGCAAGTGAGTTGATAGAATTTGAGGTGCTCGAAGGCTGGGAGGGATCAAAGCAAAGGTACAACTGAGTGTCATCCGCATAGAAGTGAAAGCCTAGATTGTGCTTGGCAATCACATCAGCGAGAGGGAGAGTATAAACGGTGAAAAGGACCGGACCTAGCACAGAGCCCTGAGGTACTCCATATTTTAGAGGTTCTTCAGATGATCTTTGTCCATTCACGTCAACACTCTGGAGTCTCCCACTGAGATAGGACCTGAACCACTGCAGAGCAGTGCCAGTGATGCCCAGGCGAGATGAGAGGCGCTCTAGAAGTACTTTGTGATCGATGGTATCAAAAGCTGCCGAAAGATCGAGCAAAACAAGAAGAGACACTCTACCCATGTCTGCATTCCTAAGTAGGTCGTTGTATACCCGAAGCAATGCTGACTCTGTGGAGTGATTAGCTCTAAAGCCAGACTGGAACTTACTAGCAAGGTGTGAGGTTTCGATATACGAGTAGTAATAATAATAATTCACTTGATAAAGAGCCCTCAGAGAACTTAATCTCTCCAGGCGCTTTACATTGGCTGTAAAGTGAAATGCAATTGAATGGTAAGTAAAATCATGTTTGAAAAAACAAAAGAAATAAATAACATGGTTAGGGGTGACATGCAAAGGGTCAGCATGCAAATGTGGTAAGTGGCAGCATGCACAGTGTCAGCACGCATAAGCACATCAAGGACGAATCACAGGGACCCACTGAATGCTGTCCTAAATAGGTGAGTTTTTAGGTTCCTTTTAAATGTGGTCAGGTCAGGGGATGTTCTGACGTAGGTCGGGAGGGACTTCGTGGCTTTAGGAGCGTATGAACTAAATGCACGGTCTCCAAAGGATTTAAGGTTTGTATGAGGTATTTCTAGACTGTTGGATTCCGTAAAGCGGGTGGAACAATGCTTAGTCTGATGGGGTACCATATCTGACAGATAGGCTGGAGCCATAGAATGAAGGGACCTAAAAGTAAGGGACAAAACCTTAAAGTCAATCCGTTGCTTGACTGGTAGCCAGTGCAGGTTGGCGAGAAGTGGAGTAATGTGGCAACTGCGACGCTCACAACAGACAAGCCTAGCAGCACAGTTTTGCACCAGCTGCAATCGCCTGATCGCACATGCTGGTAGGCCAGTGAGCAGTGAATTGTAGAAGTCGAGACGGGATGCAACGAATACATGGACCAACTTGGACGTGGTATCTTTATCTAAACAGGACTGAATTTTAGCAATGCTATGAAGCTGAAAATAGGCGGATTTGACAGTGGAGTTGATATGGTCGTCTTACGAGAGGTTGCTTTGGAATGTGACGCCTAGATTTCGAGCTGATTCAACTGGAGATATGCTGTTAGAGCCAATTTTGAGAGTCAGCCTTTCCAATCTCTGAGTCACACTTTGTTTGCCCATAACTAGTAAGTTAGTTTTATCGTCGTTAAGTTTTAAAAAATTTGCTTCCATCCATGTGCGGATGTCATCAATGCATGCTGCTAGTGAGTTTAGAGAATTGGAGGTGCTCGAAGGCTGGGAAGGATCAAAGCAAAGGTACAACTGAGTGTCATCTGATAGAAGTGAAAGCCTAGATTGTGCTTGGCAATCACATCAGCAAGAGGCAGAGTATAAACCGTGAAAAGATCCGGACCTAGCACTGAGCCCTGAGGTACTCCATATTTCAGAGGTACTTCAGATGATCTTTGTCCATTCGCGTCAATACTCTGGAGTCTCCAACTGAGATAGGACCTGAAGCACTGCAGAGCAGTGCCAGTGATGCCCAGGCGAGATGAGAGGCTCTCTAGAAGAACTTTGTGATCGATGGTATCAAAAGCAGCCGAAAGATCGAGCAACACAAGTAGAGACACTTTACCACGACTGCATTCCTAAGTAGGTCGTCGTATACCCGAAGCAATGCTGACTCTGTAGAGTGATTAGCTCTAAAGCCAGACTGGAACTTACTAGCAAGGTGTGAGGTTTTGATATATGAGTTCAGCTGGTCCGCCACGACCCGTCCTTCCACTTAAGCGTTCGTGCATCTCACTGTTGCCAAGGATTACATGCATGCATGTAGGAATATCCAGCTAATTGAAGCTAATTGCATGCAACTGTCTTAGCTGACAATCCTGGTTAATACAGTTGAGCGTGTACGACTGTGGTTATGAGCTTTTGCAGCTCGTGTGATTTGCATGTCCAGCGTGTGCCTCACTGCTGTAGCAGGACGCTTTGCTTTACCTGTCACTCGTGGATATGAGGCTCTCATTGGGTCGCATTCACTACCACTCGTGCTGCAGTAGACATTTTTGGATATCCTGTGCATCTGGCCAGGAATGCCAACCGAAGATTACGTCTGCTGAAAAAATCTATGATCGTGTGGTTTGGTTGGCTATTTGTGGCCTACGTTAACCGATGCGTTCTTTGAGTGTTTGCGCCGAACAAATTATCATTTCCTGGTAACGGTAGTTCTGTGTGCACTTGCGAAGTCACATTTAGAATTATACTGCTAATCTTGTTTGACCATTATCTACGGTCTACCCCGCACAATCGTGCTTGTAGATGCAGTGAACCGAAGTCCCATCTTGCCAGCATGCTTTGCTTTCGGCATCCCATATATACGTGCCTAGTTTCCGTCCTTGTAGTAACCCATTGTGCATCCCACTGTTGCTAGGAATTGTACGCATGCAAGTAGTAAAATGAAGTAAAGAGATGCCATATTCATGCAACCGTTTAGACTGTCACTTCTGGTAAATACAGTTAAAGGGGTGAAACTGTGCTCATGAGCTTTCGCATTTCGTGCAAATTGAATTTACAGCTAGTGCCTCAACCCTATACCTGGATGCTTGGATCTACCTGTTACCCGTGGACATAGGGCTCATATGGTTAGCATTTTCCACCCTGCGAGCAGCAGTTGATCCATGTAGATGTTCTGTGTATGTGACAATATAATACAATCGGAGAATGTGTCTGCTCTAAAAACTAGGCTCGTAATGTTCCGTTAGCTCTTAGTAACCTATGTTGACCGATCTGTTCTAATGAGTGTCCTGCCACGCCTTCCCACTCGTAGATTTTGATGCAGTGTAGCGATGTCCCACATTGACAGCCTGCTATACCTCCGGCATGATAATATATACAGGCCTAGTTCCAGTTCTTCTACTCACCCCTTTGTGCATCTCACTGAAGCCAAGGATAATAGACATGTAGGTAGGCATAGCCAGAGAAGGGATGCTGATTTCAAGCCACCCTTTAGAAAGTCACTCCTGCTGCATACAATTGGTCGTGTGCGACTGTGCTCAATTTCTTTTCCAGTTCCTATGATTTGCATCCACTGCGTTTACCTCAATTTCATAGCAGGAAGCTTTGCTAGCCCTGTCCCCAACGCAAATGAGGCTCGCTCGGATAGAAATCGCCACCATGTGCTCTGCAGGAGACTTTTGAGGAGGATCTGTGTATCTAGCAAGGTAATCCAAACCGAGGTAGTGCCTGCTAAATAAACTATGCTCTTGTTGTTCTGTTGGCTTTTTGTTACCTGTTGTGGCTGGTTAGTCTTTTTAGTTTTTGCCCAAAGATTGTATTAAGTCGACGTGAAGTGTTTTCTGGTACCAAATAACTAGTTGAAATATGCATTCAGCAGCTGCTTTATCATGAACGTCGATCTTATGTATGTTACCTTTTAGTATTTAACCCTCATTGTCCTTAAGCATGTCAGCACTAACCACTTAATAAAGCTTTCTCTAAAGCACATGCTGTCTGCTTACTTTGTCCGATCCTACATTGGCGAAGATTTTTGCAGGGCATCCCACATAGTCGACCGTTTTCGCTCACTTGCTGCATGTTCTTCAGGTAAAAACATATAGACGATAGCCAACTGTCGAAGTTACAAGAATTATAGCTGCTAAAAGATTATGGCCAAAGCCACTGTGTTTGGAAAGTACATATTTAAAACTGAACAATCGGCCTTTTCGTGGTACTTGGTGTTCTTTCTGCATAATTGCTATGTTTCCAGCTGAAAATTGGAGGCTATCAGATAACCACATCTGCTTACCAGAAGGTATGCCTTCTTTCAACCTACTTACAAACCAAATAGGATTGCAGGTATTCTTACCTGCTTAGGACGGAATATAATTATAGAATTGGCCTACGCACTTATAACATCCTGTCTTGACATTTTCATGTCGCTTTGCTCTTGCCCACCGGCCTGAGCAAGCAGACTCTTAAAGCCAGCTTGTGGGATTCGGTGTTTTTATATCACGAGTATCCCGGTAACAACATTAAACCACTTGTATGCGACCAGCCGATACTCAGAGTCAAGCAAAGCATCGACTTCAAATTTGTATTCTACACTACTAGGCATCTAACTTAGTGGGATTCTACCCACCTGTCAGTTATTTTCCCGTGCTTGTCCAAGCGTCGTAAAACGCCCTGTTCGTTTCAAACCGTTCACTTGTTACTCGTAAAACCTCATATCCTCTACTGACAGGGTTTGCGACGTGATTGACACACGTGGACTCCGATTTCGATCTCTACATCCTCGGGTTTACAGTTTTCATTGCTTTTTGTGGTCCAGTCCTAAACTCAATTTGTCTTGTATCTCGACTGTTGGAGCTACCATGGAGCAAGAAACCCTCGTCCACAATTAGAAAGTGGCTGCTCCCAAGTTTTGTCTTTGCCTTGAAACGATTCAGATGGTACATCACGTGCATTCCGAAACGCCTCCATTATCATGAGACTACTTCTGATGGGCAAGAGCTTGACGTGCTGGAACAACTCTGATAAGCTGCCTTGTAAAGTTTTTACCTTCCTGGCATCTGGTGACACGAGAGTTCTATTTTCCCAGGATTCGCTGATCTTTTCGGAGAGCTAGGAAAGGCACAGAGAGGTTAAGCAGGCTTGCCACTTGACTTCAGTTCGTCGACGAATATTCTCAGTCCTATGCTTACATCATCATTTGAACTTCCCCCCAACATTAGCTATTGGCAGAATTAGATCCGTCCTCGTGGCATAAGCTGCGTAAGTATTTACACGTGGATGGCAATTAAAGCTTACATCTTTGCTTTTTTTTTAAGTCTGAGCTGATGGCTGTTAACCTTGTGTATTGGTTGCTATCACATCTGTTGTGGTCACATAGTAGGATTGCTAGGACTAAGGAGGTTTATCTATCTCATGGCAGCTACCTAAACAGCCTTATGCCAATCTCATTGTGCATGTGGATGCAGTTTAACGAGGCCTTTTCCTTGTCGCCCGCTCTACCTTCGGCATCCTAATACATACACGTTTCGTTTCTAGTCCTTCCTCACACCCTGTTTGTGCATCTCACTGTTACCAAGGACTAATGCATGTATTGTAGGAATTGCCTTCAAAGGGATTCTGATTGCATACAACAGTTTAGACTGTCACTACAGGTGCACACATTTTATCGTAAGCAACTGTGCTCATGAGCTTTCGTACTTCGAGGTATTCGCGTTTACTGCGTGTGTCTCATTTACATAGCAGGAAGCTTTGCTCGACCTGTTACCAGTGGATGTGAGGCTCGCACTGGTACCATTTGTAGCTATGCAAAATGCGGTCGACAATTGAGAATGTTTGGTTATTCTGGCAAGGACAGCCGAACAAATATTGTGTCTACTGAAAAACTATGCTGAGTGAGTCTGTTGGCTGTTCCTAAACTATGTTGACCGATCAGTTCTTCAAGTGTTTGCGTTAAAGTGTGCATTAGGTCCATGTAAAGTGTATTCTGTGTGGACTTAAGTAGTTGCACTATTCATTCTGCCTCTAATTTATTTTGAACACGACCTTATTTATGTTCTATTCGCCGTACGTGCTTGTAGACAATGTACCGAAGTCCGTCCTTGGTAGCCTGCTATGCCGTCTGCATCCTCATATTTATAGGCCTGGCTCCCGTCCTTCCACTCAACCGTTCGTGCATCTCACTGTTGGCAATGATTACATGCATGCATGTAGGAATATCCAGCTAAGGGAAGCTAATTAAATGCAACAAACTTAGCTGACAATCCTAGTGAATACAGTTGAGCGTGTACGACTGTGTTTATGAGCTTTGGCAGCTCGTGCGATTTGCATGTCCAGCATGTGCCTTACTGCTGTAGCAGGACGCCTTGCATTAATTGTCACCCGTGGATATCAGGCTCTTATTGGGTCGCATTCACCACAACTCGTGCTGCAATTAACTTATTTGGATATAGTGTGTATCCGGCCAGGAAAGCCAACCGAATAGTAGGTCTGCTTGAAAAACTATGCTCGTGTGGTTCGGTTGGCTGTTCGTGACTTATGTTAACCAATGTGTTCTTTGAGTGATTGCCCCGAACGAAGTAATTTTTTCCTGGTAACGTGGATTCTGTGTACACTTGCGTAGTCACACATAGATAGCTGCTGCTAATCTTTTTTGACCATTATGTATGGTCTACCCTGCCGATTCGTGTTTGTAGATGCAGTGAACCGTGGTCTCATCTAGCCAGCATGCTTTACTATCGGCATCCACATATATACGTGCCTAGGTTCCGTCGTTGTACTAACCTCTTGTGCATCTCAATGTTACTAAGAATTGAATGCATACAAGTAGTAAAGGGAAGCAAAGATATGCCATATTCATGCAACCTTAAGGCTGTCACTTCTTGTGAAAAAAGTTGAAGGGGTCAAACTGTGCTCATGAGCTTTCGCATTTCGTGCAGTTTGAATTTACATCTAGTGCCTCAATCCCATAGCAGGATGCTTGGCTCGACCTGTTACCCATGGATATGAGGCTCATAAGGTTAGCTTTTTCCACCCTGCGAGCAGCAGAATAGCCATGTTGAAGTTCTGTGTATCTGACAAGATAATCAAAATGAAGAATGTTTCTGCTGTAAAAAATATGCTCGTAATGTTCCGTTGGCTCTTTGTAACCTATGTTAACCGATGTATTCTTCAACTGTTAGCACCAAAGCAAGTATTATTTCCTGGTAACCTGTCCTCTGTGTGCATTAAAGTAGTCGCACTAAGAATTCTGCTGCTAATCTTTTTTGACCATTCACCTTATGTATGTTCTACCCCGCGCCATCGTACTTGATATTGCAGTGTACTGAGGTCCCACCTTACTAGCATGCTCTGCTTTCAGCATCCTGACGTGCACATGCCTGGTTTCCGTCCTTGTACTCACTCCTTGCCATCTCGCTGTTGCTAAGATTTTTACGCATGCAATTAGTTTTAGGAAGTAAAGGGATGCCAATTTCATGCAACAGTTTAAATTGTCACTTCTGGTGCGTACAGTTGAGAGTGTGGGACTCTGCTCATGAGCTTTCGCATTTATTGCAATTTGAAATTACTGCTAGCGCCTCAATCCTATAGCAGGATGCTTGGCTCGACCTGTTACCCATAAATATGAGTCTCGTATGGTGAAAACTTTCCACCCTGCGAGCAGCAGAAGACCCATGTATGTGTTCTGTGTATCTGACAAGGTAATCAAATTGGTGAATGTCTGCTGTAAAAGCTATGCTTGTGATGTTCCGTTGGCTCTTAGTAACCTATGTAGACCGATGTGTTCTTATGGATGTTCTGCCACGCCTTCCCACTTGTAGATGCAGTGTAACGATGTCCCACATTGACAGCCTGCTTTGCCTCCGGCGTGATAATATATACAGGCCTGGTTCTAGTTCTTCTACTCACCCCTTTGTGCATCTCACTTAAGCCAAGGATTATACACATGTAGGTAGGCATAGCCAGAGAAGGGATGCTGATTGCAAGCTACCGTCTAGACAGTCACTCCGGCTGCATACAATTGGTCGTGTGCGACTGTGCCCAAATTCTTTTCCAGTTCCTATGATTTGCATTCACTGCGTTTACCTCAATGTCATAGCAGGAAGCTTAGCTCGCCCGGTTACCAATGCAAATGAGGCTCGCTCGGATAGAATTCGCCACCATGTGCGCTACAGGAGACTTTTAGGGAGGTTATGTGCATCTAGCAACGTAATTCAAATCAAGATAGTGCCTGCTAGAAAAACTATGCTCCTGATGTTGTGTTGGCTTTTTGTTACCTATGGTCCCTGATTAGTTCTTCTATTGTTTCTCCGAAAGCTTGTATTAGGTCCACGTGAAATGTGTTCTGTTTGCATTTAACTAGTCGAAATATGCATTCAGCAGCTGCTCTATCATGAACGTCGACCTTTTCTATGTTACCTTTTAGTATTTAACCCTCGTGATCCTTAAGCAGGCCAGCACTAAGCACTTACTAAAGCTTTCTCTAAAGCATATTTAGTCTGCTTACTTTGTCCAATCCTACATCGCCGAAGATTCCTGGTAGGCATCCCACATAGTATACCGTTTTCGCTCTCTTGCTTCATGTTCTTCTGGTAAAAACCTATAGACGACAGCCAACTGTCGAAGTTAAACAAATATAGCTGCCAAAAGACTATGGCCAAAGCCACAGCGTTTGGCAATTACATATTTAACTACCAACAATCGGCCTTTTCGGCGTACTTGGTGTTCTTTCTGCATAATAGCTATGTTTCCAGCTGAAATATGGAGCCTATTAGATGACCACATCTCCTTACCAGACAGGTATGCCTTCATTCAGCCTAACTACCTAAAACATAACATTGCAGGTATTCTTACCTGCTTAGGACGGAATTTAATAATAGAACTATTCCACGCACTTACAACATCTAAATCTTGAAAATTCCATGTCCCTTTGCTCTTTTCCACCGGCCTGAGCATTCAGGCTCTTTAAGCCAGCCTATGGGATATAGTGTTTTTATATCAAGAGAATCCTGGTGGCAACATCAAACAACTTGTTCGCGACCATCCGATACTCAGAGTCAAGCAAAGCATAGACTTCAAGTTTATATCCTTCACTACTGGGCATCTAAGTTAGTGGGATTCTACACACCTGTCAGTTATTTTCCCGTGTTTGTCAAGGCGTCGTAAAACGCCCTGTCCGTCATCAAACCGTTCACTTGTTACTCGTAAAACCTCATATCCTCTACTGACAGGGTTCGCGACGTGATTAACACTCGTGGACTCCGATTTCGATCTCTAAATCCTCGGGTTTACAGTTTTCATTGCTTTTTGTGGTCCAGTCCTAAATTTAATATGTTTTGTATCTCGACTATTGGAGATACCATGGAGCAACGAACCCTCGTCCCCAATGAGGAAGCAGCTGCTGCTACGTTTTCCTTTGCCTTGAAACGATTCAGATGGTTCATCATGTGCATACCAAAACGTCTCCGTTGTCATGAGACTACTTCTGCTGGGCGTGAGGTTGACACACTGAAACGACTTCAATAAGGTGCCTTGTACAGTTTTTACCTACCTGCAATCTGGTGACACGAGAGTTCCATTATACCAGGATTCACTGAACTTTTCGGAGAGCTTGGTAAGGCTCGGAGATGTTAGCAAGGCTTGCCACACGGCGTCAGTTCGTCGACGCTTAACTTCAGTCCTATGCTCACGTCATCATTCGAACTTACCCTGTAACATTAGCTATTGGCAGAGTGCAATCCATCCTCGTGGCATAAGCTGCGTTGGTATTCACACGTGGGTGGCAATTAAAGCTTACATCTTTGCTTCTGTTTTCAGTCACAGGCAATGGATGTTAACCTTTTGTAATCTCTGCGATCCCATCTGTTGTGGTCACATAGTGGGACTGATGGGACTGAGGAGGTTTGCTTATCTCTTCGCAGCTACTTAAACAGCCTAGTGCCAAGCTCATCGTGACTGTGCATGCAGTCTAACGAGGTCTTTCCCTTGTCGCCTGGTCAATCATCGGCATCCTAATAAATAGAGGATTCGTTTCCAGTCCTTCATCACAACCTGTTTGTGCAAATCGCTGTTGCCAAGGATTAATGCATGCGTTGTAGGATTTGCCTTCAAAGAGACTATGATTGCATCCAACCATTTAGACTGTTACTACAGGTGCACACGGTTTATCGTGAACAACTATGCTCATGAGCTTTTGCAGTTCGTGTGATTAGCATTTACTGCTTGTGTCTCATTTACATAGCAGGAAGCTTCGCTCGACCTGTTACCAGTGAATGTGAGGCTCGCACGGTTACTCTTTGTAGCTATGCATAATGCGGTCGACAATTGAGAATGTTTGGTTATTCTGGAGAGGACGGCCGAACAAATAAGGTGTCAACTGAAAAAAATTATGTTTGTGTTGCTCTATTGGCTGTTCCTAAACTATGTCGACCGATCGGTTCTTCAAGTGTTTTCGTTAAAAGGTGTATTAGGTCCATGTAAAGTGTATTCTGTGTGCACTTAAGTAGTTGCACTATTCATTGTGCCTCTAATCTATTTTGAACATGACCTTATTTATGTTCTATCCGCCGTACGTGCTTGTAGATACAGTGTACCTAGGTCTGTCCTTGGTAGCCCGCTATGCCATCTGCATCCTCATATTTATATGCCTGGTTCCCGTCGTTCCAATCAACTGTTCGTGCATCTCACTGTTGCCGAGGACTACACGCATGCATGTAGGAATATCCAGCTAAGGGAAGCTAATTGCATGCAACTAACTTAGCTGGCAATCCTGGTGAATACAGTTGAGCGTGTACGACTGTGTTTATGATCTTTGGCAGCTCGTGTGATTTGCATGTCCAGCGTGTGCCTCACTGCTGTAGCAGGAGGCTTTGCATTACTTGTCTACCGTGGATATCAGGCTCTTATTGGGTCGCATTTTCACAACTCGTGCTGCAATAGACTTTATTGGATATC
The DNA here is from genome assembly GCA_009760855.2 of Cristatella mucedo. Lineage (NCBI taxonomy): Eukaryota > Metazoa > Bryozoa > Phylactolaemata > Cristatellidae > Cristatella > Cristatella mucedo. The sequence goes on along the minus strand of WPIO01000107.1, from coordinate 32,564 downwards.
CTGCGCATCTGGCTAGGAAAGCCAACCGAAGAGTACGTCTGCTGAAAAAACTTTGCTCGTTTGGTTCGGTTGGCTGTTCATGACCTATGTTAACCGATGTGTTCTTTGAGTGTTTGCCCCGAACGTAGTATTACTTCCTGGTAACGTGGGTTCTGTGTGCACTTGCATAGTCACACATAGACTGCTGCTGCTAATCTTTTTTGACCATTATGTATGGTGTACCCTGCTTGATAGTGCTTGTAGATGCAGTGAACCGAGATCTCATCTTGCCAGCATGCTTTTCTTTCGGCATCCCCATATATACGTGCCTAGTTTCTGTCCTTGTACTAACCCCTTGTGCATTTCACTGTTGCTAAGAAATGTATGCATGCAAGTAGAAAAAAGAAGCAAAAATATGCCATATTCATGCAACCGTTTAGACTGTCACTTCTGGTGAAAAAAGTTGAAGGGGTGAAACTACGCTCATGAGCTTTTGCATTTCGTGCAATTTGAATTTACTGCTAGTGCCTCAATCCCATAGCAGGATGCTTGGCTTGACCTGTTACCCATGGATATGAGGCTCATATGGTTAGCTCTTTCTACCCTGCGAGCAGCAGGATCCTAACGTAGAAGTTCTGTGTATCTGACAAGGTAATCCAAATGAAGAATGTGTCTGCTGTAAACAATATGCTCGTAATGTTCTGTCGGCTCGTAGTAACCAATGTTAACCGATGTATTTTTCAACTGTTAGCACCAAAGCAAGTATTATTTCCTGGTAGCCTGTGCTCTATGTGCACTAAAGTAGTCGCACTAAGAATTCTGCTGCTAATCTTGTTTGACCATTCACCTTATGTATGTTGTACCCCGCGCCATCGTACTAGACGTTGCGGTGGACTGAGGTCCCACCTTACTAGCAGGCTTTGCTTTTAGCATCCTGACGTACACATGCTTGGTTTCCGTCATTGTAATCACACCTTGTGCATCTCGCTGTTGCTAAGAATTGTATGCATGCTATTAGTATAAGGAAGCTATGGGATGCCACTTTCATGCAACGGTTTAAACTGTCATTACTGGTGCACACAGTTGAGCCAGTGCGACTGCACTCATGAGCTTTTGCATTTCGTGCAATTTGAAACTACTGCTACCGCCTTAATCCTATAGCAGGATGCTTGGTTCGACATATTACCCATGTATATGAGGCTCGTATGGTAAAAACTTTCCACCCTGCGAGCAGCAGAAGGCCATGTATGTGCTCTATGTATCTGACAAGGTAATCAAATTAGAGGATGCCTCTGCTGTAAAAAGTATGCTTGTGCTGTTCCGTTGGCTCTTTGTAACCTATGATGACCGATCTGGTTTCATAAATGTTCTGCCATGCCTTGCCTCTCGTAGATGTAGTGTAACGATGTTAGGAAGAGGTTAAGAAGGCTTGCCACTCAGCGTCAGTTCGTCGGACCTTAACTTCAGTCTTATGCTCACGTCATCATTCAAACTTGCCCCGTAACATTAGCTATTGGCAGAGTGCCATCCTTCCTCGTGGCATAAGCTGCGTGGGTATTCACACGAGGGTGGCAATTAAAGCTTACATCTTTGCTTCTGTTTTAGTCTAAGTCGATAGCTGTTTATCTTGTGTAATCTTTGCGATCCCATCTGTTGTGGTCACATAGTAGGATTACTGGGACTGAGGAGATTTGTTTATCTCTTGGCAGCTACTTAAACGGCCTACTGCTAAGCTCATCGTGCATGTACATGCAGTTTAACAAGGTCTTTCCATTGTCGCCTGCTCTAAATTCGGCATCCTAATACATACAGGTTTCGTTTCCAGTCTTTCCTTACACCCCGTTTGTGAATGTCACTGTTGCCAAGGATTAACGCATGCATTGTACGATTTGCCTTTAAGGGGATTCTAATTGCATGCAACCGTTTAGAGTCTCACTACAGGCGCACACAGTTTATCGTGAGCGACTGTGCTCATGAGCTTTCGCAGTTCGTGCGATTTGCATTTACTGCTGTGTGTCTCATTTACATAGCAGGAAGCTTTGCTCGACCTGTTACCAGTGGATGTGATGCTCGCACTGGTACCCTTTGTAGCCATGCATAATGCTGATGACAATTGAGAATGTTTAGTACTTCTGCCAAAGACAGCCGAGCAAAAGTTGTGTCTACTGAAAACCTATGCTCGTGTGGCTCTGTTGGCTGTTCCTAAACTATATTGACTCATCGGTTCTTAAAGAGTTTCCATTAAAATGTGTATTAGGTCCATGTAAAGTGTATTCTGTGTGCACTTAAGTAGTTGCACTATTCATTCGGCCTCTAATCTATTTTGAACGTTGACCTAATTTAGGTTCTACCCGCCGTACGTGCTTGTAGAAGCATTGTACCTAGGGCTGTCCTTGGTAGCCTGCTATACCATCTGCAAACTCACATTTAAAGGCCTGGTTCCCGTCCTTCCACTCAACCGTTCGTGCATCTCACTGTTGCCAAGGATTACATACATGCATGTAGGAATATCCAGCTAAGGGAAGCTGATTGCATGCAACTGTCTTAGCTGACAATCTTGGTGAATGCAGTTGAGCTCGTACGACTTTGTTTATGAGCTTTAGCAGCGCATGTGATTAGCATGTCCAGCTTGTGCCTACCTGCTGTGGCAGGAGCTTTGCTTTAATTGTCACCCGTGGATATGAGGCTCTCATTGGGTCGCATTCGCAACCGTTCGTGCTGCAGTAGCCTTTTTTGGATATCCTATGCATTTGACCAGGAAAGCCAACCGAAGAGTACTTGTGCTGAAAAAAATATGCTCATGTGGTCCAGTTGGCTGTTCGTGACCTATGTTAACCGATGTGTTCCTTGAAAGTTTGCCCCAAACGAAGTATTATTTCCTGGTAACGCCGGTTCTGTGTACACTGGCGTTGGCACACATAGAATGCTGCTGCTAATCTTTTTCGACCATTTTGTATGGTCGACCCCACCCAGTCGTGCTTGCAGATGCAGTGAGCCGAGGTCTCATCTTTCCAGCATGCTTTGCTTACGGCATCCCCATATATACGTGCCTAGTTTCCGTCCTTGTACTAACCCCTTGTGCATCTTACTGTTGCTTAGAAATGTATGCATGCAAGTAGTAAAAAGAAGCAAAGAGATACCATAATCATGCAACCGTTCAGACTGTCTATTCTGGTGAATGCAGATGTAGCGGGGAAACACTGCTCATGAGCCTTCGCATTTCGTGCAATTTGAAATTGCCGCTAGTGCCTCAATCCCATAGCAGGATGCTTGGCTCGACCTGTTACCCTTGGATATGAGACTAATATGGTTAGCATTTTCCACCCTGTGAGCACCAGAAGACCACTGTCGAGGTTCAGCGTATCTGATAAGGTAATCAAAATGAAGAATGTGTCTGCTGTAAAAGCTATACTTGTAATGTTCCGTTGGCTCTTAGTAACCTTTGTTAACTGATGTGTTCTTCCAGTGTTAGCACCTAAGCAAGTATTATTTTCTGCTAACCTGTGCTCTGTGTGCACTAAATTAGTCGCACTGTGAATTCTGCGGCTAATCTTTTTTGACCATTCAACTTATGTACCTTCTACCCCGCGCCATCGTACTTGCTGTTGCTGTGTACTGAGGTCCCACCTTGCTAGCATGCTTTGCTTTCAGCATGCTCACGTATACAGCCTGGTTTCTGTCCTTGTACTCACTCCTTGCCCATCTTGCTGATGCTAAGCTTTGTACACATGCAATTAGTATCATGAAGCAAAGGGATGCCTATTTCAATCAACGTTTTAAACTGTCAATTCTGGGGCATACAGTTGAGCCAGTGCGACTGTGCTCATAAGCTTTCGCATTTCGCGCAATTTGAACTTACTGCTAGTGTCTCAATGCTATAGCTGGAGGCTTTGCTCGACCTGTTACCCATGGAGGTAAGGCTCGTATGGTGAAAATTTTCCACCCTGCGAGCAGCAGAAGACCCATGTATGTGTTCTGTGTATCTGACAAGGTAATCGAATTGGAGAATGTCTCTGCTGTTAAAACTATGCTTGTGATGTTACTTTGGCTCTAAGTAACCTATGTTGACCGACCTGTTCTCCTGCAGGTTCTGCCACGCCTTTCCACTCGTAGATGCAGTGTAACGGTGTCCCACATTGACAGCCTGCTTTTCCTCCGGCATGATAATATATACAGGCCTGGTTCCAGTTCTTCTACTTACCCCTTTGTACATCTCATTGAAGCCAAGAATTATACGCATGTAGGTAGGCATAGCCAGAGAAGGGAATCTGATTGGAAGGTACCATTTAGACAGACACTCCTGCTGCATACAATTGATCGTGTGCGACTGTGCCCAATTTCTTTTCCAGTTCCTATGATTTGCATTCACTACGTTTACCTCAATGTCATAGCAGGAAGCTTCGCTCGCCCTCTTACCAATGCAAATGAGGCTCGCTCGGATAGAAATCGCCACCATGTAGGCTGCTGAAGACTTTTGGGGAGGTTCTGTGTATCAAGCAAGGTAATCCAAATCAAGATTGTGCCTGCTAAAAACACTATGCTCTTTTTGTTCTGTTGGCTTTTTGTTACCGATGGTCGCTGATTAGTTCTTCTAGTGTTTTGCCTAAAGCTTGTATGAAGTCCACGTGAAGTGTGTTCTGTTTGCAATTAACTAGTCGAAATATGCATTCAGCAGCTGCTCTATCATGAACGCTGACCTTATGTATGTTACCTTTTAGTATATAACCCTCGTTGTCCTTAAGCGGGCCAGCACTAACAACTTAATAAAGCTTTCTCTAAAGCATATTTAGTTTGCTTACTTCGTCCAATGCTACATCGCCGAAGATTCCTGTGGGGCCTCCCGCATAGTCGACCGTTTTCTCTCTCTTGCTTTATGTTCTTCTGGTAACAACCTATAGATGATAGCCAACTGTCGAAGTGAAACAAATATAGCTGCCAAAAGGTTATGGCCGAAGCCACTGCGTTTGGCAATTACATATTTAAATCTCAACAATCGGCCTTTTCGGCGTACTTTGTGTTCTTTCTGCATAATAGCTATGTTTCCAGCTGAAAATTGGAGCCTATTAGACGACCACATCTGCTTACCAGACAGATATGCCTTCTTTCAGCCTACTTACATACCACGTAACATTGCAGGTATTCTTACCGGCTTCGGACGGAATGTAATAATAGAATTGGTCTACGCACATGTAACATCGTGTCTTGACATTTCCATATGACTTTGCTCTTGATCACCGGCCTGAGCAATCAGGCTCTTTAAGCCAGCTTTTGGAATTCGGTGTTTGTATATCATGACTATCCCGGTGGCCACATCACACCACTTGTATGCGACCAGCCGATACTCAGAGTCAAGCAAAGCATCGACTTCAAGTTTGTATCCTTCACTACTAGGCATCTAAGTTAGTGGGATTCTACCCACCTGTCAGTTATTTTCCCGTGCTTGTCCAAGCGTCGTAAAACGCCCTGTTCACCATCAAACTGTTCACTTCTTACTCGTAAAACCTCATATCCTCTACTGACAGGATTTGCGACGTGATTAACACTCGTGGACTCCGATGTCGATCTATATATCCTCGGGTTTACAGTCTTCATTGCTTTTTTGGTCCAGTCCTAAACTCAATTAGTTTTGTATCTCGACTGTTGGAGCTACTATGAAGCAAAGTACCCTCGTCCACAGTTAGAAAGCGGCTGCTCCCAAGTTTTTTCTTTGCCTTGAAACGATTCAGATGGCACATCATGTGCATTCCGAAACGCCTCCGTTATCATGAGACTACTTCTGATCCGCATGAGCTTGAAACACTGGAACGACTTTGATAAGCTGCCTTGTACACTTTTTACCTATTTGGCATCTGGTCACAGGAGAATTCCATTCTCCCAGGATTCACTGATCTTTTCGGAGAGCTAGGAAAAGCCCGGAGAGATTAGGAAGGCTTGCCACTTGGCTTCAGTTCGTCGTGGCTTAACTTCAGTCTTATCCTCACGTCATCATTCGAACTTACTCTGTAACATTAGCTATTGGCAGAGTGCAATCCGTCCTCGTGGCATAAGCTGCGTGGGTATTCACACGTGGGTGGCAATTAAAGCTTACATATTTGCTTCTGTTTTCAGTATGAGGCGATGGATGTTAACCTTTTGTAATCTCTGCGATCCTATCTGTTGTGGTCACATAGTAGGATTGCTGGGACTGAGGAGGTTTGTTTATCTCTTGGCAGCTACTTAAACAGCCTACTGCCAAGCTCATCGTGCATGTGCATGCAATTTAACGAGGTCTTTCCCTTGTTCCTGCTCTAACTTCGGCATCCTAATACATACAGGTTTCGTTTGCCGTCCTTCCACGAAGACCGTTTGTGCATGTCACTGTGGCCAAGAAATAATGCATGCGTTGTGAGATTAGCCTTCAAGGAAATTTTAATTGCATGCAACCGTTTAGACTGTCAGTACAGGTGCACACAGTTTATCGTGAGCAACTGTGCTCATGAACTTTCGCTGTTCGTGTGAGTTGCATTAACTGCTTGTGTCTCACTTACATAGCAGGAAGCTTTGCTCGACCTGTTACCAGTGAATGTGAGGCTCGCACTGGTACCCTTTGTAGCCATGCACAATGCGGTTGACAATTGAGAATGTTCGGTATTCTGGCAAGGACAGCCGAACAAAAATAGTGTCTACTGAAAGAATTATGCTCGTGTGGCTCTGTTGGCTGTTCCTAAACTATGTGCATCGATCGGTTCTTCAAGTTTTTGCGTTAAAGTGTGTATTAGGTCCATATAAAGTGCATTCTGTGTGGACCTCAGTAGGTGCACTATTCATTCGGCCTCTAATTTATTTAGAACGTTGACCTTATTTATGTTCTATCTGCCGTACCTGCTTGTAGATGCAGTGTACCGATGTCTGTCCTCGGTAGCCTGCTATGCCATCTGCATCCTCATATTTATAGGCCTGGTTCCCGCCCTTCCATTCAACCGTTCGTGCATCTCACTGTTGCCAAGGATTACATGCATGCATGTAGTAATATGCAGCTATGGGAAGCTAATTACATGCAACTAACTTAGCTAACAATCTTGGTGAATACAGATGAGCGTGTGCGACTCTGTTTATGAACTTTGGCAGCTCGTGTGATTTGCATGTCCAGCGTGTGCCTCACTGCTGTAGCAGGACGCTTTGCAATAATTGTCACCCGTGGATATGAGGCTCTCATTGGGTCTCATTCACCACAACTCGTGCTGCAATTGACTTTGTTGAATATCCTGTGCATCTGGCTAGGAAAGCATACCGAAGAGTATGTCTGCTGAAAAAACTATGCTCGTAATGTTCTGTTGGCTCTTAGTTACCTATTTAACTGATGTACTCTTCAGCTGTTAGAACCAAAGAAAGTATTATTTTCTGGTAAACTGTGCTCTGTGTGCACTAAAGTAGTCGCACTATGAATTCTTCTGCTAATCTTTTTTGACCATTCACCTTATGTACGTTCTACCCTGCGCTGTCGTACTTGATGTTGCGGTGGACTGAGGTTCCACCTTACTAGCATGCTTTGATTTCAGCATCTTGACGTACGAATGCCTGGTTTCCTTCGTTGTAGTCACTCCTTGCCCATCTCGCTGTTGCTAAGATTTGTATGCATGTGATTAGTATTAGGAAGCTAAGGGATGCCACTTTCATGCAACGGTTCAAACTGTCAGTTTTGGTGTATACAGTTAAGACAGTGCGACTGCGCTCATGAGCTTTTGCATTTCGTGCAATTTGAAATTACTGCTAGCGCCTCAATCCAATAGCAGGATGCTTGGCTCGACATGTTACCTATGTATATGAGGCTCGTATGGTGAAAAATTTCCACCCTGCGAGTAGAAGAAAACCCATGTATGTGCTCAGTGTATCTGACAAGGTAATCAAATTGGAGAATGTCTGTGCTGTAAAAACTATGCTTGTGCTGATCCGTTGGCTCTTAGTAACCTATGTTGACCGATCTGTTCTCATGAATGTTCTGCCATGCCTTCCCTCTTGTACATGCACTGAAACGATGTCCCACATTGACAGCCTACTTTGCCACCGGCATGATAATATATACAGGCCTGGTTCAAGTTTATCTACTCACCCCTTTGGGCATCTCACTGAAGCCAAGATTTATTCACTTGTACGTAGGCGTAGCCAGTGAAGGGATGCTGATTGCATGCTACCGTTTAGACAGTCACTACTGCTGCATACAATTGATCGTCTGCGACTGTGCTCGAATTCTTTTCCAGTTCCTATGATTTGCATTCACTGCGTTTACCTCAATGTCATTGCAGGAAGCTTTGCTCGCCCTGTTATCAATGCAAATGAGGCTCGCTCGGATAGATGTCGCCACTATGTGCACTGCAGGAGACTTTTGAGGAGGTTCTGTGTATCTAGCGAGGAAATCCAAATCACGATAGTGCTTGCTAAAAAAACTATGCTCTTGATGTTGTGTTGGCTTTTTGTTACCTACGGTCCCTGATTAGTTCTTCTTGTGTTTTGCCCAAAGCTTGTATTAGGTCCACGTGAAGTGTGTTCTGTTTGCAATTAACTAGTCGAAATATGCATTCAGCAGCTGCTCTATCATTAACGTCGATCTTATGTATGTTACCTTTTAGTATTTGACCCTCGTTGTCCTTTAGCAGGCCAGCACTAACCACTTAAATAAGCATTCTCTAAAGCATATTTAGTCTGCTTACTTTGTCCAATGCTACATCGCCGAAGATTCTTGTAAGGCATCCCACATAGTCGACCCTTTTCGCTCTCTTGCTTCATGTTCTCTAGATATAAACATATAGACGACAGCCAACTGTCAAAGTTACAAAAATTAAAGCTGCCAAAACATTATTGCCGAAGCCACTGCGTTAGGCAATAACATATTTGAATCTCAAATATTGGTCGTTTCGGCATATTTGGTGTTCCTTCTACATAATAGCCATGGTTCCAGCTGAAAATTGGAGCCTATCAGATAACCACATCTGCTTACCAGACAGGTATGCCTTCTTTCAGCCTACTTACATACCACATAACATTGCAAGAATACTTACCTGCTTAGGACGGAATATGTTTTTAGAATTGATCCACGCACTTAAAACATATTTTCTTGACATTTCCATGTCGCTTCGCTCTTGTCCACTCGCCTGAGTAATCAAGCTCCTAATGCCAGCTTGTGGGATTCGGTGTTCGTATATCAAGAGCATCCCGGTGGCCACATCACACCACTTGTATGCGACAAGCCGATACTCAGAGTCAAGCAAAGCATCGACTTCCAAGTTTGCATCCTTCACTACTAGGCATCTAAGTTAGTAGGATTCTACCCACCTGTCATGTATTTTGCCGTGCTTGTCCAAGCGTCGTAAAACGCCCTGTTCGTCATCAAAGAGTTCACTTGTTACTCTTAAAACCTCACGTCCTCTACTGACAGGGTTTGCGACGTGATTAACACTCGGGGACTCCGATGTTGATATCTACATCCTCGGGTTTACAGTTTACATTGCTTTCTGTGGTCAAGTCCTAAACTCAATATGTCTTGCATCTCGACTGTTGGAGCTACCATTGAGCAAAGAACCCTTGTCCCCAATTAGAAAGCGGCTGCTCCCAAGTTTTTTCTTTGCCTTGAAACGATTCAGATGGTACGTCGTGTGTATTCCGAAACGCCTCCGTTATCATGAGACTACTTCTGCTGGGCATGAGCTTGACACACTGGAACGAATTTGATAAGCTGCCTTGAACAGTTTTTACCTACCTAGCATCTGGTGACGCGAGAGTTCCATTCTCCCGAGATTCACTGATCTTTTCGGAGAGCTAGGACAGGCCCGGAGAGGTTAGGAAGGCTTGCCACTTGGGGTCAGTTCGTCGACGCTAAACTTCAATCCTATGATCACGTCATCATTCGAACTTACCCCGTAACATTAGCTATTGGCAGAGTGCGATCCGTCCTCGTGGCATAAGCTGCATAGGTATTCACACGTGGGTGGCAATTAAAGCTTACATCTTTGCTTCTGTTTTCTGTCTGAGGCGATGGCTTTTAATCTTGTGTAATCTTTGCGATCCCATCTGTTGTGGTCACATAGTATGATTAATGGGACTGAGGAGGTTTGTTTATCTCTTGGCAGCTACTTAAACAGCCTACTGCCAAGCTCATCGTGCATGTGCATGCAGTTTAACGAGGTCTTTCCCTTGTTCCTGCTCTAACTTCGGCATCCTAAAACATACAGGTTTCGTTTCCACTCCTTCCTCACACCCCCCGTTGTGCACGTCTCTGTTGCCAAGGATTAATGCATGCATTGTAGGTTTTGCCTTTAAAGGGATTCTGATTGCATGCAACCGTTTAGTCTGTCACTACAGGTGCACACAGTTTATCGTGAGCAACTGTGCTCATGAGCTTTCACGCTTCGTGCGAATTGCATTTACTGCGTGTGTCTCATTTACATAGCAGGAAGCTTTGCTCGACCTGTTACCAGTGGATGTCAAGCTCGCACTGGTAACCCTTGTAGCCATGCATAATGGGGTCGAAAATTGAGAATGTTTGGTACTTCTGCCAAGGACAGCCGACCAAATATAGTGTCCACTGAAAAACTATGCTCGAGTGGCTATATTGGCTGTTCCTAAACTATGTTAACCGATCGGTTCTTCAAGTGTTTGCATTAAAGTGTGTATTAGGTCCATGTAAAGTGTATTCTGTGTGCACTCAAGTAGTTGCACTATTCATTGTGCCTCTAATCTATTTTGAACGTTGACCTTATTTATGTTCAACGCACCGTACGTGCTTGTAGATGCAGTGTACCGAGGTCTGTCCTTGGTAGCCTGGTATGCCATATCCATCTTCATATTTATAGGCCTGGTTCCCGTACTTTCATTCAACCGTTCATGCATCTCACTTTTGCCAAGGATTACATGCATGCATGTAATAATATCCAGCTAAGGCAAGCTAATTGCATGCAACTGTGTTAGCTGGCAATCCTGGTTAACACAGTTGAGCGTGTACGACTGTGTTTATGAGCTTTGCAGCTCGTGTGATTTGCATGTCCAGCATGTGCCTTATTGCTGTAGCAGGACGCTTTGCTTTAATTGTCACCCGTGGATATGAGGCTCTCATTGGGTCGCATTCGCAACCATTCGCGCTGCAGTAGACGTTTTTNGGTGTTCTTTGAGTGTTTACCCAGAACGAAGTATTATTTCTGGGTAACGTGCATTCCTTGTGCACTTGCATTGGCACACTTAGAATGCTGCTGCTAATAATTTTTGAACATTATGTATGGTCTACCCCGCCCAATCGTGCTTGTAGATGCAGTGAACCGAGAGCTCATCTTGCCAGCATGCTTTGCTTTCGGCATCCCCATATATACGTGCCTAGTATCTTTACTTGTACTAACCCCTTGTGCATTTCACTGTTGCTAAGAAATGTATGCATGCAAGAAGTAAAAAGAATCAAAGAGATACCATAATCATGCAACCGTTTAGACTCTCATTTCTGGTGAATGCAGTTGAAGTGGAGAAACACTGCTCATGAGCTTTTGCATTTGGTGCAATTTGAAATTACTGCTACTGCCTCAATCCCACAGCAGGATGCTTGGCTCGACCTGTTACCCTTGGATATGTGACTCATATGGTTAGCATTTTCTATCCTGCGAGCAGCAGAAAACTACTGTAGAGGGTCTACGTATCTGACAAGATAATTAAAATGAAGAATGTGTCTGCTGTCAAAACTATGCTCGTAATGTTCCGTTGGCTCTTAGAACCCTTTGTTAACCGATGTGTTCTTCAAGTGTTAGCACCAAAGCAAGAATTACTTTCTGCTAACCTGTGCACTGTGTGCACTAAAGTAGTCGCACTGTGAATTCTGCTTCTAATCTTTTTTGACCATTCACCTTATCTATGTCCTACCCTGCTCCATCGTATTTGCTGTTGCGGTTTACTGAGGTCCCACCTTGCTAGCATGCTTTGCTTTCAGCATCCTCATATATACATGCCTGGTTTCCGTCCTTGTCCTCACTCCTTGCCCATCTTGCTGTTGCTAAGATTTCTACACATGCAATTGGTATTAAGTAGCTAAGGGATGCCAATTTCATGCAACGGTTTAAACTGTCACTTCTGGTGCATACAGTTGAGCCAGTGCGACTGTGCTCATGAGCTTTCGCATTTCGTGCAATTTGAAACTACTGCTAGTGTCTCAATCCTATAGCAGGATGCTTGGCTCGACCTGTTACCCATGGATATGAGGCTCGTATGGTGAAAAATTTCCACCCTGCGAGCAGCAGAAGACCCATGTATGCGTTCTGTGTATCTGACAAGGCAAAGAAATTGAAGAATGTTTGTGCTGTAAAAACTTTGTTGAGATGTTCCGTTGGCTCTTAGTAGCCTATGTAGACCGATGTGTTCTTATGAATGTTCTGCCACGCCTTCCCACTTGTAGATGCAGTGTAACGATGTCCCACATTGACAGCCTGCTTTGCCCCCGGCGTGATAATATATACAGGCCTGGTTCTAGTTCTTCTACTCACCCCTTTGTGCATCTCACAGAAGCCAAGAATTATAAGCATGTAGGTAGCCATAGCCAGAGAAGGGATGCTGATTGCAAGCTGCCGTTTAGAGAGTCACTCCTGCTGCATACAATTGGTCGTGTGCGACTGTGCTCAATTTCTTTACCAGTTCATATGATTTGCATTCACTGCGTTTACCTCAATGTCATAGCAGGAAGCTTTGCTCGCCCTGTTGCCAATGCAAATGAGGCTCGCTCGGATAGATGTCGTCACCATGTGCGCAGCAGGTGACTTCTGAGGAGGTTCTGTGTATCTAGCAAGGTAATCCAAATCAAGATCGAGCTTGCTAAAAAAACTATGCTCTTGATGTTGTGTTGGCTTTTTGTTATCTTTGGTCCATGATTAGTTCTTCTAGTGCTTTGCCCAAAGCTTGTATTAAGTCCACGTGAAGTGTGTTCTGTTTGCAATTAACTAGTCGAAATATGCATTCAGCAGCTGCTCTATCATTAACGTCGACCTTATGTATGGTACCTTTTAGTATTTGACCCTCGTCGTCCTTTAGCAGGCCAGCACTAACCACTTAAGTAAGCTTTCTCTAAAGCATATTTAGTCTGCTTACTTTGTCCAATGCTACATCGCAGAAGATTCCGATAAGGCATTCCACATAGTCGACCCTTTTCGCTCTCTTGCTTCATGTTCTCTAGGTAAAAACTTGTAAACGACAGACAACTGTCGAAGTTACAAAAATTAAAGCTACTAAAACATTATTGCCGAAGCCACTGCTTTAGGCAATAACATATTTGAATCTCAAATATCGGCCGTTTCGGCATACTTGGTGTTGTTTCTACATAATAGCTAATGTTCCAGCTGAAAATTGGAGCCTATCAGATAACCACATCTGCTTACCAGACAGGTATGCCTTCTTTTAGCCTTCTTACATACCACATAACATAGCAGGTATACTTGCCTGCTTATGACGGAATATATTTTTAGAATTCATCCACGCACTTAAAACATCCTTACTTGACATTTCCATTTCGCTTTGCTCTTGTCCACTGGCCTAAGTAACCAAGCTCCTAAAGCCAGCTTGTGGGATTCGGTGTTTGTATATCAAGAGAATCCCGGTGGCCACATCACACTACCTGTATGCGACCAGCCGATACTCAGAGTCAAGCAAAGCATCGACTTCAAGCTTGTATCCTTCACTACTAGGCATCTAATTTAGTAGGATTCTACCCACCTGTCATGTATTTTGCCGTGCTTGTCCAAGCGTCGTAAAACGCCCTGTTCGTCATCAAAGAGTTCACTTGTTACTCTTAAAACCTCACGTCCTCTACTGACAGGGTTTGCGACGTGATTAACACTCGTGGACTCCGATGTTGATATCTACTACCTCGGGTTTACAGATTTCATTGCTTTTTGTGGTCCAGTCCTAAACTCAATATGTCTTGTATCTCGACTGTTGGCGCTACCATGGAGTAAAGAACCCTCGTCCCCAATTAGAAAGCGGCTGCTCCCAAGTTTTTTTTTTGCCTTGAAACGATTCAGATGGTACGTCGTGTGTATTCCGAAACGCCTCCGTTATCATGAGACTACTTCTGCTGGGCACGAGCTTGACACACTGGAACAAATTTGATAACCTGCCTTGAACAGTTTTTACCTACCTAGCATCTGGTGACGCGAGAGTTCCATTCTCCCGAGATTCACTGATCTTTTCGGAGAGCTAGGACAGGCCCGGAGAGGTTAGGAAGGCTTGCCACTTGGGGTCAGTTCGTCGACGCTAAACTTCAATCCTATGCTCACGTCATCATTCGAACTTACCCCGTAACATTAGCTATTGGCAGAGTGCGATCCGTCCTCGTGGCATAAGCTGCATAGGTATTCACACGTGGGTGGCAATTAAAGGTTACATCTCTGCTTCTGTTTTCTGTCTGAGGCGATGGCTTTTAATCTTGTGTAATCTTTGCGATCCCATCTGTTGTTGTCACATAGTAGGATTGCTGGGACTGAGGAGGTTTGTTTATCTCTTGGCAGCTACTTAAGCAGCCTACTGCCAAGCTCATCGTGCATGTGCATGCAGTTTAACGAGGTCTTTCCCTTGTTCCTGCTCTAACTTCGGCATCCTAAAACATACAGGTTTCGTTTCCACTCCTTCCTCACACCCCGTTTGTGCACGTCTCTGTTGCCAAGGATTAATGCATGCATTGTAGGTTTTGCCTTTAAAGGGATTCTGATTGCATGCAACCGTTTAGTCTGTCACTACAGGTGCACACAGTTTATCGTGAGCAACTGTGCTCATGAGCTTTCACGCTTCGTGCGAATTGCATTTACTGCGTGTGTCTCATTTACATAGCAGGAAGCTTTGCTCGACCTGTTACCAGTGGATGTCAAGCTCGCACTGGTAACCCTTGTAGCCATGCATAATGGGGTCGAAAATTGAGAATGTTTGGTACTTCTGCCAAGGACAGCCGACCAAATATAGTGTCCACTGAAAAACTATGCTCGAGTAACTATATTGGCTGTTCCTAAACTATGTTGACCGATCGGTTCTTCGAGTGTTTGCCTTAAAGTGTGTATTAGGTCCATGTAAAGTGTATTCTGTGTGCACTCAAGTAGTTGCACTATTCATTGTGCCTCTAATCTATTTTGAACGTTGACCTTATTTATGTTGAACGTGCTTGTAGATGCAGTGTACCGAGGTCTGTCCTTGGTAGCCTGGTATGCCATATCCATCTTCATATTTATAGGCCTGGTTCCCGTACTTTCATTCAACCGTTCATGCATCTCACTTTTGCCAAGGATTACATGCATGCATGTAATAATATCCAGCTAAGGCAAGCTAATTGCATGCAACTGTGTTAGCTGGCAATCCTGGTTAACACAGTTGAGCGTGTACGACTGTGTTTATGAGCTTTGCAGCTCGTGTGATTTGCATGTCCAGCATGTGCCTTATTGCTGTAGCAGGACGCTTTGCTTTAATTGTCACCCGTGGATATGAGGCTCTCATTGGGTCGCATTCGCAACCATTCGCGCTGCAGTAGACGTTTTTGGATATCCTGTACATCTGGCCAGGAAAGCCAACCGAAGAGTACGTCTGCTGAGAAAACTATGCTTGTGTGGTTCGTTAGGCTGTTCGTGACCTATGTTAACCGGTGTTCTTTGAGTGTTTACCCAGAACGAAGTATTATTTCTGGGTAACGTGCATTCCTTGTGCACTTGCATTGGCACACTTAGAATGCTGCTGCTAATAATTTTTGAACATTATGTATGGTCTACCCCGCCCAATCGTGCTTGTAGATGCAGTGAACCGAGAGCTCATCTTGCCAGCATGCTTTGCTTTCGGCATCCCCATATATACGTGCCTAGTATCTTTACTTGTACTAACCCCTTGTGCATTTCACTGTTGCTAAGAAATGTATGCATGCAAGAAGTAAAAAGAATCAAAGAGATACCATAATCATGCAACCGTTTAGACTCTCATTTCTGGTGAATGCAGTTGAAGTGGAGAAACACTGCTCATGAGCTTTTGCATTTGGTGCAATTTGAAATTACTGCTACTGCCTCAATCCCACAGCAGGATGCTTGGCTCGACCTGTTACCCTTGGATATGTGACTCATATGGTTAGCATTTTCTATCCTGCGAGCAGCAGAAGACTACTGTAGAGGGTCTACGTATCTGACAAGATAATTAAAATGAAGAATGTGTCCGCTGTCAAAACTATGCTCGTAATGTTCCGTTGGCTCTTAGAACCCTATGTTAACCAATGTGTTCTTCAAGTGTCAGCACCAAAGCAAGTATTATTTTCTGCTAACCTGTGCACTGTGTGCACTAAAGTAGTCGCACTGTGAATTCTGCTTCTAATCTTTTTTGACCATTCACCTTATCTATGTTCTACCCTGCTCCATCGTATTTGCTGTTGCGGTTTACTGAGGTCCCACCTTGCTAGCATGCTTTGCTTTCAGCATCCTCATATATACATGCCTGGTTTCCGTCCTTGTCCTCACTCCTTGCCCATCTTGCTGTTGCTAAGATTTGTACACATGCAATTGGTATTAAGAAGCTAAGGGATGCCAATTTCATGCAACGGTTTAAACTGTCACTTCTGGTGCATACAGTTGACCCAGTGCGACTGTGCTCATGAGCTTTCGCATTTCGTGCAATTTAAAATTACTGCTAGTGTCTCAGTCCGATAGCAGGATGCTTGGCTCGACCTGTTACCCATGGATATGAGGCTCGTATGGTGAAAAATTTCCACCCTGCGAGCAGCAGAAGACCCATGTATGTGTTCTGTGTATCTGACAAGGCAAACAAATTTAAGAATGTCTCTGCTGTAAATACTTTGTTGAGATGTTCCGTTGGCTCTTAGTAACCCATGGAGACCGATGTGTTCTTATGAATTTTCTGCCACGCCTTCCCATTCGTAGATGCAGTGTAACGATGTCCCACATTGACAGCCTGCTTTGCCTCCGGCGTGATAATATATACAGGCCTGGTTCTAGTTCTTCTACTCACCCCTTTGTGCATCTCACTGAAGCCAAGAATTATACGCATGTAGGTAGC
The DNA here is from genome assembly GCA_009760855.2 of Cristatella mucedo. Classification (NCBI taxonomy): domain Eukaryota; kingdom Metazoa; phylum Bryozoa; class Phylactolaemata; family Cristatellidae; genus Cristatella; species Cristatella mucedo. Next base: position 15,554 of record WPIO01000107.1, on the reverse strand, counting down.
CATAGCCAGAGAAGGGATGCTGATTGCAAGCTGCCGTTTAGAGAGTCACTCCTGCTGCATACAATTGGTCGTGTGCGACTGTGCTCAATTTCTTTACCAGTTCATATGATTTGCATTCACTGCGTTTACCTCAATGTCATTGCTGGAAGCTTTGCTCGCCCTGTTGCCAATGCAAATGAGGCTCGCTCGGATAGATGTCGCCACCATGTGCGCTGCAGGTGACTTCTGAGGAGGTTCTGTGTATCTAGCAAGGTAATCAAATTCAAGATCGAGCTTGCTAAAAAAAACTATGCTCTTGATGTTGTGTTAACTTTTTGTCACCTTTGGTCCCTGATTAGTTCTTCTAGTGCTTTGCCCAAAGCTTGTATTAAGTCCACGTGAAGTGTGTTCTGTTTGCAATTAACTAGTCGAAATATACATTCAGCAGCTGCTCTATCATTAACGTCGACCTTATGTATGGTACCTTTTAGTATTTAACCCTCGTCGTCCTTTAGCAGGCCAGCACTAACCACTTAAATAAGCTTTCTCTAAAGCATATTTAGTCCGCTTACTTTGTCCAATGCTACATCGCAGAAGATTCCGATAAGGCATTCCACATAGTCGACCCTTTTCGCTCTCTTGCTTCATGTTCTCTAGGTAAAAACTTATAAACGACAGCCAACTGTCGAAGTTACAAAAATTAAAGCTGCTAAAACATTATTGCCGAAGCCACTGCTTTAGGCAATAACATATTCGAATCTCAAATATCGGCCGTTTCGGCATACTTGGTGTTCTTTCTACATAATAGCTAATGTTCCAGCTGAAAATTGGAGCCTATCAGATAACCACATCTGCTTACCAGACAGGTATGCCTTCTTTTAGCCTTCTTACCTACCACATAACATAGCAGGTATACTTGCCTGCTTATGACGGAATATATTTTTAGAATTCATCCACGCACTTAAAACATCCTTTCTTGACATTTCCATTTCGCTTTGCTCTTTTCCACTAGCCTAAGTAACCAAGCTCCTAAAGCCAGTTTGTGGGATTCGGTGTTTGTATATCAAGAGAATCCCGGAGGCCACATCACACTACCTGTATGCGACCAGCCGATACTCAGAGTCAAGCAAAGCATCGACTTCAAGTTTGTATCCTTCACTACTAGGCATCTAAGTTAGTAGGATTGTACCCACCTGTCATTTATTTTGCCGTGCTTGTCCAAGCGTCGTAAAACACCCTGTTCGTCATCAAAGAGTTCACTTGTTACTCTTAAAACCTCACGTCCTCTACTGACAGGGTTTGCGACGTGATTAACACTCGTGGACTCCGATGTTGATATCTACTACCTCGGGTTTACAGATTTCATTGCTTTTTGTGGTCCAGTCCTCAACTCAATATGTCTTGTATCTCGACTGTTGGCGCTACCATGGAGTAAAGAACCCCCGTCCCCAATTAGAAAGCGGCTGCTCCCAAGTTTTTTTTGTGCCTTGAAACGATTCAGATGGTACGTCGTGTGTATTCCGAAACGCCTCCGTTATCATGAGACTACTTCTGCTGGGCATGAGCTTGACACACTGGAACGAATTTGATAAGCTGCCTTGAACAGTTTTTACCTACCTAGCATCTGGTGACGCGAGAGTTCCATTCTCCCGAGATTCACTGATCTTTTCGGAGAGCTAGGACAGGCCCGGAGAGGTTAGGAAGGCTTGCCACTTGGGGTCAGTTCGTCGACGCTAAACTTCAATCATATGCTCACGTCATCATTCGAACTTACCCTGTAACATTAGCTATTGGCAGAGTGCGATCCGTCCTCGTGGCATAAGCTGCGTGGGTATTCACACGTGGGTGGCAATTAAAGCTTACATCTTTGCTTCTGTTTTCTGTCTGAGGCGATGGCTTTTAATCTTGTGTAATCTTTGCGATCCCATCTGTTGTGGTCATATAGTAGGATTGCTGGGACTGAGGAGGTTTGCTTATCTCTTGGCAGCTACTTAAACAGTCTACTGCCAAGCTCATCGTGCATGTGCATGCAGTTTAACTAGGTCTTTCCCTTGTTCCTGCTCTAACTTCGGCATCCTAAAACATACAGGTTTCGTTTCCACTCCTTCCTCACACCCCGTTTGTGGACGTCTCTGTTGCCAAGGATTAATGCATGCATTGTAGGATTTGCCTTCAAAGGGATTCTGATTGCATGCAACCGTTTAGTCTGTCACTACAGGTGCACACAGTTTATCGTGAGCAACTGTGCTCATGAGCTTTCACGCTTCGTGCGAATTGCATTTACTGCGTGTGACTCATTTACATAGCAGGAAGCTTTGCTCGACCTGTTACCAGTGGATGTCATGCTCGCACTGGTAACCCTTGTAGCCATGCATAATGCGGCGAAAATTGAGAATGTTTGGTACTTCTGCCAAGGACAGCCGACCAAATATAGTGTCCACTGAAAAACTATGCTCGAGTGGCTATATTGGCTGTTCCTAAACTATGTTAACCGATCGGTTCTTCAAGTGTTTGCGTTAAAGTGTGTATTAGGTCCATGTAAAGAATAATAATAGTGTAATAATAATAATGTAATAATAGTGTAATCTGTGTGCACTTAAGTAGTTGCACTATTCATTGTGCCTCTCATCTATTTTTAACGTTGACCTTATTTATGTTCAACGCACCGTACGTGCTTGTAGATGCAGTGTACTGAGGTCTCTGCTTGGTAGCCTGCTATTCCATCTGCACCCTCATATTCATAGGCCTGGTTCCCGCCCTTCCACTCAACCGTTCGTGCATCTCACTGTTGCCAAGGATTACATGCATGCATGTAAAAATATCCCGCTAAGGGAAGCTAGTTGCATGACTTGTCTTAGCTGGAAATCTTGTGAATACAGTTAAGCTTGTACGACTGTGTTTATGAGCTCTGGCAGCTCGTGTGATATGCATGTTCAGCGTGTGCCTCACCACTGTAGCAGGACGCTTTCTTTAATTGTCACCCGTTGATATGAGGCTCTCATTGGGTCGCATTCGCAACCATTCACGCTGCAGTAGACGTTTTTGGATATCCTGTGCATCTGGCCAGGAAAGCCAACCGAAGAGTACGTCTGCTGAGAAAACTATGCTCGTGTGGTTCTTTTGGCTCTTCGTGACCTCTGTTAACCGGTGTTCTTTGAGTGATTGCCCCGAACGAAGTATTATTTCCGGGTAACGTGCATTCCTTGTGCACTTGCATTGGCACACTTAGAATGCTGCTGCTAATCTTTTTTGAACATTATGTATGGTCTACCCCGCCCAATCGTGCTTGTAGATGCAGTGAACCGAGATCTCATCTTGCCAGCATGCTTTGCTTTCGGGATCCCCATATATACTTGCCTAGTTTCTGTACTTGTACTAACCCCTTGTGCATTTCACTGTTGCTAAGAAATGTATGCATGCAAGATGTAAAAAGAATCAAAGATATAACATATTCATGCAACCGTTTAGACTCTCACTTCTGGTGAATACAGTTGAAGTGGAGAAACACTGCTCATGAGCTTTCGCATTTGGTGCAATTTGAAATTACTGCTAGTGCCTCAATCCCACAGCAGGATGCTTGGCTCGACCTGTTACCCTTGGATATGTGACTCATATGGTTAGCATTTTCTATCCTGCGAGCAACAGAAGACTACTGTAGAGGTTCTTCGTATCTGACAAGATATATAAAATGAAGAATGTGTCTGCTGTCAAAACTATGCTCGTAATGTTCCGTGGGCTCTTAAAACCCTATGTTAACCGATGTGTTCTTCAAGTGTTAGCACCAAAGCAAGTATTTGTTTCTGCTAACCTGTGCTCTGTGTGCACTAAAGTAGTCGCACTGTAAAATCTGCTGCTGGTCTTTTTTGACCATTCACCTAATGTATATTCTACCCTGCTCCATCGTATTTGCTGTTGCGGTGTACTGAGGTCTCACCTTACTAGCATGCTTTGCTTTCAGCATCCTCATATATACATGCCTGGTTTCCGTCCTTGTCCTCACTCCTTGCCCATCTTGCTGTTGCTAAGATTTGTACACATGCAATTGGTATTAGGAAGCTAAGGGATGCCAATTTCATGCAACGGTTTAAACTGTCACTTCTGGTGCATACAGTTGACCCAGTGCGACTGTGCTCATGAGCTTTCGCATTTCGTGCAATTTGAAATTACTGCTAGTGTCTCAATCCGATAGCAGGATGCTTGGCTCGACCTGTTACCCATGGATATGAGGCTCGTATGGTGAAAAATTTCCACCCTGCGAGCAGCAGAAGACCCATGTATGCGTTCTGTGTATCTGACAAGGCAAAGAAATTGAAGAATGTTTCTGCTGGAAAAACTTTGTTGAGATGTTCCGTTGGCTCTTAGTAGCCTATGTAGACCGATGTGTTCTTATGAATGTTCTGCCACGCCTTCCCACTTGTAGATGCAGTGTAACGATGTCCCACATTGACAGCCTGCTTTACCTCCGGCGTGATAATATATACAGGCCTGGTTCTAGTTCTTCTACTCACCCCTTTGTGCATCTCACTGAAGCCAAGAATTATACGCATGTAGGCAGGCATAGCCAGAGAAGGGAATTTGATTGGAAGGTACCGTTTAGACAGTCACTCCTGCTGCAAACAATTGTTCGTGTGCGACTGTGGTCAATTTCTTTTCCAGTTCATATGATTTGCATTCACTGCGTTTACCTCAATGTCATAGCACGAAGCTTTGCTCGCCCTGTTGCCAATGCAAATGAGGCTTGCTCGGATAGATGTCGCCACCATGTGCGCTGCAGGAGACGTTTGAGGAGGTTCTGTGTATCTAGCAAGGTAATCCAAATCAAGGTAGTGCTTGCTAAAAAAACTATGCTCTTGATGTTGTGTTGGCTTTTGCTTACCTATGGTCCCTGATTAGTTCTTCTAGTGTTTTGCCCAAAGCTTGTATTAAGTCCACGTGAAGTGTGTTCTGTTTGCAATTAACTGGTCGAATTATGCATTCAGCAGCTGCTCGATCATTAACGTCGACATTATGTATGTTACCTTTTAGTATTTGACCCTCGTTGTCCTTTAGCAGGCCAGCACTAACCACTTAAATAAGCTTTCTCTAAAGCATATTTAGTCTGCTTGCTTTGTCCAATGCTACATCGCAGAAGATTCCGATAAGGCATTCCACACAGTCGACCCTTTTCGCTCTCTAGCTTCATGTTCTCTAGGTAAAAAATTATAGTCGACAGCCAACTGTCGAAGTTACAAAAATTAAAGCTGCCAAAACATTATTGCCGAAGCCACTGCGTTAGGCAATAACATATTTGATTCTCAAATATCAGCCGTTTCGGCATGCTTGGTGTTCTTTCTACATAATAGCTAATGTTCCAGCTGAAAATTGGAGCCTATCAGATAACCACATCTGCTTACCAGACATGTATGCCTTCTTTCAGCCTTCTTATATACCACATACCATTGCAGGTATACTTACCTGCTTAGGACGGAATATATTTTTAGAATTGATCCACGCACTTAAAACATCCTTTTTTGACAATTCCATGTCACTTTGCTCCTGTCCACTGGCCTAAGTAATGAAGCTCCTAAAGTTAGCTTGTGGGATTCGGTGTTTGTATATCAAGAGTATCCCGGTGGCCTAATCACACTACTTGTATGCGACCAGCCGATACTCAGGGTCAAGCAAAGCATCGACTTCAAGTTTGTATCCTTCACTACTAGGCATCTAAGTTAGTAGGATTCTACCCACCTGTCATTTATTTTGCCGTGCTTGTCCAAGCGTCGTAAAACGCCCTGTTCGTCATCAAAGAGTTCACTTGTTACTCGTAAAACCTCACGTCCTCTACTGACAGGGTTTGCGACGTGATTAACACTCGTGGACTCCGATGTTGATATCTACTACCTCGGGTTTACAGATTTCATTGCTTTTTGTGGTCCAGTCCTAAACTCAATATGTCTTGTATCTCGACTGTTGGTGCTACCACGGAGCAAAGAACCCTCGTCCCCAATTGGAAAGCGGCTGCTCCCAAGTTTTTTCTTTGCCTTGAAACGATTCAGATGGTACGTCGTGTGTATTCCGAAACGCCTCCGTTATCATGAGACTACTTCTGCTGGGCATGAGCTTGACACACTGGAACGACTTTCATAAGCTGCCTTGAACAGTTTTTACCTACCTGGCATCTGGTGACACGAGAGTTCCATTCTCCCGGGATTCACTGATCTTTTCGGAGAGCTAGGACAGGCCCGGAGAGGTTAGGAAGCTTGCCACTTGGTGTCAGTTCGTCGACGCTAAACTTCAATCCAATGCTCACGTCATCATTCGAACTTACCCCGTAACATTAGCTATTCGCAGAGTGCGATCCGTCCTCGTGGCATAAGCTGCGTGGGTATTCACACGTTGGTGGCAATTAAAGCTTACATCTTTGCTTCTGTTTTCTGTCTGAGGCGATAGCTGTTAATCTTGTGTAATCTTTGCGATCCCATCTGTTGTGGTCACATAGTAGGATTGCTGGGACTGAGGAGGTTTGTTTATCTCTTGGCAGCTACTTAAACAGCCTACTGCCAAGCTCATCGTGCCTGTGCATGCAGTTTAACGAGGTCTTTCCCTTGTTCCTGCTCTAACTCCAGCATCCTAATACATACAGGTTTCGTTTCCAGTCCTTCCTCAGACCCCGTTTGTGCATGTCACTGTTGCCAAGGATTAATGCATGCGTTGTAGGATTTGCCTTTAAAGGGATTCTGATTGCATGCAACCGTTTAGTCTGTCACTACAGGTGCACACAGTTTATCGTGAGCAACTGTGCTCGTGAGCTTTCACAGTTCGTGCGAATTGCATTTACTGCGTGTGTCTCATTTACATAGCAGGAAGCTTTGCTCGACCTGTTACCAGTGGATGTGATGCTCGCACTGGTACCCTTTGTAGCCATGCATAATGCGGTCGAAAATTGAGAATGTTTGGTATTTCTTCCAAGCACAGCCGAACAAATATAGTGTCCACTGAAAAACTATGCTCGAGTGGCTCTGTCGGCTGTTCCTAAACTATGTTGACCGATCGGTTCTTCGAGTGTTTGCCTTAAAGTGCGTATTAGGTCCATGTAAAGTGTATTCTGTGTGCACTTAAGTAGTTGCACTATTCATTGTGCCTCTAATCTATTTTGAACGGTGACCTTATTTATGTTCAACGCACCGTACGTGCTTGTAGATGCAGTGTACCGAGGTCTGTCCTTGGTAGCCTGCTATGCCATCTGCACCCTCATATTCATAGGCCTGGTTCCCGCCCTTCCACTCAACCGTTCGTGCATCTCACTGTTGCCAAGGATTACATGCATGCATTTAATAATATCCAGCTAAGGGAAGCTAATTGCATGCAACTGTCTTAGCTGGCAATCCTGGTGAATACAGTTGAGCATGTACGACTGAGTTTATGAGCTCTGGCAGCTCGTGCGATGTGCATGTCCAGCATGTGCCTTATTGCTGTAGCAGGACGCTTTGCTTTAATTGTCACTCGTGGATATGTGCCTCTCATTGGGTCGCATTCGCAAGCATTCGTGCTGCAGTAGACTTTTTTGATATCCTGTGCATCTGGCCAGGAAAGCCAACCGAAGAGTATGTGTGCTGAAAAAACTTTGCTCCTTTGATGCAGTTGGTTGTTCGTGACCTATGTTAACCGGTGTTCTTTGAGTGTTTGCCCTGAACGAAGTATTATTTCCGGGTAACGTGCATTCCTTGTGCACTTGCATTAGCACACTTAGAATGCTGCTGCTAATCTTTTTTGAACATTATGTATGGTCTACCCCGCCCAATCGTGCTTGTAGATGCAGTGAACCGAGATCTCATCTTGCCAGCATGCTTTGCATTCGGCATCCCCATATATACGTGCCTAGTTTCTGTCCTTGTACTAACCCCTTGTGCATTTCACTGTTGCTAAGAAACGTATGCATGCAAGAAGTAAAAAGAATGAAAGAGATACCATAATCATGCAACCGTTTAGACTCTAACTTCTGGAGAATACAGTTGAAGCCGAGAAACACTGCTCATGAGCTTTCGCATTTGGTGCAATTAGAAATTACTGCTAGTGCCTCAATCCCACAGCAGGATGCTTGGCTCGACCTGTTACCCTTGGATATGTGGTCATATGGTTAGCATTTTCTATCCTGCGAGCAAAGAAGACTACTGTAGTGGTTCTACGCATCTGACAAGATAATTGATATGAAGGATGTGTCTGCTGTCAAAACTATGCTCGTAATGTTCCGTTGGCTCTTACAACCCTATGTTAACCGATGTGTTCTTCAAGTTTTAGCACCAAAGCAAGTATTATTTTCTGCTAACCTGTGCTCTGTGTGCACAAAAGTAGTCGCACTGTGAATTCTGCTGCTAATCTTTTTTGACCATTCACCTTATGTATGTTCTACCCTGCTCCATCGTATTTGCTGTTGCGGTGTACTGAGGTCCCACCTTGCTAGCATTCTTTGCTTTCAGCATCCTCATATATACATGCCTGGTTTCCGTCCTTGTCCTCACTCCTTGCCCATCTTGCTGTTGCTAAGATTTGTACACATGCAATTGGTATTAAGTAGCTAAGGGATGCCAATTTCATGCAACGGTTTAAACTGTCACTTCTGGTGCATACAGTTGAGCCAGTGCGACTGTGCTCATGAGCTTTCGCATTTCGTGCAATTTGAAACTACTGCTAGTGTCTCAATCCTATAGCAGGATGCTTGGCTCGACCTGTTACCCATGGATATGAGGCTCGTATGGTGAAAAATTTCCACCCTGCGAGCAGCAGAAGACCCATGTATGCGTTCTGTGTATCTGACAAGGCAAAGAAATTGAAGAATGTTTCTGCTGGAAAAACTTTGTTGAGATGTTCCGTTGGCTCTTAGTAGCCTATGTAGACCGATGTGTTCTTATGAATGTTCTGCCACGCCTTCCCACTTGTAGATGCAGTGTAACGATGTCCCACATTGACAGCCTGCTTTACCTCCGGCGTGATAATATATACAGGCCTGGTTCTAGTTCTTCTACTCACCCCTTTGTGCATCTCACTGAAGCCAAGAATTATACGCATGTAGGCAGGCATAGCCAGAGAAGGGAATTTGATTGGAAGGTACCGTTTAGACAGTCACTCCTGCTGCAAACAATTGGTCGTGTGCGACTGTGGTCAATTTCTTTTCCAGTTCATATGATTTGCATTCACTGCGTTTACCTCAATGTCATAGCACGAAGCTTTGCTCGTCCTGTTGCCAATGCAAATGAGGCTTGCTCGGATAGATGTCGCCACCATGTGCGCTGCAGGAGACGTTTGAGGAGGTTCTGTGTATCTAGCAAGGTAATCCAAATCAAGGTAGTGCTTGCTAAAAAAACTATGCTCTTGATGTTGTGTTGGCTTTTGCTTACCTATGGTTCCTGATTAGTTCTTCTAGTGTTTTGCCCAAAGCTTGTATTAAGTCCACGTGAAGTGTGTTCTGTTTGCAATTAACTGGTCGAATTATGCATTCAGCAGCTGCTCGATCATTAACGTCGACATTATGTATGTTACCTTTTAGTATTTGACCCTCGTTGTCCTTTAGCAGGCCAGCACTAACCACTTAAATAAGCTTTCTCTAAAGCATATTTAGTCTGCTTGCTTTGTCCAATGCTACATCGCAGAAGATTCCGATAAGGCATTCCACACAGTCGACCCTTTTCGCTCTCTAGCTTCATGTTCTAGGTAAAAAATTATAGTCGACAGCCAACTGTCGAAGTTACAAAAATTAAAGCTGCCAAAACATTATTGCCGAAGCCACTGCGTTAGGCAATAACATATTTGATTCTCAAATATCAGCCGTTTCGGCATGCTTGGTGTTCTTTCTACATAATAGCTAATGTTCCAGCTGAAAATTGGAGCCTATCAGATAACCACATCTGCTTACCAGACATGTATGCCTTCTTTCAGCCTTCTTATATACCACATACCATTGCAGGTATACTTACCTGCTTAGGACGGAATATATTTTTTAGAATTGATCCACGCACTTAAAACATCCTTTTTTGACAATTCCATGTCACTTTGCTCCTGTCCACTGGCCTAAGTAATGAAGCTCCTAAAGTTAGCTTGTGGGATTCGGTGTTTGTATATCAAGAGTATCCCGGTGGCCTAATCACACTACTTGTATGCGACCAGCCGATACTCAGGGTCAAGCAAAGCATCGACTTCAAGTTTGTATCCTTCACTACTAGGCATCTAAGTTAGTAGGATTCTACCCACCTGTCATTTATTTTGCCGTGCTTGTCCAAGCGTCGTAAAACGCCCTGTTCGTCATCAAAGAGTTCACTTGTTACTCGTAAAACCTCACGTCCTCTACTGACAGGGTTTGCGACGTGATTAACACTCGTGGACTCCGATGTTGATATCTACTACCTCGGGTTTACAGATTTCATTGCTTTTTGTGGTCCAGTCCTAAACTCAATATGTCTTGTATCTCGACTGTTGGTGCTACCACGGAGCAAAGAACCCTCGTCCCCAATTGGAAAGCGGCTGCTCCCAAGTTTTTTCTTTGCCTTGAAACGATTCAGATGGTACGTCGTGTGTATTCCGAAACGCCTCCGTTATCATGAGACTACTTCTGCTGGGCATGAGCTTGACACACTGGAACGACTTTCATAAGCTGCCTTGAACAGTTTTTACCTACCTGGCATCTGGTGACACGAGAGTTCCATTCTCCCGGGATTCACTGATCTTTTCGGAGAGCTAGGACAGGCCCGGAGAGGTTAGGAAGCTTGCCACTTGGTGTCAGTTCGTCGACGCTAAACTTCAATCCAATGCTCACGTCATCATTCGAACTTACCCCGTAACATTAGCTATTCGCAGAGTGCGATCCGTCCTCGTGGCATAAGCTGCGTGGGTATTCACACGTTGGTGGCAATTAAAGCTTACATCTTTGCTTCTGTTTTCTGTCTGAGGCGATAGCTGTTAATCTTGTGTAATCTTTGCGATCCCATCTGTTGTGGTCACATAGTAGGATTGCTGGGACTGAGGAGGTTTATTTATCTCTTGGCAGCTACTTAAACAGCCTACTGCCAAGCTCATCGTGCCTGTGCATGCAGTTTAACGAGGTCTTTCCCTTGTTCCTGCTCTAACTCCAGCATCCTAATACATACAGGTTTCGTTTCCAGTCCTTCCTCAGACCCCGTTTGTGCATGTCACTGTTGCCAAGGATTAATGCATGCGGTGTAGGATTTGCCTTTAAAGGGATTCTGATTGCATGCAACCGTTTAGTCTGTCACTACAGGTGCACACAGTTTATCGTGAGCAACTGTGCTCGTGAGCTTTCACAGTTCGTGCGAATTGCATTTACTGCGTGTGTCTCATTTACATAGCAGGAAGCTTTGCTCGACCTGTTACCAGTGGATGTGATGCTCGCACTGGTACCCTTTGTAGCCATGCATAATGCGGTCGAAAATTGAGAATGTTTGGTATTTCTTCCAAGCACAGCCGAACAAATATAGTGTCCACTGAAAAACTATGCTCGAGTGGCTCTGTCGGCTGTTCCTAAACTATGTTGACCGATCGGTTCTTCGAGTGTTTGCCTTAAAGTGCGTATTAGGTCCATGTAAAGTGTATTCTGTGTGCACTTAAGTAGTTGCACTATTCATTGTGCCTCTAATCTATTTTGAACGGTGACCTTATTTATGTTCAACGTACGTGCTTGTAGAAGCATTGTACCTAGGGCTGTCCTTGGTAGCCTGCTATGCCATATCCATCCTCATATTTATAGGCCTGGTTCCCGTCCTTCCACTCAACCGTTCGTGCATCTCACTGTTGCCAAGGATTACATGCATGCATTTAATAATATCCAGCTAAGGGAAGCTAATTGCATGCAACTGTCTTAGCTGGCAATCCTGGTGAATACAGTTGAGCGTGTACGACTGTGTTTATGAGCTCTGGCAGCTCGTGCTATGTGCATTTCCAGCATGTGCCTTATTGCTGTAGCAGGACGCTTTGCTTTAATTGTCACTCGTGGATATGTGCCTCTCATTGGGTCGCATTCGCAAGCATTCGTGCTGCAGTAGACTTGTTTGATATCCTGTGCATCTGGCCAGGAAAGCCAACCGAAGAGTACGTCTGCTGAAAAGAACTATGCTCGTGTAATTCGGTTGGCTGTTCGTGACCTATGTTAACCGGTGTTCTTTGAGTGTTTGCCCCGAACGAAGTATAATTTCCGGGTAACGTGCATTCCTTGTACACTTGCATTAGCACACTTAGAATGCTGCTGCTAATCTTTTTTGAACATTATGTATGGTCTACCCCGCCCAATCGTGCTTGTAGATGCAGTGAACCGAGATCTCATCTTGCCAGCATGCTTTGCATTCGGCATCCCCATATATACGTGCCTAGTTTCTGTCCTTGTACTAACCCCTTGTGCATTTCACTGTTGCTAAGAAACGTATGCATGCAAGAAGTAAAAAGAATGAAAGAGATACCATAATCATGCAACCGTTTAGACTCTAACTTCTGGAGAATACAGTTGAAGCCGAGAAACACTGCTCATGAGCTTTCGCATTTGGTGCAATTAGAAATTACTGCTAGTGCCTCAATCCCACAGCAGGATGCTTGGCTCGACCTGTTACCCTTGGATATGTGGTCATATGGTTAGCATTTTCTATCCTGCGAGCAAAGAAGACTACTGTAGTGGTTCTACGCATCTGACAAGATAATTGATAAGAAGGATGTGTCTGCTGTCAAAACTATGCTCGTAATGTTCCGTTGGCTCTTACAACCCTATGTTAACCGATGTGTTCTTCAAGTTTTAGCACCAAAGCAAGTATTATTTTCTGCTAACCTGTGCTCTGTGTGCACAAAAGTAGTCGCACTGTGAATTCTGCTGCTAATCTTTTTTGACCATTCACCTTATGTATGTTCTACCCTGCTCCATCGTATTTGCTGTTGCGGTGTACTGAGGTCCCACCTTGCTAGCATTCTTTGCTTTCAGCATCCTCATATATACATGCCTGGTTTCCGTCCTTGTCCTCACTCCTTGCCCATCTTGCTGTTGCTAAGATTTGTACACATGCAATTGGTATTAAGTAGCTAAGGGATGCCAATTTCATGCAACGGTTTAAACTGTCACTTCTGGTGCATACAGTTGAGCCAGTGCGACTGTGCTCATGAGCTTTCGCATTTCGTGCAATTTGAAACTACTGCTAGTGTCTCAATCCTATAGCAGGATGCTTGGCTCGACCTGTTACCCATGGATATGAGGCTCGTATGGTGAAAAATTTCCACCCTGCGAGCAGCAGAAGACCCATGTATGCGTTCTGTGTATCTGACAAGGCAAAGAAATTGAAGAATGTTTCTGCTGGAAAAACTTTGTTGAGATGTTCCGTTGGCTCTTAGTAGCCTATGTAGACCGATGTGTTCTTATGAATGTTCTGCCACGCCTTCCCACTTGTAGATGCAGTGTAACGATGTCCCACATTGACAGCCTGCTTTACCTCCGGCGTGATAATATATACAGGCCTGGTTCTAGTTCTTCTACTCACCCCTTTGTGCATCTCACTGAAGCCAAGAATTATACGCATGTAGGCAGGCATAGCCAGAGAAGGGAATTTGATTGGAAGGTACCGTTTAGACAGTCACTCCTGCTGCAAACAATTGGTCGTGTGCGACTGTGGTCAATTTCTTTTCCAGTTCATATGATTTGCATTCACTGCGTTTACCTCAATGTCATAGCACGAAGCTTTGCTCGTCCTGTTGCCAATGCAAATGAGGCTTGCTCGGATAGATGTCGCCACCATGTGCGCTGCAGGAGACGTTTGAGGAGGTTCTGTGTATCTAGCAAGGTAATCCAAATCAAGGTAGTGCTTGCTAAAAAAACTATGCTCTTGATGTTGTGTTGGCTTTTGCTTACCTATGGTTCCTGATTAGTTCTTCTAGTGTTTTGCCCAAAGCTTGTATTAAGTCCACGTGAAGTGTGTTCTGTTTGCAATTAACTGGTCGAATTATGCATTCAGCAGCTGCTCGATCATTAACGTCGACATTATGTATGTTACCTTTTAGTATTTGACCCTCGTTGTCCTTTAGCAGGCCAGCACTAACCACTTAAATAAGCTTTCTCTAAAGCATATTTAGTCTGCTTGCTTTGTCCAATGCTACATCGCAGAAGATTCCGATAAGGCATTCCACACAGTCGACCCTTTTCGCTCTCTAGCTTCATGTTCTCTAGGTAAAAAATTATAGTCGACAGCCAACTGTCGAAGTTACAAAAATTAAAGCTGCCAAAACATTATTGCCGAAGCCACTGCGTTAGGCAATAACATATTTGATTCTCAAATATCAGCCGTTTCGGCATGCTTGGTGTTCTTTCTACATAATAGCTAATGTTCCAGCTGAAAATTGGAGCCTATCAGATAACCACATCTGCTTACCAGACAGGTATGCCTTCTTTTAGCCTTCTTACATACCACGTAACATTGCAGGTATACTTACCTGCTTAGGACGGAATATATTTTTAGAATTCATCCACGCACTTAAAACATCCTTTTTTGACAATTCCATGTCACTTTGCTCCTGTCCACTGGCCTAAGTAATGAAGCTCCTAAAGTTAGCTTGTGGGATTCGGTGTTTGTATATCAAGAGTATCCCGGTGGCCACATCACACCACTTGTATGCGACCAGCCGATACTCAGAGTCAAGCAAAGCATCGACTTCAAGTTTGTATCCTTCACTACTAGGCATCTAAGTTAGTAGGATTCTACCCACCTGTCATTTATTTTGCCGTGCTTGTCCAAGCGTCGTAAAACGCCCTGTTCGTCATCAAAGAGTTCACTGTTTCCTCGGTAAACCTCATATCATCTACTGACAGGGTTTGCGACGTGATTAAGACTCGTGGACTCCGATATCGATCACTACATCCTCGGGTTTACAGTTTTCATTGCTTTTTTTGGACCAGTCCTCTACTCAATATGTTTTGTATCTCGACTGTTGGAGCTCCCTTGGAGTAAGGAACACTCGTCCGCGATAAGAAAGCGGCTCCTCACAAGTTTTTACTTTGCCTTGAAACGATTCACATGGTACATCATTTGCATTGCGAAACGCCTCCGTAATCATGAGACTACTTTTGTTGGGCATGAGCTTGACACACTAGAACGACTTTGATAGGCTGCCTTGTACAGTTTTTACCTACCTGGCATCTGGTGACACGAGAGTTCCATTCTCCCAGGATTCACTGATCTTTTCGGAGAGCTAGGAAAGGCCCAGAGAGGTTAGGAAGGCTTGCCCCTTGGCGTCAGTTTGTCGGTGCTTGACTTCAGTCTTATGCTCACGTCATCATTCGAACTTCCCCGTAACATTAGCTATTGGCAGAGTGCGATCCGTTCTCGTGGCATAAGCTGCGTGGGTATTCACACGTGGGTGGGGGGCCGTTAAAGCTTACATCTTTGCTTCTGTTTTCAGTCTGAGGCGATGACTGTTAACCTTGTGTAATCTTTGCGATCCCATCTGTTGTGTTCACATAGTTGGATTGCTGGAACTGAGGATGTTTGTTTATCTCTTGGCAGCTACTTAAGCAGCCTACATCCAAACTCATCGTGACTGTTTACGCAGTTTAACGAGGTCTT